>OX375866.1:63832936-63938097 GCA_947359475.1 Heligmosomoides polygyrus bakeri | reverse complement strand
CGACGTGAAAAGTACCAAGTTTGACGTGAAAATGTTAGATCGTTGCATATGAAGTGGTCTATTTTGCTACCACAATTTCTGGTCGATTTTTCGTGGCTACGAATGTTCCCGGTTGGGGCACTGTATATAGTTTTTGAAAGCGCAGAATGTCCGCTCTCTTACAATTTCCAGCTTTTGTGACATAACTGAGTTTGTGGCGTCGCTTTTACGGTAGGAATCAACATGATAATCAACACTTATATGAATGGAGAAGTGGACACAACAGCGCGGCCGCAGCTCGCAACATCAACGCTGCATTTGGGGATGATTTCGCTAAGGGAACGCACAATTCGCCACTGTTTTGAGAGGTTTGGATCTGGAGACGAAAGTCTCGAAGATGAAAACCGAGGTAGGCCGCCATCACTCCTTAACAGCGACCAACTCAAAGCCATGGTGAAAGCGGATCCCGTCAAACTGTGAGAGAGCTAGCACAGCGTTTCGGCGTTGACGGCAGCACTATCAGTCACCATTTGAATGCGATCGGAAAAGTAAAGAAAATGGATAAATGGATCCCGCACGAACTGACCGTCCGGCAGATGCTCAATCGACATGACACCTCTGTTTCCTTGAGGCTGCGCAATCTACGGGAGCCTTTTTTGGACAGGATCGTGACATGCGACGAAAAATTGTTCCTTTATGACAATCATCGTCGCTCTGCACAATGGATGGACAAGAATGAGGGTCCCAAGGTGCCGAAACCAAGTCTCCATCCAAGGAAGACCATGTGCACAATGGTTGTGCAGTCCATTACAGTTCTTGAAGACTGGAGAGACTATCACAGCGGAGAAGTACTGTGCCGAAGTTGAAGTGATGCACCAGAAGTTGAGTGAAAAACAGTCGGCTTTGGTCAATCGAAGAGGCCCAATCCTACTGCATGACAACACGTTTCAAAAATTGTTGTCCAGAAACTGGATGAATTGGGATACGAAACTCTTCCACATCCAGCATATTCAGCAGACCTGTCCGTTGTCATTTTTTCAAGCATTTAGATCGTCATCTGGAGGAAAAAATTCAGCAACCAAGATGTATGGTGCTTATTTCGATTATACAATTGCTTCCAAGGAAAGTTATGGTTTGTCAGAGTTTTCAGCCAAAATCGACCATTTCACATGCAACGACCTAACGGTATCCATCTCATTTCAAAGCACCACTGCCACTGTGTATGCTCACTTTGTCAGGAGAAAATGGGTGATGCTGACTTTTCTACAATGCCGCTTTTCTTTCTATCCAATCATTTAAAAAGGAGGAATGCCTTCGATGCTTCCTACAGTGATGGTTCCCGTGCGTCGCATGCAACAGAAGTGGGATTTTCCTAACCGAGAGGGAGGAGCTGAATTTAACGTAGCCATAGCGCGACGAAACACCATCAGTATGGGTGTTAACTGCTGACTCGTGTGAACTATTGCTGCGAGTCTCTCACCA
The DNA here is from genome assembly GCA_947359475.1 of Heligmosomoides polygyrus bakeri. NCBI lineage: Eukaryota > Metazoa > Nematoda > Chromadorea > Rhabditida > Heligmosomidae > Heligmosomoides > Heligmosomoides polygyrus. The sequence continues at coordinate 63,936,636 of OX375866.1, read as the reverse complement.
GAGAACAAAATGAGCCCTGTTGCTCACATTTGGGTTCTCCATCTGCTGAACTGTTGTCAGTTTCTCTGCCACTCAGTTTCTCCTATGTTTCAAAATTGGTGAGATTGAGGTGCGGGCCGGGTAGCATTGTCCAAGCGGCTAGGACCCGTGTCTTAAAAACTTTAATTTCCTGCTCTCCTTTCCATTGACCAGCCGCAGGCTCATCTCGTCGGCAGTGCAGGTCTTTCTCTTTCTTCCTGCTCAACATTTCTTGACCATATGATTCAAAGTTTGAGCTACTGTTTGCTTGCCAGCAGCATTCGCTTGTTTGGCATCGAGTTAGGCTGCAACTTCCGGCTAAACCGACGCTCCGGTCAATCAATATTCTCTATCCAAATCAAAGCCTACGAGGATGCAGCCTCCCATGGATCAGTGTCGGGATAGGCGAAAGCAACAAAATATTTACGAGTGGGTTGGCCTGCAACCTCTTTAGGCTGCATCCTAAGCATGGATCAGGGTCGAATCACATGGCATCATCTCCGTGAATGTGGCCAGCGTATGCTTGCCTCCAGACTGGTTTTGGGCTTACCTACATCGGCCTGAACCGGCGTCGGGTTAGACTGCAACAGAGCCCTCAGCTGCTGCAGCGAGTTTGATATGTTTAGGCTGAGCGCAGAAGTAACAACAACTATTAGACAAGCCATAATGCAAAATAATGTACGGCGACTGGACAGATTTCTCAGGCGCTCGACTGCCGCTGACAAACTGGACAATGCGCTCGGTTGAACAGAACTGTAGACGGAGCAGTCCGTTCAGACGTCACCCCGGCCGTTTCAGATGGGAGGAATCTTCCACTAGATCCGACACTGGGTCGCGAGTTATGCTGAGCTACTCACAGTTTGAGATGATCACCTGTTTCAAGACCACGACGCCTGGGACATCCTGACCCCCGTGCTGTGCTGGAAGCTCACTTATGTATCTACGCGACCATAGAGACATAGCCTTAAGAGGATTTGGGTTTGAAAATCTACAGACGAATACAACTCTTCATCGCTTGCGTGACGGAAGAGGATGAAATGAAGCTGGCCTCCCAGAAACTGCATAGCCTGCGCTTTCTCTGTCCTTATTCTAGAAGAACACGATAGACGCGGTGAGTGATCTTTGAGAGTAACCTGCAGAGAAGTCCAGGCGTGGTCAAGTTGAAAGCCTATTTCTAGCCAGCCAACGCAGACATAAATATATCCTCCAAATACCGATTGCGGTAATTAAAGACGATCTGGGGGCAGGCAGAGGAGAACCAGTTCGCTCCCCAACACGGACGAGAGGGCGTAAGTGGCTTCGTCCCGAATAAGATATTGGTGCGTGAACGGCAACAGAGAAGAGATTGACATCTATAACGAGAAGAAAGGACTATATGTAAGTTTTCAAAGGAAGTCACGGTAAATTCTTAAATCGAAGATTTGTTTTAACCTTCTCAGAGTCTAGTGAAATCAGAATGGCTCCCACTTCGATTTTGAAATTACCTATTTTGACAAAAATTCAGTTTGTTCAAAATTGTATATTTCGATTCCGACTCCACATCTCTCCTAAACTGGCCCGAGATCCCCAGTGGCTGCCTCGTTATATGTGAGGGCTCCCGAGCAAGTTCAAGGAAGGGAAGGTGGAGCATGGGAGGGCACACAGCGTCAGGTGAGGACTTCCCTCAAGTTCAAGAGCGCTCTACTTCGTCCTAGCATCAGTTATGCAGTGTCTTATTTTGTATGTTGATTCAGCAGTTCCTATGTTTTATTGTGATTTTTCCCAGAAACTTTCCTTCACAAAGGATTCCCTCTTCCCAGAAATTTCCCTTTACTCGATTGAGAACAGCAAATTAGCCGATTGGCCATCAATCGACTCCGAATTCCGAAAGAATATGTCTAAAATTTTGTTAAATTTGTGAAACATTCCGTTAAATCGTCCAGCCAAATTGTAACGGAAAATACGGTTAATTCGTTAAAGTCGTCAAGTCGTTAACAGTGAAATGTACACCTCTGGTACCAACCGACCGACCACTCAACCTCAAACCACGAACTACAGTTACCTTACGACTAGTAACGCCAGCAATAGCGGACACCTCGAGACCGGCCTGAACTGGATCAGCTCTCACTCTGCTCTGCTGCACGTCCAAATCCAACGCGATCGGGTGCCAGGAAATGGCTCTAATCCTGTTTCATCATTCGCCATTCAAGGACTTCCAGTACAAATGGTAGATTGTGGTTTGCCGAAACACGAGCTAGGAGTTCGATCGAAGTTGGTGTTTGAGATGAATTTGAAGGGCCTCAAACGCTGCTCATATCGGGCCCTAAGGTCGGCTTATGGCACCAATGCTCAAATCTCATAGCAGTTATCAGCAGACCTGACAGCATGCTTTTCCTCGTTAAACCATCGCCACTGGTTAAACACACTTGCAGCACAATGACGTGACGTTCTCCAGGTTATTAAACCTCCTTTGAGAAACCAGATTTTCAAAACCCACAAAAATGATGGCAAGTTTCGAGCTCTCTCTAACGCTTACGAGGTGACCAACGTCCTCATTAATCTGAAAGGCAAACGTGGTACACACATCAGGCTGATATTTATTATTCATACTTCGTCTTCTGAGCAAAAAAAGACCAAGCATTCAGATCCCCTTTTAAGTGTTGCGAGTACATTTTAACGGTCGCAATTTTCCGTACCAGTACCCTACAAGCAGCGCTCAGCTGAGAAAGACCGGGAAAGCAGACACCTGGGTGGACGGACGGGACAGTGGTCTCGGCTGTCGCAAGGCAAACACGGGAGGAAGGCGTCAAACTGCTACCGCGACGTGCGACAGAGAGAACTCGACGGATCGCGAGACTCAGAGCGGAAGGAGGAACGGAGGCAAGCGGCGGGGAAAGTTGCACGGTCTTCTATTGAATGAGTGGATGAACGGACGAACAAGTGCAAGGGATCGCCTGAATCACTCATGGTTAGACCGTCGACCGGCAATGCTGCGCGCGTTGTCGCACACAGGGCGCCGATTGCTTGGGTGCCTAAACTCGAGGCTTGACACCTAGAACATCTGATTATGAAGACCAAGGCCGACCTCAGGAACTCCGTTATGACTGTGGAAACTGTGGGTTGCGAAAGCACTGCGAAATTGCTCTAAATCTAAGAAATACAACAGAGGAGTTGCCGTGCGCTTCCACAAGTCTCTGGTACGGGAGCAAAATTTTAACGTCACCTTTCGGCGTGTAATTTGATACTGTGGGCCGATGATACTGTTCCATGACAAAAACTGCGGAGAGTTGAATTTAAATTCTATCGAACTGTAAGGAGCTCCTAAAAAAGCTATAATGACCAGACACTATTTCGCATTTCCCACAGACGTCACAGTTAATTTTACTAATGTGGCTTTTCAAAGTGACTAAGCATTTCGATATTTGAAGTTTTAGAGGGGCTTCCTGACTGCAAGGTGACTGTTAGAACTATGGGGAAAACCTATGCCAGAGCGAAGTTTCCCGTAATGCAATGTGCATGTCCCCATACCAACATTCCGAAGTTTCCATAACGAAACCTCTTTTAACAAAGCGGACCCAACTTTACGGACACGTGATGATATACTGTGAGAGATCGCTCATTCCTCCTTTCAACCCTCGCGTTCCGAAGAGACGAGTACGTGTTTTCTCCACATCAAAACTGACTGACCAGTGAGCATTACTTCAATGAGAGTATCGGTCATTGAGTTTGATCGCATTATTGTGTCCACTTGTGCTGGTCTGTGAGAAATCTAGGATGCTTACGGGAGCCACAGGACGGGAATGCTCGACATATTTCCTCAAGAACGGGTATACATGCATACGTGCAACATTTCAAACTTTGCGAAGCCTAAACCACTCATTCATTGGGCATCGTTTTCGAAAAATGGAAGTCGAAAAGGAAACGAGACAGTAAGGTCAGGAACAAAAAAGTGCAGAAATTAAAGGGAACGCTTCAGGAGGTACAAAAGCGTGACCACTGCATAGCCTCCAGCTGCGGCAGAGCACAGGTGAGTCAGCACGCTGCTAGGTTACCGGCAGATTGTAATTCGGATCTCAGATGCCTGCGGCTCACAGGCGAGGGCGACGACGCTCTGCTGAGTCATCCCCCCCCCAAGAAGGCTGCTCCGACATCGATTGACCGGAAGAGAAGGATCGATGGGGACAGTCTCGGGAGCCGACGGTGGGAGTGGTTCGTGGTGCAAGGGGAGGAACAACAAAGCCGGGCAGAACGGCGGCGGCCGGCCGCAAGAGTGCGCAGGGCGCGGAGACGAAGCAGCGACCGCCGACCGTGTCGCCCGCCGGCGCCGGCGGCTACGGCACCGTGCGCGGAGCGAACTCGCGGAAGCAGCGGCGACACGCGGCGCTCCCGAGCCCGTCGCCGTCGTGGCCCTTCGAGGCGCTTCGTCACAGCTTCGGACGACTTCGCAAAAGGCGACGTCGCTGCACCGCATCGCCGACAGAGCAAAGCCCCGTGCAGAAGGACCAGCGCGTGGGCAAGGACCCAGCGGCGGCGCCTAGGAATACACCCAGTCCGTAGAAGCTGCTGGCTCCAGGAAGGCGGCTGCACGAACATGACAGTCGCCCAGAAGGCAAGAACTGAAACTCAGTGTCCTACACTTATAGTTAGGAAAGCATTTTTCCACCTTCTATTATGTAGGTCGCTGCATATATAGTTTCTGAAGGCGCAGAATCTCCGCTTTCTTACCATTTATGGCTCTTGTGACATAATTGCCCCTTGGCGGGTTTTGACGCCGTTTTTACGGTATGACTCAACGTGATATTCCGGTGCTCTACCTATATGAATGGAAAAGTGGACACAGCGTCGCGGCCGCAGCTCGTAACATTAACGTTGCATTTGGGGAGGATGTCGCTAAGGAACGCAGAATTCGCCACTGGTTTGAAAGGTTTGGATCTGGAGATGGGAGTCTAGAGGATGTAGACCGAGGTAGGCGGCCATCACTCCTTGAAGACGGCTAACTCAAAGCCGTGGCGGAAGCGGATCCGCGTCAAACTGTGAGAGAGCCAGCATAGCTTTTCGTCGTTGACGGGAGCACTATCAGTCGCCACTTGAATGCGATCGGAAAAGTGAAGAAAATGGATGGATGGATCCCGCACGAACTGACCGTCGGGCAGATGCTGAATAGCCATGACACCTGTGTTTCCTTAAGGCTGAGCAATCTAAGGGAGCTTCTTTTGGACAGGATCGTGACCAGTGACGAAAAATGGATCCCTTGTGACAATCGTCGTCGCTCTGCACAATGGCTGGACAAGAATTAGCGTCTCTAGGAGATGCCGAAACCATGTCTACATCGAAAGTGGACAACGGTGACCGTGACGTGGGCAATAGCTGGTATAGTCCATGACATGCTCTTAAAAACTGGAGAGACTATCACAGCGGAGAAGTACTGTGCCGAAGTTGAGATAATGCACCAGAAGTTGATTAAAAACAGCCGGCTTTGGTCGAAGGGACCAAATCGCACTGCATGACAACACGCGTCCGCACGTTTCAGAAATTTTCATTTCATATGCAGCGACCTAATACATTTGCATTTTTCATGTGAAAATCAGCAAGAATGTAGTGTCAAGATTCTGGAACCACCTGTGGAAAGAAGTGATTTGTCTTCAAGACCTAACGAGAAGTGGCAACTGGCAGCATTGCTATTCTGACCGTTACGGCTGAATAAGACAGCGGTGGGCTAGTAAAACTGAATATGTACAGGGTGCGTAAAAAGTATTGACGCAGTAAATGGCGGTTGTGGAAATAGTAATGCGCAGTAGGCTTTAAAATATTCACTTGAGAAATATGGAAAATGATCTTACAAACACGATAGAAGAACTCGTTATCGACATTGGCTCCTTTACTGTGAATACAGGAGCGATAACGACGGGAAAATTCATGAGCACGCGCCGCAAGCACTTGCTCGCATTTCGTTCCGTGCTTTGAACAGGGTAGCCTTCTGCGACTGGTCACTTCTGTTGAACGTAGCCCAGGCCTCACTCTCCAAAATCGCCTAAAAAGAATAATCCAGCGGATTCATGTTTAAGCTGTGCTCGTCTGAGAAGCTGTCCACACCTGCGCGCGCTATCTGTTTACCGTTAACGGAGAGAGATTGATAATTTTTGATTTAGACGTTATCGTGCCTGAACATCTTGTAGTCATCATCTGTTATGACAGAGCCGTGGCTGGCGTTTGGGTTGCTGACCTCTTTCCTCACCAAGCGTTTCGAACAGCGCCTAATTCTCTCGTTAAGGAGGTATTCAGCTGTCTGGGTAACAGACAAAAAAAAAGGTCCACCGTAGCGATGACAATCATGTTTCTTCAGTTTTTCGTGAGTATTTTTTGAGCACAATACAGACAACAAAAATAACACACAAAAACCAAGAGGGGTAGAAAGAGAAAGCTGGAGCTGAAACAAAAAGTAGGTGCGTCAATACTTTTTACGCACCCTGTATGATTCGCTGCAGTTGGACTAATCACTATCTTACTACTAAAGCCTAAAAAATTAGCCTGGTGGCTGCTGTAGCCCGAAGGTGGATAATTCGGCGTTCAATCCTTTTCATACAAATCTGGTAAAATTTACTGATCACGGAGGGATGGAAGGCTTGCTTGGCATTAATCAATTTGATTTGAGGTACGCCACGCGTGCTACTCTTGCAGCATGTCGGCGAGGCAAACGCGTATTCGGCCTATAAAATGCCGTGCCATGAAACCGATAAACAAGTCAGAGTTATACCTTCCAAAAATGAGTTTGGTACCAATTCATCAACCTCGACGTCATGGAAGGCCTGGTTGGCATGGGCGTAAAACCCGACAAGAAGCTAGAATTGGGTCACGTCACAGTCGGCGACTCCGGAAGATTTTTCATTTTAAGTGAAGTTTTTAGCCTTTTCGCCTCTTCAATAGTTCCCTGTGGGAAGAGAGATTTGGGAGGGTAGTTCTTCAAAAGCTGTCTGAATGTTTACAAGGTTTGAAGAAGACCGTGCATCTATGTACTGTCAGGCGTTCAACAATTTTAGCCCAGCGTCAAACACGCTTCAGCTGAAGGCATTATTTATCTCCGACTATGTATTTCAGGCTTTGTTGACAAAAACGCGTGTTAGACATAGTAAGCGAAGTGGTAGCGGTTGCCATGGCTTACCGGTTTGCGCCACGTATCCCATTTTCTGAATTTTTAACTTCATTTTGCTTCGGTCCCATGTACCATCTTCACATGGAGATGACCATAGTTTCTTTTGGTGCAAGAGAGTCACAAACATAATATGATTGGCAGTAGATCTCTACGTGGCCAGATCGGAACCCGAGCAGCCACTTCTGATGTTGCACCACACGCATTTGCAGTTTTGCTTCAAAGAGATTGATCACTACAGGAATAGATTAGTTTATATGAATCTGGATCAATCAAGATTCACGCAGAACACCAGTCACGCGGCACACCTACAACACAGTTGCAGGACAGTAGTCCATGAATAAAGACCCTAAAGAAGAGTCGGCGAAAGTCGTTTCAATCCCTAACATCATGAAGACGAAACGAGCTAGCGTAGCGTATGAGGAAATGGTGCGCAATCTGAAACCAATAGTAGAGTGGCTTATCCTTGTCACCGGGAGAAAGCAAGGAATAGCTCGCGTCACCATTTCCTCTGAATCCAAAGGTCGTTTTCAATGGTTTCATTCGAATCTGCCACAAATTTTCAACTGTTCTCATTTAGACGTATCGTGCGCGTTTCTGGCGTCCGATGGGGGACGGACTCGTTCTGCTGCTTAGTGGAGCAGAGTCCTTGCAACAGTTGCTAAACGTCCGCTGCCGAGTCAGCCAACGAAAGTGGAGGGAGACGCACTGTGGCGAGAGGTGCGTGCGTTCAAGGGAAACTTCTCCAAGAATGTGCTGTCAACGCGAATGCGAAGCCTGTGCGTGTCCGCCCGATGCTCCGAACATGGCACAAAGGCGGAAAAACTGCTTAATTCCGATCGGACGCATGGCCACCGTGGCATTCTAAAAAGCCAATACCATACACGTTTTGTTGCGACGAGGAGGCTGGCGCTTCAATCGGACTTTCGCATTCAGCGCACGAATTTCAGATTTGCTGATGCTGAGCGATCGCTCGAACGGCTAGGGGCGAACGAAAGCAGCCCTATGTATCTAGACAAATGATGAATCGTCAGTAGCGCGCCCGTCTAGTTTTTTATTTATTTTAAACCACAACAAAAATAAGTAAACACTCACAATGTTCAAAAAATCCTCAAAGGCAATTAGCCCTTCAGAAGAATCGAAGTCATATCTCTCTCAAATGTATTTATATGGGGAGTCGGGAAGTATGTAGGTGGTGACTTGATTGAATCAGGAGCCGCGCCAGAATTCCTAATCTATGAATTCAGTATTTTCAAAAGGTAAAAAAGACTAAAACTGACCACAACTGCATAGTACGGTATTAAGTTCAAGCTTGCGAGAAAAAACAATTTCTAGTTGTTAAAATTCAACTATTTTTTGAAGAAAATTTTGTGCTTCTCTTGCATTGAATAGTAAAGGTTCGTTTAAAAAATACAATTAGCTGTGTACTATTGTTCTGAATGAAAAATGGGAAAAGATAGACAACAAAGTCACATAAGCAATTCACTACAAGGCAACGCACAACAAAAGAAACCATCTTTCAACAACCAACACAAATTATGCCTTCCTCAGAGTGTGGAAAAAGTGGACAGCATGATACAGAATCGTTATTTGAAACAACTGGTAGAAAGATCAGCCAAAGCCTATCAATGGAGTTTTTGCGACTCGCAACTCTAATCGCTATAGAGCCAGGAAGGTCCCAACTACGGACAGGACCGAGCGGACCTGATGACAGGCTCAGGTAGGGGCCTAATATGAAGTCACAGCGAGAATTCCTGCCACCAGTTACGGTTAGACTCAGTCATTTCTTAAGATTTGGGAATAGAATGTGGAATTCAAAAGTTCTTCAGCAACATGGCGAGGGGAGAGTGAATGGAAGAAAAATGGTAATCCGCCCAAGAAAAAATCTGTTAAAGAACCGCTAAATCTCTGAAATCTCGGCGAAGTCGTCAACTCAGGTTCTAACCAAAGATGCCGTTAACATTTTTAAACTACCATTCCAGCTCACGTACACGTACGGTGCAGCCCTGAGAACAGTGGCAGTGCCACAGCCAGTTCCATTTATAGAAAGGTCTCGTGTGGTACCAAGAATCGACTGGCGTCTTCAACACAGACATAATGGGCTCCAACAGATGCCAAGCGCCCTTCCACTTTTCTCCCGAAGGAATTTTGTGCTGAGGTACTGACGGTTATAGGGTGTGCCTGTGTCACCAAAGGCCCTTGACGCCTTCGTGACAATGTCGGACAATGCTGTCCGACGCTTCTCCGCCTCAACGGACGAGAGCTTGGCGAAAACGCAACAATTTTTACTATAGCAGTGTTTTCAGTTTCCACTACTATACAGTGACCAACTAGGTGAAGCACGTTTTCGTTTATTAGGTCGACCGGAAAGTTCTGGTGGCTTTGACTGGTACCCTTCATGCAATCATAACTTTCTTCTTACTCACCGGATTCAGTCGAAGTAAGGACCATTCGAATCAGCACCCCTTCCAACGCGATAGTTAATGATAGTTGGTTAATTACGTAAGCGAAAAACTGGGTGGCCGAGATGCGACAAATTCTTGAAAGACTGTTTTTTCCTGGTCCTGATTCGCGAATGTTTTAGCAACGAAAGTTCTGAAAGTGTTTAGAAAGGTGGCAGTCGGTTGGCGCAAGGTCTGGTATAGCCTGTAAGGCAGAACTTCAACTCCTAGTTCGCTTAATTTTCGAGTGGTGATTTGTGGGCAGGCGTTTCGAGTAGAAGAATGAGACTTCTGTTGACCAATGCCGATTGCATCTCAAGCAATTTTCGGTACATCTCGTCGACCTTCGTCATAGTAGGATCCTGCTTTGAAGGTTCGGACTGGTTCTACGTAGTTGTAGTAACTCACATCAGCCACCGCACTGTTACCGTCGTTTTTTTCTGGCGAGATTTCGGCTTTGGGAAGTGCCTGGGGGAGGGGTGCGCTCGTTGACATTAACACACTGTCCTGATCGTCTTTGGTTATCGTGCAGAACTCACTTTTCACCACATGTAACCACTCGATCCAAAAGCGGGTCGTTTTGTTTCCGGAAAAGCAAAGAAGAACAGATTTCAGAACGCGAAAATTTCTGGCGACCACTCAAATCGTGGGGCACCCACTTTTCGAGCTTCTTCACCCTTCCAAGGTGTCCCAAATCATCTGCAACAGCGGTTTTACATACCTTCCGCAATCTCACGGACTTTTTGGGATGGATCAGCTTCTACACAAAGCAGAGCAATGAATTTCGTGTTAGACATTATACACCGTTTTCAGTTGAAATTCAACGTTTTTCAAATCAAATACAACGTTTTTCAGATCAAATTCAACGTTCTTCTAGAATCTTTCCCGTGTCATATAAACGGATCTCTTCACTCTTTCTTGTCATTCGGCGATTTGCCAGGTTAGCAGACAACATAAGCAACGATCAGACACAAGACGTTCAAAAAACCCAGCGACGCGGCCGATACAGTCAAGTGTCTCGGAGTCAGAAGGAGATCTTGGTCAAGCTGCTGTTCGTCAATGGAAGGATCACACACGAAGCTGCTCAGATTGCTGGTGTCAATGAGAACACTGCGCGAAGCATTATCAACTCGTACAAACGAAAAGGCGAAATGGTTGAGAAGGCGAAGTAGAAGACAAGGCGAAATAGTCCTAATTTTCTAACAGTTCCAATGGTAGAGAAGACCAAATAGCTCTAATTTTCGTTGGATAGCCTACAGTTCTAATTTTTGTTGGATAGCCTTCAGTTATAATTTTCTTCCTTAAAAATTAATCCTACTAGAATCTAGTAATTAATTCTACATACTAGAACCTCTAATGTTCTTCCTTTGTATGTTGGATAGCGCTCAGTTCAAATTTTCCGCCTTTAAAAAATAGTTCTAATTTTCTAACAGTTCTAGTAGTAGGATAAAAAGGATAACGGACGGTGTTACTCAACCCTTTTTGAGATGCGCCACGCATTCTACTTCTACGGGATGCCGTGGAAGCGAACCTGAATGCGTATTTGGCCATACAATGATTTGCGGTGGCCAGCCGATGAACAAGTCAGCGCTTTATCCTTCCCAGACAAGTCTGGTACCAATTCACCGATCCCGGAGGGTTGGAGGGCTTGGTTGGCCTGGGTGGGAAATCCGAACCAGGAACCTGGCATCGGGTGCAGGCGACAGCCGGCGCCTCCTCCGACTGCGCTCCACGCGCCCAGTAGAGAAAGCGAAATAGTTCAAATTTTCGTTGGATATCCTTTTTTGACATGCTGGAATTTTTTGAGAAGTACATAATCATTGAAACGCAGAACTTGCAAAAAAGACGTGAAATCTGACTCGGAGGTCGTTGAAATTGATTTGAAAAACGTCGAATTTGATTTGAAAAAACGTTGAATTTGATTTGAAAAACGTTGAATTTGGTTCGAAAAACCGCCAGAACTTTCCGGCCGTCACAGTAGTTTCATCCAGAAAGATAAATCCTAAAAAATTTCGGATGTAATGGGTAGGCGATAGAAGTAAAAAAAACGTCCAGAAGGAGTACGATAGTAAGTTGTGTTTTCGAAAGGAATCCAACGAGGAGCTCTATAAGAAGGGAGTCCTGCATAGGATGAGGGAAGGGCCAGCGCGGCCAGCGCAGAGAGGGCGATCGGGGAACTCCGGACATATGGTCCGACATCGACACTTGAAAGCCAAAAAACACGAAATACTCGATCAGCACACGCCGTCGGGGTGACTCAGTTGGGCTTATTGATCGTCGTGGGATTCAATATTCGCCGAAAGTCTTTGATTCAGGGATTGCATGGTCGATCGTACGCTGCCACAGCCTAACAATGCACGAGCAGCATAGCGTGGGGAAGGGGTGGAAACGACAGCCGGAGCTCACCTAACATCAATAATCGCTTATTGATGAAGAGAGAGTGTGTGTGTGTGGAAGTAATTTCCTTCAATCTTGAGGAGTCGACAGATGAAGCAAAGCCTCTTTGGTAGGACAACAGAAGAGGGAAAGATCTGCCAAATATCAATCTAGGAGCAACCGTCTCGGTTGGCGGAAACAAGTGCATCGACATCTATAAAAACCGTAACTTGGACGAATAACGCCTCACAGTAAGCGTCATAATTAGGTGATTGCCTATAAAAACCTATTCTCTAGAAGTTTCTTTCTGTGACCCACTATACAGTTACGATGGCTAGTAATTGGGGCGTTAAAAGTGACAGAAAAGAGCTCACACTTTCACAGAATGTAAGATCTTCTGGAGAAGATGAGCATCATACAACCTTGTCTTCGGTTGGAAAAGGTCACGACGACATGGTACAGCCCGCTGTAGAACATCGCCGTCGCGCTTTTTTTTTATTAAAAAATCCGAGCGACTTTTAATCTACCGAAGATTATCATCATCAAACCCTCGCTCAGATCTTCGCTTTTTAGAAAGTAGCCTACGGTCTACGTCCATGCGTGAATAAATAAATAAACAACAGGGCGCCATGCGGATCGGGATAGCCACTACTCACTATGCACAGTACCGGACGCGTCTTTTGAATATGTAGACGCCGCGAAAACCGCGATTTTGCGGTTTTTGCGTATTTATTATATAAAACTCGCCTAAAAGTCACCCATTTGAAAAACCAAGGGCACATTTGAGCTCAAGAGCTCGAGCTCTATCGTATGGTTTACATATTTCATATGGAGTCATGAAAGTGTTCGACATTGAAAACTTACGCTCCAATGCGAAGGACGATCGTGGACGAGTTGTCGGTTGCAAGCCGTCGAAAACCGTTGCGTGCTCACAATTCCTCCAACTTGAGGATTTTTGAGAAACGGTTGGTACCGTCCGATTCGTCTCTTCGAGATCTACACAAGGTAGCCCTATACGAAGTTCTGCGTTGTACGAAATTAAACATTTTACACAGCTCTGGTGTGCTCTACCCCAGTGGTGAATTGACAATGACCTAGGCCACTTCTGATGTAGTTGGACGTTAGTGTGCCTTTTTACCGAGTTAACCACTTCATACATGGTGACCCCCCCCCCCGAGCCGCTCTGCAACAATAGAGACTGTTTTAGTTTTTTTTCGATTGATTCACAACTTGTAATCTTCTTAGGCTTTTCATAGAGCTATGTGGTCCAGGCTTGGGAATCGCAGCTCTGAACAGCATTGTAAACGACCGATTTTGTTGTTATTATTATATTTCCTTACGATTTTTTAAAATTACAGGGTCACTCTTGATGGCACACATTGAGTTGAAAACAACTGCCGATATTATACGAAGAGTTCGGAAGGAAAGTAGTTTAAAAATAAAAAAGATAGTACACCATGAACGAACACGTGCAGGACACAATACACTGAAGAGAGCATTTTAATAGCCTTTTGAGGAGAGGCTATCTTAACATTTGAATGGCGACTAAAAGTTTCAGATGCGTCTTGAACAACAGCTCAACTCCACGCATATTCACGTGTCGAAAATCGGAAGTGCACCGAAAGAAAAAATAATAGGAATTGTACTCCAAAATCGAAAAAAACGTTTGCTGTTCGCGGTATGTACATCCTAGGAAACAACATAAAAGGCGATCAGCCAATGTTAAAGTGTTCATACGGGCAGAGCGCAGACCGAACAGCGTTTGTGATGAGCGGCAATGGGGCAAGCGAAGCCACAGCACCGTAATGGGACTGGTGGTCGCTTCGTTAGAACAAATCGTGTTCCTCGCTCTGCTTCTCGCACGCCCGAATTCACGCACGTCTCGCCGAAAGAGCAGATCAAGGATCTCTCGCCCAGAACACAACGCGAGTCCGACGCCTTCTGTCGCGGACGACGGAAACACTAGCGGTTTGTTGAAGCTAAACCCTGAGGGTGTTCCGCGAGGATGATTTGGCAAGACGGAAGTGTTGTCACTGTACGCAGTTCGAGTAGGCAATGTTTCACGGGCGTCTCTCACCCTTGGGGATTCGAGTGGACGATGACGTTGTTCTACGACTTTAGGTCCAGGGAGCAAAAAACATCTTTCTGCTAGAATGTCGACAGCTGCAGCATGGGACATGACTGGGGCGAAACTCTCTCCGAAGCAACAAGATGGGCGCTCCTCATTGCCATTGAAAAATCCAGGATCGCACGGATACCTGGTGGCTAACAGAATCGACTGATATGTACAGCAGAATGAAAAGCAGAATGGCATAGGCAAGTGGTGCGCTAGTGTCCTCTACCTGCGCTCATCTTGCTGGAACCCTACTCCCTTTACTGGCGCTATCCTTCTTTGTCAGCGCGGTGCTCCTTCCACGGTGACCGATCCGACCTCATCCGTATTTGGTCGTGATCGGCGCTGTCACTTAAAGAGCAGATTTTTTGGAACTTTCGCAATCATGGAATCGATATATGTGCAGAGGACTCGGATAACTAACACTCCAGTCCCACTGTTCACGGTGGCTACAATGAAGATGAATTGGTCCAGCCTTGTCTGGGTACGGTGAAGCATGGCTTGTTGGCAGGCCACTGTTGGTCATTGCATAGACCAGACACGCACTCAAATTGCCCCCATGATTCCACACAAAAGTAGAGCGTGTGACTTCCTATCCTATACAGGAGTTGAGTAACACGGTCCTTCACCTTTCTCACTGGGAATTGTTGCATGTTGCTGCGCTCCGTTATACAACACATGACGAGGACATTCTGTTTGAAAAAAACTCTGGTATACGTAGGAGCGGTGAGGAGCAATAGCCCATTATATTCGACTACAGCCAACAGTAATTCGCTTCATATCCACAGACAGATCATGGCTTAGATTGCATCCAGTAAGCTCAGTCTGGAAATCTTACCTAGGGCCAGGTGAAACATTGTTCTCAGCACCAAACGACCGACCTTACCCTATCCTATCGACGAGCTGAAAGATCAAAAATATTCTCAAACGCCGCGTACCTTCAATCCCGTGAGGGCTCTGTAGTACGGCGACGAAACAAACACATCTTGGCGCATAAGGGCTGCCATATCTGAAAACAGCGCATGCTGTACAATGTTCTAATAAAGTAACCCTCAAAAAAAACGAAAATAGCGTAGATGAGGGGCGAGAATCGAGAAGCAGCGAGTGTGAGGGAGCGAAGGTCGGAATAGCGGCACCACAACTGGAATCAGTCCCGCGTTCAGATCGGAAAGCTCGGAGCAGGTGAGTATAGCTCCTGGCGAGAGAGGGAGCGCGGAGGATATCGCGCTTGTCGGATTCAGTCGCGTCCTGGAACTGGTCAAACAAACGAGGAGCTGATTATCGGCTAGCGTGATAAGCCGCATCGCCCATGGCAACGTCTCCCATTGCACTGCTTTGATCCCCTCCACAGAATGTCGACCTCGTCCCGCTGGCCGCGCCACCGCACGCGTCACCCGTGTCTCCTCCACTCCCGGTGTGATTAGGAAGACCTGCAGAGAGCAGGATTCTGAGGGCACCTGCGTCAACAGTCGACGGCAGGATGTCTCCTCGCATGGGATCCTCCTCGGAGTTGCCAGTCCTTCAAGTAGCTTCACTGCATGTAGAAAATGGTGCAGATCTATTACTAACAAATCAAGTGACCCTTAGTACAAAGATGTCAATGCACTTGGGTAGGAAAACGCAGACCTTCCCTAGGGGTGTAAGGTTAGGATAAGAAATGGCAAAATATTGTCCCTTACAGGATAGACTTGTTTTGTACAATAGTTAACTTTTGATTCCAACGCGCATCTTGAACAGGGCGACGTGGCCCGTACTCCACTATCGCACGAATCGTTTTACTCTGTATAAAGGAAGGATTGATGCCTGCAATCAATCGCTGCACCACATCGCATTCCCTCTCCAATGCAAAAGGTCGGACTGTTAGCTGAAGGAGCTGCGGCAGAGTGTTAAATGAATTCTGGTAACAACCTAGCCTAGACGCACAATCGAAGGCTTTTCTGCCCTCACCGCTGGGTAACTCCTCTCATAAGGGAAGCCCATGAACTTCCTCCAAAGATTCTTAACGAGACCTATATGGTCTTGTAGGACATCGGACGAGGATCACAGAGCTGTGTTCGTTTTTGGCACGGGCCACTGGGTGGTCCGAAAATGGCAAAAAAATGATATCATTTCAGGGCGGGCTGATAAGGTTCCTGCGTTCCTAGATGGACTGTTAGCAATTTTGCAAATGAAGATTACATTTTGGCTTCGGTAGGGTACCTTCTTCGCGTCCTAACCCCGCTTTCAACTTGATGTCAGATGTGGAAGAACGTTTTGTTGTGAGAAGCGATATCGCGCGTCCATTAAACGACGTCTTTCTCGCTGAGGAAGGTTCCGTCAGAAGCTGTCCCCATATGTCCGCTTTCGAATGTTCTCAATTAGTTTTAGAAGTGCTTCTCGCTATTACCTCATTTGCGGACAAGATCGACAAGTATTGATTTGACCCATCATCAAGACACGCTCATCGTTCTTCCGATTTCTTCACACACTGCTTTTATTCTTCACCCAACTTTCACCATTTCAGCTAACTGTTGTTAAGCACAGCATATTTTATCCACTCCATGCGAGGTCGAGGAGAGGAGGAAAGAAGAAATTTCGTGCAAACATCGTCCACGGGTGTTATTTGGGGTGCTGATCACGGATATGATACCTTTTTTAAAATGTCGGTATATTACGGCAGGTTACGGTAGATATGGGTGAATAAAGGTGTCCACGTTAGTGGGATCGCTTCCTTCTACAGTGTGGTGAGACTTATTTTCCGACCTTCGACATCAATCTTTGATGGAAAGTAGTGCAAGCAAAGTGATAATTCAGAAAAAGACATATTCGTGGTCAGCAGCTTAAATAATTCCCATAGGCGAAGTCTAGGCGGAATCGGTGGTCATAATTTCATCACCCTTATTCACCACTACCCAATAATGCGGTACCTACCGCAGCCAAAATGTACTCCTCAGTTGCAAAAATGTGAGCAGACCACATAGCAAATCCCGAAACCTTGATATCGGGATCGAACCCTAAACCCCCGCCCCCCCCGAGCACGACAGGGCCATCCCAAGTGCCACTCATGCCTTATCAACGCGCTCTGAAGTGATACAATTTTTGTCCATTTTGGACCACCCAGTGGCTCGTAGCCAAAACGAAACACAGTTCCGTGATCCTCGTCCGATGCCCTACAAGGCGAAATAGGTCTCGTTGAGAATCTTTGAGGAGAGCTCCTGGGCTTCTCTTGTCCGTTTTCACTCGTTCAGCTTCCCTGTTTGCCACGAACTGCATCGCTGCTTGCGGAAGCCACATGTATTTTTGCGCGTTGCTCAGCTGTTTTAGGTCGCTTCGTATTCCAGAATTCACGTGAATTCACGGGGTCTCGCCTGGATTTTTGATCACAGTTGGAGCAAGTTCTCCATGGGCCCTTCCTAAATTTTAGTCCACAATCTGCAACAGGTCCAGCCTGGATTCCTTGGGTCCCGTCTGAGCTTTGGTACACGGCCTCCTACGTTTCGTAGATTCCGCTGAATTTGTTGAGTGCTGCCTGAATTTTAGTTCACGGGTGCCCTAGGTTCCGCTAAAATTTCCTGGATTCCTCGTCAGCTTATGGCCGACCTAGGCTCCCTCTCAGCTAAGACCGCCGCTATGCAGACATTTTTAGTGAAAAGATCCTACCATCAGCAC
Source organism: Heligmosomoides polygyrus bakeri (assembly GCA_947359475.1). Taxonomy (NCBI): domain Eukaryota; kingdom Metazoa; phylum Nematoda; class Chromadorea; order Rhabditida; family Heligmosomidae; genus Heligmosomoides; species Heligmosomoides polygyrus. The sequence goes on along the minus strand of OX375866.1, from coordinate 63,918,914 downwards.
CGCCTTGGCAGGAACAAATCGCGGTTCGACGCCGCAAATCTCTGAACGAGGCGGATAGGCAGCTACTTCGAGTATGACGCTGGGGATGCTTCCCTAGCGAGCGAAGCCGGCAACCTGAGCGTGGAAGAATTCCAAACGCGGCTTGGGTTGCATCCTAGCGAGGCCTATCATACCAAAAAGGCAAGCCTGACGTGGGCCGCACGCTCAGCGTCGGCTGACCACACTGGCCCCTTATATAAATAAATAAATATAAAGGAAAGTTGATTAGCACGGTTACTCTTGGTAGCTTGGCTACTTAACATTCTCGCTATGCTAGTTAGAAGAGATGCGGTTGGCCGCTTGGTCGCTAATCCGAACAAAACATTGCGAATGGATTTACAAGCAGAACACGAAGCAGCAGTAAAACAAAGCAGGACTTGCGTTAGGCTCGATAGGACGTGGAATCCATCTCCCGTTGGTTGAAGTACTAAGGCGGTGCTGGGGAAGACAGAAGTGCTCTGTAGACAAACTGAAAGTGGCGACCACCAAACGAACATTGAAGACTAGACTTCTGGATCCAAAGTGACTCACATGTTCCACATCTCATCTCATAAATTATAGTTTAAACCAATGCGTGCAATGCCAATTTGAATGCACATCTTCAAGTGTCCCAAAAGTCCTGTTACGAGTATATGCTGGCATTACTGGTCTTTTCTCGGAGCAAAAATAAAGCTGTAGAGAGAGCAAACTTTTGTATTAACAGCTTAATTATGACGGACGCTCTTAATTGCCGTTTTTGACTTCATCATACGTTCCAAGAGAGACCGAAAACATGTTGATAACGAGCCCAAACAGATCTACGGGTACTTAATCATAGGTTCGCCAAATTCACGGTGAAGCCATTGCTGAATTAGGCTCCGACCATAGTTTTAGCTGCTGCAGTCTACTTCTGCCCTTTTCAAACATCTGATGGGTTGCAGCTGTTGCATGTACCATCAACGGCAGATATTTTCTCGTCAGTGAACAGTACTCGATTTCGGCCAGATCATCCGAATTTCGTTAATGTTTTCATAGGTGGCTCCTAATGGACAACCACCATCGGACGAAGAGAGCCCCCTCCTACTTCCTCGTAACGTTTCCATGCTCTGAAGACAATCATTCGCGAGCACCGCAGAGCTCAAGTTACTTTAGGATAATAATACGTCTATCTGTATATAACTGTAACATCACAACTGAGTAAACCCATTAAAAAGGAGGACTTTCGGATTTTAACTTTTACGAAGAATGCGGTACACCAAAGAATTTAGCAAAAATCTTCAAACGAATAAAAAATTTAAATTTATTATTTTTGCTCAGTTCAAATTTCAAATGGTAACAGAACTTTTGAGGCCCGTCTGCAGTACGACTTGCGGTGGCCAAGCATCGCAATCAAGGCACTGTTTTTTACTTCCCAAACACGCCTTCAATTCTCAATTTCTCCATTTCACCGTTTCCGAAAGGATGAATGCTTGGCTGCTATAGACGCAAAACGAATCTACCACGGATCGGAGTCTAGCGTTTGTGAATGTTCCACATCCGCCTTGCTTGCCTTGAACATCCACCAAAATCTTCTGTGAAATGGTGGTGCACATGGCATACGTCGCTTCCTTAAAAGTGGCTACCCTAAAGCTCGATCTGCATTGATGTGCCCATGTATGGGCTAACTGAAACTTCAAGTCATTCCCTTTAAGCTTCAAGTGGTTGGTATTGAGACTGTAAGCTCTTATCACGATGTCTTGTTGCGATCTAAACTCTTGTCCCAGGCGGAAATCGAACCTCCTGCAGACCGGGCGAGAATGCTCTGCGCCACTGCACCACCGATACTCCCTTTTCTGCAATATATCAAAACCATTTATTGCTAATAGCTACTATTAGATTGAGCCATAGATTTTGCAACAAAATTTGTCTTCCAGCAAAAACAAGATTAAACCACGAAAGAAAAACGATTGACTTGAACGAAGTAATTCCCGTTATTCTCAATGAGTTTCTTCCGCTTCTCATTCTCTGAATAGATTACATTTTTGTAGAATTTGCTCGGTTTCCACCTGAAGAAGTCGTGCACCATCGCCGTGACCTGATCAACTTTGGTGAAGCGCTACCGAAGACCGAAGCAGATGCCAGTCAGACGACGCAATGTCCGGGATGCATGGTGGCTGCTTATTTTGGGGTAGCCCAATTCCTAGACTTTTGACAGCGTCGGAAGTGCCGTAGAGGCCCCCACAGAGTTCTGCGGCAACGCCGCTCGCCGCAGGGGTTAAAGTCCCCCGCAGACTTCTGCGGCGTTGCCGCTGCCCTATGCTTAACCATAGGGCAGGGACGCAGAGCTCGCCGCCAGCGGCGTCGCTGGCGGAAATGACTTGAATCATTCCACCCGGCGGCGCCGCTCCAGCGTTTGTCTGTCTGCGCTCTGCGCTCTGCCCTTTCGCGGCAGGATCCAGAGCGGAGACGGTCGATGCGATTGTCATCGGGGCGCGTTATTGTTAAGCACCAGTCGGTCCCGACTAGAAACAGTGCAGTACCTCGCCGTCACCGCTCCCACTGATGATGAGTCAAGCCGCTGAGCGGCGCCGCTCAGCGATTTCGCCGTCCGCCGCCCGCCGCTCGCCGCAGAAGTCTGCGGGGGCCTTAAGGATAGGGCAGGGACGCTGCCGCAGAACTCTGTGGGGGCCTTAAGTGGTCGGCCGTTGCCCTGGCGGATACAACATTGGCTCGTATCTACTTGTTTTTCTTGTAATTTTTGCTGAATTCGGTCGAGTTGTTGGCAAAAGCGAACATCGAGGATGGTTTGACTACGTGGAGTAGCTCCCGGTGCACTTGACCACTCCACCAAAGCACAGCAGGACCTTACTTCGGAGGAGCTCCGGTTTTAACGACAGACCCCGTCCCCCCCCCCCCAGCTCGTCGCGTTCCAGCTATTGTTTTCCGGCTTTACAGTTGTAGTGAAGAATCCGCTTTTCACCGCTGGCAAAGATTCGATCCAGCCTCCCTCGCTTGAACCAGTGCCGGAGCTCTCTGCAGCCGAAAGCACATCGGCTTACTTGGGTTTCCGTCAAGGCATGAGGCACTGACGACGGCGATTTTGGCAGCCTTCCAATCTTCTGCAGCAGACGAGCGGTGGTTCACTGGGAGATGTGGAGATCAGCGGTCGGTCCTTGTGTGGTTTGAGAAGAATTCGACTTGATGGATTGGCGCAGGCGCCCTTTGTTTAAAGCAGGTGGTCTTCCAGGGAGTGGTTTGTCTTTGTTGCCCTTTTGGGCAGAAAAGAACTTCTGATACCATCTCCAATAGTTTATTCAGTTGGGCGTGAAGGTACCGGTGATCTACTGAATCTGCTTGACCCACGCCGCTTGATTGCCGCCGAGCTTGAACTAATTGGAAATGAAATCACACACTTTTTCAAATTGACTCGTTCTTCAGAATAAAACTTTTCAACAACGCTAGGGAAGTTAACGCTTCACAACTCAAAATGATTGCCGGAAACATGCTTTTAAACAAAATACAATACTTCAGAGGATTCATTTTGAGTTCCAGAAAAAAAACAGAAATGCTGCAAAATTTATGATTCAACCTAATATCTACGGATTTTTTTTGAAATTTATCGAAAATTGAGGACGACATTAGATGTGTTGAAAACACCAAAAAATCCATAAACACTGGCTACCAACAACAAATGGCTTCGGTATATAATAAAAAGGTGAACACCGGTGGTGTAATGGCGCAAAGAATTCCCGGTCGGTCTGCAGGAGGTGCAGGTTCGATTTCCGCCTGGCGCTAGAGTTTAGATCGCAATAGAACTTCGTTAGAACAGCCAGCTGAAGCTGCTAAATTACATACTACATATTTGTCCGTGCTGGTAGTCCATTACTGAGTATGCGAGAAAGTCTACCGGTGGCAGTTGTGAGCTTGTAGAAGTGTGAGCATATCAACTGCAGTTACATCATATTAATTCATCGTCAAAACGCCTGTCGCAGTTTAAAACTAGACGGTCAAGAGCGTATGCACTGGTTTTCCACTTTGTTAATCTGGAAGCGAATGGTCCCGAAATCGACCAGGAGACGAAAGAAATTCTTGGCTCGACCATACAAGATTACCAGACAAGGTATGGGTCTAGCGTGGAAGCCTCAGGATTCCATGCAGAAGTAGAAAGTGCTTCCCGTTCACTGTAGGCAGATTGCTGTCGACCATAAGCACTGTAATTACCACGTCGGTAATTACCAGAGATGGTAGCACATAGTTTATATTTCTCAGGTCCACTGGCTGTAATGCTGCACTGATTTCCTCACCAGGCTACGCCAAAAAAAAAGAAAGAACATGGAAAAGTGGGTATCGTTTAGGTACGACTACGACGGCCGGCAGCTGTTAATCTTAGTCGCTCGAAAGGACCGCTCCTCTCATTAAAAACACAAGCTAAACCCACGATGGCCTAACGTCTCTCGCTTAGAAAGCACTTCCACCTCCAGTTACAGCGTTGCTCGCTCTGGCTCCTTTGAAGTCTTTCAAGAGGTCCGCTTGGGATCAGGAACAGGACGAACTCTTTTCGTCTCTCGGAATCCTTCGCACAACTCTCCGACGATCTGCGCTTTTTTAATCAGTTAAGTGAACGAGGTTGGTTGTGAAGTAATTGCCTGCAGAAGAGGCCCCGTCGGCGACAAAAACAAGGTCTCTTAAAACACCACTGCACCATGCATCCATTTAGGAAGGGTGTCCACCACGGCGTCACATAAGCGACATTATCTAAAAGATCTTACGTGTCCTCTGCAGTCGTAGTGCATATGAAGGCGATAAAGTGAACATTTAGACCTGGGCAGAAACAGCTTCATATTTTTTCTTTATATTTCATTTGTTTTCTTAGATAGCTGTTTTTGAGGTCGATAGTTTGTCAGCATTTAACAACAGCCACCAGCCATGCGATATTATGTACACGTATGGCATGCTATGTTGCAGTTTGCTCTCTGGAGAGTACACACTCAGCGATTTTATGTCAACCTTACAGACAGTGCCGCACTGGGTGACCGAAGATCGCTGAGTGTTTACTCTTTTCCTACGGCTGTTCCCGAAGAGATGAATTCGTAGGCAATCGGAACCGATCTTCAAACGCGCATAAGGCAGCAGTTCCCGAACCGATTTGGTACACCATGCAGGACAGAGCCTTAGCGGAAGCAAATAAGCGCCCATCTGGAACAAAACAGATATCACCTTCATAACAGGACTGGTTGACCCCTGGGCGCTTTTAGCGCAAACGTGTCGCCCGGCTCAGGCAAGGTGGCCGAAAACGAGTGCCGATGTAAGGGTTGAAGATACAACGAAGTCGTAGTAGCTGGAATTCATATTTCTGGACGATGCTTAAGAAATCAGAAAAATTATTTGAAAGGCTCCTAACAGCAATTTTTGTTATAAAAGCTTAGAAAGATTAATGCGTTTTGGAGAACACCCGTATAACTGTCTGTAGCCATTTTTATTCCAATTTCGAATTCTCTGGATGAGAGCCTAGATGTGGAAGATAGACCGGGATAGACCGGTGTTTGCGTGAGCACAATGTCTGAGCTACTCTCCAAGCTTCCACATGATTCCCCTGAACTACCATTTCACAAAGTAGAGTAAGCAAGCATGAAGCTCTTTTCGTGTACCTTGTGGTTCGAAAGAGTCGCCAAATCCAGCCCCAGGCTGCTCCCACGCTATTTGCTGCTAATTTAATAAACAAGGTCACCTAGGAGCCCCGAAGGGGTAGAAAACAGCGTTCACTTCATTCAGAGCGACTGCATTCAAGGAAGAAATCTGAACTGGTTCCACTTCGGAACAGCCATGCAGAAGGTCATTCATGCGGAGTAGCTACATATAGCTGGTTCAGCAGCAAATGAAAACGCTTAAAAACCTTTGCTTTGAATACTCAGCTGTGGGTTCGCCTGCGCCTGTAATATTAGGTTGTCCCATAAGTCCCCGCCGTTTTTTTCAACGATCCACTGCAGATTTCGCCGGCGGTCTCTTGCATAGCGCTGCATAGCTTTCGAAAGAGAATGAATTGCTCTATCAGAGCATGTATTGCATTTCTTTTTAAATCATGAATTTTGTCAATTTTTAGGTCGTTGAAGTGAAAAGTGAAAAAGTAGCCATTTGCGCACTTGTTCTCTCCGCTTAGGTGTGGAATTTTTTGCACAGTTTTTTTATAGCGTTTGGAAGACAATGTTCTGTACTACAAGAATATGTGTTAGTGCTATTTGCTGATTTGTCCCTTATTGATTTTTAGGTCACCAAATTGGGAATTCCGACTTTTCCGCCCGAATTTTTACCAAAACTCCGGTTCTGTGGTTGATTTTTTTTGCATGGTGTTATATGTCGTTTGGAAGAGGATGTCTTGCTCAGTAAGAATTTGTGTCGCGTTTATTGGCTCCCGCTGATTTCTGTTGAATATCAACAACTGAAGAAGGAGAAGGAGTTGTTGGTGAAGACGATTTTTCTCTTTTTGGCATTTTCTCGATATTCAGCAGAAATCAATAAACGCGACAAATATTCTTATAGAGCAAGACATTTTCTTGCGAATGACGTATAACACCTACCCAAAAAGTCCAACCACAGAGCAGGAGCTGTCGGCAAAAACAACCATCCTCCTTCGGACGTCCCAATTTGATGGCCTAAAAATCAATAAGGGACAAATCAGCAAATAGCACTAACACATATTCTTGTAGTACAGAACATTGTGTTCCAAATGCTATAAAAAACTGCGCAAAAAATTACAAACCTAAGCGGAGAGAACAAGTGCGCAAATGGCTACTTTTTCACTTTTCACTTCAACGACCTAGAAATTGACAAAACTCATGATGAAAAATGAAATGCAATTCAAGCTCTGATAGAGCAATTCATTCTCTTTCGAAAGCTAATCAGCGCTATGCAGCGCCGGCGAAATCTGCAGTGAATCGTTGAAAAAAACGGCGGGGACTTATGGGACAACCTAATACTTTCAAACAATGGACACATCTACACGCATTTATTGGTAGTAGACACAGTTTTCGCCACCCAGTTCTTCGAAAGAATTCGAATATAACGCCACTAACGGTTCTCCGCTAGGCAAGTAAACTCCACTGATGTTCATAGAACTAAGCGTTTGTTGGTTCATAAGCTAAAACTGTCATGCGGTGAGGGATGGCGCTCGGTGATGCAGACACTGGATTTATCCAAACATTCTGAGAGATAAACACGTGACATAAGTTCACAACGTTATGAATGACACATGAAATTTTTAATGCCCTTCTGCTCCTCATCTGGAGAATGTAGAACCATAGGGTAAGAAGGCAATCTTCAGCTTCAATGACGCGTTGCACTGCATGTTGCACTAATGCAGTGTAAAGTTGTTATACAAAGACGTCGTAGGGACGAGATCCTTAGAGAGCAGCGCTTCGATTTATATTCCATTCGCGGGACAGCACAAGAGGGCCTGCAGTTAACACCCTCGAAAACCCTTCGGCAGAATGGTTATGTACACAGTTAGCATGGCCGTGGGATACAATTCAGCTACACTGCTACGAAAAAAGCTACAAGAACCACTAAATAAGGGGGGGCAGCAGTGTGCCGAGGCGGAACAGATGAGATGTTGGGAGGAGGAGATGCGGTCGATCTAGTGGATAAGCACCCTTGGGGAGGGTCGGAGGTAATCAAACACATCTAATAGAAGAATTGCGCTCGTCGACTCCATTCCCCCGTTGTCCACATAACATCAACATCTGTTCGTTTCAAAACGAGCGAGCGCATCTTCCATCCCAATTACCACCACAACCTCCCTCGCCCATCGGCGGACATTACAGAACTGCCTATTAATGATCTAGAAGACAGGCGGTATAACAGCACGGAGAGAGCGAAGCAGGTAGGGAATCGTTTCGCAAGTTTCTCCTACAAACGTAGAGGAAACCTGCCGAGCTGTAAACCACTCAGTCGGAATTACTTGCACCAAGAAGAAAGCGCCCTTACTCCTGGAAGTGAAGAGAAAATATTACTGCAGTGTCCAAACCATATTTGTTGCTGTTAGAAGAATACGTAGCTCTGGGCACAGTTATGTAGACATAGATGAACATATGTAGGTTTAGAGCATGTTCCTCCCGAAAGGAGTTGATCGCTCTCCGAATGTGTAGCCGTTTATCAATTTCCGTTCCAACAGTTGCAAGTGACACAGAAGGCAACCAAAGGTCACTTTTAGAACTGATAGGAAAAACAAATTTGAAGACACAACATATATCCACTCTCATCACGCACGTAAGATCAGAAGATATGTGATGTGCCCTAGAAGTAAAGCGAGTTCAAGTCGCAGGTTCGAAAGTACGTGTCGTCATCAGGAATTTCGAATCCATCCTCTGGTTTTCGGATCAATTAGAACCATTTCCTAGGAAAATCCTGTTTTTTTCCAAAATAAAAAACAGCACATTTCCACGGAATTTATCCCGAAGCGTAAAAAGCAAACAGCTCTACTCGTTCTTCAGTACGAAGTCGTTAGAAAATCTTGACAAAACTGGTTAGATTCTTTTTTCCTTTTTACAGCTGCAGTTGTAGGAACCGATGTTTAAATGTTCTAGAACAATCCCCTTGTTATGCATCTTCCAGCGATAACTCGCGATTTGAAGGGTAATGGAAAATGAGTGTTCTGTAACACGTTGAAAGCAGCTCTGAGCTCTACATTTTAAGGCCCCTTAGGAGAAAGCAGACAACTGAAGCTCGAAAATTCGTCTTCGAAGAGAACAGAACGTACCAGGAGGTAAATGGAGTGCCACTTCGACCTGCGCAATGCGATGGCAAGCCAAAAAGTCAGTGCGTTTCCCCTCCCATACAAGCACGTTGGCGTTGCCGCACGAGGAATGGGCTGTCCTTGGCGCGGCTTGAACCCATGACGAAATCGCAGTGCGCGCGAGGCGAGCGCCTCAAGCGACTCTGCTGCGTACGCCTTTCCAACGCCTTCGCTGTTGTGCAAAATTGGTTTCCCCTAAAAGCAGGACGTCTACCAGAGAACAAGCAGAGTGGAACACGCGCAACACGCGACCGCCGGCCCGACAAAAGAACTGCAAGGGCATCAGATGTCTCCGAGATCGAGCGCTTCCCCCATCTAACACCTTGTCGCGGAGTGTAGCGTTCGGTGTTGCATGAGAGCAGCGCAAGGTCTTCAACGTGTTCCTGCTCCGCATTCAAAAGGCAAAGGCCCGAAACTCTTGAGTAGATATGAAACCAACAGCTTGGCTAACGTCTAGAGCTTAGAGACGTTAACACGTTGCTGCAACGTTGACTGTTAAAGGAGAACGCGGTTTGAGCAAACTCAAGGTGCCTTGGTGCGAGGAGCAGCTACTTTCGAATTCTGGTTCACGCAATTGAGTGGCAAACGAACTCCGAGCGAAACCCACTTAGAGTTCAGGAATGAAATCCGAAGCCAACACTGGCTTACAACCTCAGTCACGTCATGGTTGAAAACGTCGGATTTACCCTAGTCCGAGGGATAGCTAGAAATGTGAAACAAATCTAAACACAGTGGTCTCTATACGCTAGGAAATTACAAAAAGAAGTCTTCTCGCAGGCCACCTCACGGGGTTGTCTTTGTAAAATTGTTTGCTTCCAGTTTTGTTCAGCAAGAGTCAGAGAGGAGTGTCCCATCCTCTGGATAGATCCGGAACTCCTGATGACGATATTTTTGAAATTAAGACTTGAATACCCTTTCTATACTTAGCTTATCATATCTGCCACAAAAGGACAGATACCTCTGACGCGGTAAGGTTGCTTCAAGTTGGCACCAAGTGTTCTTGCTTACACTTCGGCACTGTCACCTACTTCAGAGCATAGAAAACTCGATTTCACTTGGAAAGCACCTCACGCAAACACAGTTTCATTTTGGAGGGGCAAGCAACACGAATGCTCTATAGCATCCTTTTGCAGTCTTTCTGAAACGCAACCTCGTTCTGAAAAAGCACACGTGCTACGCGGTTGGATGTTATTTATTATAGGCTACTGAAAATCAGGGGTTTGTATGTAATACACCAGAGAAGGCAGTAATTGAAGTTGGCAGAGAAGGTCATTGAAAATGCGAGCCCAGATTTAACAAACAGGATCATCCACGAAAGGCAACCCTTCCCAAACGTTTTCATTCTTCTGTTAACGAAATAACCAACATTTCAAACATAATCGCGTCGAACTTCCTTCGTCCTGGCATACCAAGCAATTTTTGAGCGTTGTTAAGCCTCATCGTCCGAATTCTCGCTTCATTCACCGAAACCGAAGAAAAAAGGCTTATACGGCCTGAGGACAAGTGGAACAGAATCCGTACAAAAATCAGTCCTTGGTTTCCATCTATCGAAAATTCAAGGAAAGTCAGCCTTAGGCCCCGTTTATACTTCGTCGTGGCGCGACACGACGCCACGTATAGTGGCCATATTGATTGTGCGACGCGATCGATCAATTGAGCCTCATTGCGTGGCTATCGCGTCGCGCCGCGACGAAGTATAAACGGGGCCTTACGAAGGCATGCTGTAGGCAACGATTTCCATACAATGCTGTTTCAAGTTGAATGTCCATTTTGAAAGTCGAAACCTATTTCTATTCTTTGGTCTTCTTATCACGTTCCTCAGCTTTCCGCTCTTTCATTCTCCTCTATGCATACGTTTATCTCCTCGCACTTCCTTGAGACTAGATTTTTTTATCTACCTATACTCACGTTGATCTGAAATGTACGAGATGGAGGATAAAGGACGGTGTTACTCAACCCTTTTTGAGATGCGCCACGCATTCTACTTTTACGGGATGCCGTGGAAGCGACCTGAATGTGTATTTGGCCATACAATGACTTGCGGCGGGTAGCCGATGAACAAGACAGCGTTTTATCCTTCCCAGACAAGTCTGGTAAAAACTCACGACCTCGAAGGGATGGAAGGCTTAGTTGACCTAGGCGGGAAATCCGAACCATTAACCTTGTATCGAGTACAAACAACAACCGACAGCGGCAGCACCTCCTCCGTCTGCGCTACAAGCGTCCAAGAGATCATCATTTTCAGTAGCGTTTGTCCCGCTTGGTGGCGGGGTCCCCTCTTCTGGTGTGGTGACGCCCATTCTCCCAATCAAATGCTTGATCAGGGTGCACACCAGAAATCTTTAAGTTTAAATGCAGCGTATCTAGCCAACGTTGCTTCGGGCGTCCCCTGGGCCGTTTTCCAGGGACTTCAAGATTCAGGCCAATCTTACGGACGGTGTCGTCGTTAGCGCGAAGGACATGGCCGTACCATCGAAGACGAGCTTCGCGCAGCTTCTCGGCTATCGGGGCGACACCGAACCTCTGTCGTATGGCGTCGTTGCGAATGCGGTCCAAACGCGTAACACCAGCCGTCCACCGTAGCATTTTCGTCTCCATTACACTGAGGCGGCTTTCAATTTCCTTCGTCACGGGCCAGCACTCAGCACCGTATGTCGCTACTGGGCGGACGACTGTTCTATAAACCTTCGATTTGAGGTACTCGGGTATTGTCTTATGCAGAGAACCCCAGTCAGCGACCGCCATTTGGACCAGGCTGCACTTACGCGCGCATTCACCTTCAACTTTAGGCTGCCACCGGGCGTAACTGTTGATCCGAGATACTTGAAAGCTGTGACTCGTGAGAGCTCAGCACCATTGATCTTGATAGATCCGAGCTCATTCACATCCGTCGTCAAGTACTCCGTCTTTCTGACGTTTAGCTTGAGTCCGAACAATGCCAAGCGGTCGCACCATTCCTGTGCCTGTCGCTCGAGTTCGGCTTTGTCTTCACATGCAAGCATGACGTCATCGGCATACAGCAACGTCCAAGGAGCTGCCTTTCGGAGATCTCGTGTAATTACATCCATGACGGCCACGAAGAGCAGTGGGGATAGCGCAGACCCCTGGTGCACTCCGACAGAGATCGGAAACTCTGCCGAGGTACCCGCTGGTGCTCGTACTCGGCTTATTGGGCACGAGTAGAGGATGCGCACCCACTCAATAAGCTCTTCAGGGACGCCGTGTCGTCGCAAAGCGTACCATATAACTTCTCGAGGGACGCGGTCGAAGGCCTTCTCCAAGTCCAGGAAGGCAAAATGCACCGGTTTCTGTTTCTCGCGGTGCTTCTCTAGCAGAAGACGAACGGCGCGTATTGCATCAACCTTCCCACAGCCGGAAACGAAACCAGCTGATTATTAGAAAGCTGGACGACATCCCGGATACATCATCGACAATTCGCTCAAAGATTTTGATGATGTGCGAAAGTAGGCGAATCGGACGGTAGCTAGCGCAGTTCGCAGGGCTGCCTTTCTTCTTCCAAATCGAGATAGTCGTGCTTTGCTGCCAACTCTCAGGCACTTTCTTCTCAGCAACAACCTGATTGAAAAACTCTGTCATCCAGTCGGCAGGGCACCAACCCTTCGACTTCCACAGGTCAGCCGGCAGGTCATCTGGACCAGTGGCTTTGCCGGACTTCATCATCCTCAGGGCTGCTTCAGTTTCGCTCACTGTGATCTTCTGAACAGGACCGTATACAGGTGAAGCAAAAGGAACGGCAGGATGTTCAAATTCTACATTCGAGATTTCCTCGAAGTAGTCGCGCCATCGCTTCACAGCCCTTTTACGATCCAGAAGATGGCCGTTCTCATCGTTAATGCCAAAGAACTTTTCGATGTCTTCTGCTTGGCGACAGCGAGCCTTGGCGAGTCGGTAAAGATAGCGCTCACCATCGCGCGTTTGCAGTTTTTCGCTGACTTCAGCGTAGTATGCGGCTTTAGCAGCAGCCATTGCCTTCTTTGCCGCTTTCCTCGCTTCTCGATAATTCCGCCAATTACAAACTGTTTTGTCACCGATAAATACGTGATACAGCCGTTTCTTTTCCCTGACCTTCTCTCTGACATCGTCAGTCCACAGCCAAGCCTGCTTGTCGACCCAACGCCGTCCAGGCTTCGTTGTGCCGAGTTCGAGGCATGCAGCCCGGGTTATCCCATCGGTAGCCTCTTTCCAGGTTTCGTCGACAGTTGTTACCGTCGGCAACCGAATGCGAGAAATAACAGCTGCTTCCTTCTCCTTCAATCGCCACCATTTAATTCTAGCCGTCCCGCACCGCTCGACACGTTTACACCTCGGAGGTGTGATCTTCAGCGAGCAGATCAGTGGACGGTGTTGCGTGGCAACCGTCTCATACGGCACGGTCTTCGCGTCTGTGAGGCCTTGGTCACGACGTCTAACAAGGACATAGTCAATCTGCGTTTTGGCGTTCCCGCTATAAAACGAGATGAGGTGGGAGTCACGCTTTCGAAATTTGGTATTCACGGTGGTGAGGTCATGTGAGTCTGCATACTCAAGTATACGCTCACCATCGGCGTTGCGTGACCCATAGCCAAAACCACCATGACAGCTGTAACCGTCTTTCGCTGCTCCGACGTGACCATTAAGGTCACCTGCCACAACAACCATATCTTCTGACAGCACTTCCGCTGTCTTCTCATCAAGCAGGGACCAGAAGTCGTCCTTGGCTCGGAGCAACCTGTCTGCGGAGCATACGCGGAAAAGAAATGACATCGTCGCTCTTCTACGGCGACCACAATCTTCATCAAGCGGTCATCGAAACGTTCTACGCTTGCAATCGCGTCACGGAAACGCTTGGAGACGATCATATCGACACCACTGGTGGTCCTGAGACTGCCGCACAGAACGGCCTTGAAGCCGCGGCCAATGTCCCTCGACTTGCGGCAGGACCACCTCGTCTCCTGCACCGCACAGGAATCTATCTTTCTTCGCTTCAGTGCTTCTACCAGCTCGCACGAGCGGCCCGTCAACGTACCCACATTCAACGTTGCTACGCAGGTCTTGCCTACGTTGCGGGACTTTCGGACTAGCTCAGTTGGCCCCCGATGCCGTCCTCGCATCAGGGACCCTCGCATGCTTCTCACACTCGTCGGGCTTTGCGAGTGCGCGTCGGCTCCCGCGGACGCCGTAGCATTATCTCGAGAACTCTGTAACGTCATCAACCATATGATGTGACACAGAATGTTCGTAGGCCGGCCTGTCACTAGGGCCTGTCGCCTGCATTCGGTTGTCCGTGATTGGCTCGGCTTGCAAAAGCAAGCAGTTTCCAGTGGCACCACGTGGAGGAACGGACATCGCCATAAAAATCTGCACAGAATCAGAACAGAGGATGTACAGGCAGACAAGTCAGATCAGAGTATTCACAGAGCAAAGCTTAATAGGATAGAAAAACTAATCTTCAAGGATATGAGAAATATACGGTGGCTTGCCGGCTCGCGACGGATAACCAACGGTGCTCCCTTATCATTAAAACGCGTTCCTCCAAAGCCTGTGGCTGCGTGGATGCCACATGTATCAAAATAAATGGGTTGAAATACTCGTTTGTTCTTCAGAAAAGTGAATGGAGAGATGAGAGAGATCTTTGAATCCAGCCACGATTTGGACAGAGATACCCCTCAACCCATTGGAGAAGCTTGGAAATTTAGGTATTGTGGTTCAACCACACAAATCCGGCAACCTTTTTGCTCAAATTTACTGCTCCACAAGAGTCAGAAGTCGACGGAGCAAATCACGCAGGGCGAAGGACGGAATTACACCCCGCTCAAACCGCTTGAGTGCCAATGGCTCATCCCCACTAGGTCAATCCATCCCAGCCATCGAGCACTAGAGGCGTCGCAAGACGGCTCATTTAGGCTTCTTCACCGCCATGCCGGACCACGCAAAATTAATGACCGCTCCTGATTCACCGCTGTGAAACCTCAGTGAACTTGGTTAGCTAACAAAAGCACATAAGTAATTGGCTTATGCAGGATGAGATATTTGCCGTTTCAATGTAATTCACAGGCTTCCATATAAGCGTTATATTCATGATACGCTGAAACATTAACTGCATGTTGATCACGGAACTGGCATCCCTTAGCTGAACTCTGTACACGCCCACTTTGCTACCTTTATTCCCAACCATGTCAACATTAACAGCACAGCCCACCGAACTTTGTCATGATGCCTTTCGATGTCTTCTTATGCACGTTAACCATGCCAAGAGTTCACATAATTCCCATTCAAATCGAGTTTATCAAGGTTGGCAACGTACGCTGAGCATTCGGATTTAATGCTCGAACCGGTCAGTAAACAATGCTGAACAAAGTTTTTTTTTCAGGAGGAATACGAAGTGCTGAAACGAAGACCAAGAGTACGATAAACCAAGACTAGCAAGCATTGTAAGCATTATAGGCTAGCACGCATCGGAAATGGTGACAGCAATTGCATTTTCGTCCTTTATACCTTGACAAACCCTTACTTCTTTACGTGGTGAACCTTTCAAACCTTCAGCAGAGTTTATCAAATTCTTCCCCAGAAAGGCAGGACAATGGATAAAGGAATTTGTAGCGCTGATGTTCTGCCCCTTGAGGGAAGATTGGTATAATAGAGTGAAACGCTTGCAAGAAACTGTCACAGCTACAGTGGAACGAAATCTTCTGTTTTTCAGACGAAGGTTAATCACAGGCAGCTCTGACTCAGCTTTCCTAACAGGGATAAGGCAAGCGATCCGCGGTAATCAGCCCCGTTGCGGGATGCGTTACGCAGCTTCGCTTATCCAGGAGACGGATAGCGCCTTGAAGAACAGTTCGACACTGATTTCCAATAAGAGATGATGGTCTCTTCTTTTTTCAACAGAAAATAATACGAACCGGAATGGAGCGACTAGAAGGCGGTTAGAAACATCAATAAGAAGCGCACACCGAAACTGCACATCGTCTCTCGGTAAGCGAAGTATCACCACCCTCGTGCCAAGCAGGAAGTCCTGTGCTTTCCGAGGTTAATAAGCACTAAAAGATTTAGGAACTCTTCTCTCCCTGAACCTTTAGCAGTGATGGTACATCGACTCCTGCTACATCGACGACATCGACATTATCTACTGAAACTTCTAAACTTCCAACAAATGTCTGCTTGCTGTTCTTAAAGTGAGATACTACACCTCGTAAAATATCAATGCGGAGTCATCACATCATCACAGCTCCGTGTATCAACACTTTTCGCGGCAGTAAAGCATCCGACAGAAGTAAAACATTGGCAACAGTTCGTTTTCGGAATACTACACGTTGGCCTAGAGAAAGTTTGTTGATCACATCAGGTAACTTATGAAAACGGCACAAATCCTTCGTTTGAAGCTGCACGTAACATTTCCGTATTCCATTTTGAGCGGTGATTGGAGCTTTTATTGTAACCATTCCAACACGTCGGCCAAGGAACTACACTCACATGTTATGCATATTCCCCGCTACCTAAGCAGAAAGCGAAACAAAAATCGGTAGCAATTTTGAATGCGAAGATGGGGCATGCATGCAGAATTCATGGCGCTGCGTTTCTGTGGAGAAACACGCAGTCGCCAGCGAACTGCTGTACCAAAAAACGATCAAGCTATCGTTTTACCTCCAATCGGAGAGAAACGGACACGCCGATGAGGGCGTTAATTCGCGTGGACTCAGCGCTCCTACGAAGAAGCCAGGAAATTCGGACACAGCAGCGGGAAATTGGCTCCGCGTGCCGGGGCAGAGATTGCGAACACATGGGGAAGCCTTCCTTTTCATAAGCCAGTGGCTTCTCGCCAATATAGGGCCTAGAGGTGCAGAAAAATAAACGACGTAGCCTCATGGGGAAGGTAGTGCTACCCGCGGACAAGGCCACCTGTTAATTGGCGGCGAGCTCGTACGCGGAAGTTGTCAGATCGGGCACCGTTCAGCTTCAATGAATGACAGGCGATCAACGCAAACAGAATTTATGCCGCTTCAGAGGCGCCAAGTCTCAAAGCGAACAACGCCGTCGAGGAGTCCCAGGACCATGTAGCCTCTACCCGTCAAGGTACAGCAAATGGAGGTAGACTTGGACCCTGCGGAACCACTCCCTGTCGGTCAGCCTAGCCGTCCCCGAGATGGAAACATAAAATCGCACGCAGCGGTTGATGAAAGAGAGCGGATGATAATGATGGTGAAGGTATGATGTTTGCTTTCATTTGTAACCTCATAACACCTGGATAGATATAAATTGCATCAGAGCTACCCGGCGAGCAAGTGTCGAAAATAGGAACCCTTCATAATTATTTTGTCTCGGAGCACTTGAGCAGACAAGAAAGCTTTCCACATTTGGTTTGTACGCAAAAAGCGTTGGGTAACATGGAAGCCACCGTTTCCCGTAGCACAACAGTGTCCGAATTGAGCAAAGCACAAATTGTTGAAGTTTTAAGCTCTCACTTCTCGCTCTAATTGTTTCTAATACACCTGAGGGCTGCGAGCTTCAATATCTGGTGCTTGGAATTTCATGCTGCTTTTATTCAGTGTTGCCTTCTTCAGGACCCCTATAGTACGTCTGTTAGCTGCAACTGTAACGACGTCTCTAAACCGATGGTGAGATAAGGCATCTTCATTACAGACGAACATCCCCATTTTTAGGAGTAAGGCTAAAGAATTCTCAGGGAGTTGCGTATAGCCACAAAATGGAATGAGACAGACACAATTTTGAGTGTTTTCGTCAAACGACTGACGAGAGAAACTCTACCTGGAGGTGGATTAGAACTGTTTCAATTGCCGATCGACTGTGATGGGAGAGGAAAAATTACGGTGTGTTGTGTTCGGCTGCGATTAAAACCTTGCGCGGCAAGACCCGAACACGCATCCTCTGCTGCCCGTGCAGGTCACCTACAGCAATAGTTCTGTGTGGTTCATTTCAATATCCGCGATATGTCTTTCGAATCTCGAATACCACAGCATTTCTGATCAGACGATTCTGCAACGATTCTGCAGAAACTTTCTACTTGGAATTTCTCAAAAATTTTAGCTCATTTATTACTAGACAGATTCTCGATAAAGCAAAACCTTGTGTGCCGATACATCGCCATGAATTGAGCAGGAGCAGGTGAATGTGGAGGAAAATACAAAGACCTAGGAAGCCGTTTTCTCAACACACATTTGAATCCTGGGCATCTCACGCTTACAATTGTCTGCCGACCGTCGAAATGCTAACGCCTCCCACACACATTTATGACCGAGGTTAACAAATCAGTAGCGCCGCTCTAATGGCTGCCAGAGACCCTGAAACTCTTCTTCTCCCCCTCTCGCCACCCCGGAAATTAGGATTTAGGAGTAAATTCTCCAGGCGTCCACAGAGCAATCGTCCGGCCAGCAGCATCGTACGGTGCTGAGTGCTGACCTGCGACCAAAGAAGTTGAAACGCGCCTCAGCGTCATGGAGACGAAGATGCTGCGCGGACGCTGGAGTCACGCCGCGCATGGACCGCATCCGAAACAGGGGTGTGCGTAAATGAAATTTAAAATGTCGTAAATCGTAAATCGTAATTTCGAAAAAACCGTCGTAAATCGTAAATCGTAAACCGTAAATCGTAAGAGTCACCTGATTTGTAGTGCAGTACAACTAAATTTCCAGAGGGTTTTTCTGCTAATCAAATGTGATTCAATATTTAATTATTTGTCGTGTTACTTTCAGCTTAATTTGAACAGTTTTCTTACCAAACTATTTCTTTTTTCATGTTTTCCTGCTAGTAAAACATCCTTCAAACTAAACTTTACACGTCTCTGAAAAATTGAAAACTGTAAATTCAAAAACTTTACTTGAGCCTATGCATTTTAGTCAACAAAAAGCCTGCATCATTTAAATATTCATTGGATTCCGAACTTACTGCCAATTCTTTAGCTTGCATATAAATCTAGGATTTAGCAGAAACACCAGCTAAAAATTCGCTGTCAAAACTAAAAATTGAAAAATCGTCTCACCAACGAGCAATGAGCAGGCTTCCTGCTCAAGCTTGCACTTCTAAGATTTCCAAGACCTTATAATCTTACACTTCTATTTAATAACTCCCTGTATTCGCTCGGGCTAGTCTTCGCCGCTGTGTAACGAACGCTTTCTCTCCGAAAGCTTCCAGCATCGTAAGCGGATTAGGTAGGGTGAATACGATAAATTCAATCACACCACCGGAAATGGAGATCAAAACCATAAAAAACAGTTCGACCCATTCTTGAAGTACTACGCGCTCTTTTTACAGCACTATGTATATCAATTTCCTCAGCCCTACAAAGTGTAATACAAACTGATAGAAACATCAGTGGTTTATCCATCCACATGAGTGTTGCAACTTTCTAGTCCCCGCTTACAATCGCGAATCGAAAAAATCACGAATGGTGTTCGATCGCGACTGGCGTCAAGTCAATTCTATTCGGTAGGGTTAGCATTTATTTGTTACAAACAAATTGACTAGACCATCGTCGTCGTCGACGGTCTTAACGTGTATCTATTATCGCCCGGCCAGTTACAGGTTGCGGACGCCACCTCACTGTCGAGAGAGTGCTTCTGTCCTGCTCACCAGAGTCCCGTCTCGGCTCCTTTTGCCTCTCCCCGTGCTCCTTCCCGTTCGACCTTCTCCCCATCACTGTAGCCGCTGCTAGGCTACCCCTCTCCTATATATCTATCGTGCCACTTATCATATTGTCTGCCGTAATAAACGTAGGATACCAGTCACTTCGTCTGCTCATTCTCTTCCTCTAAAAGCCACTGAACCACCTCTTCTGGGATATTAAGTTCTAAACGCCTCTGCCACTCTCTGTATAGACGTTATTATCAAACAGGGCGTGGATCAAAAAATACTCGTCTTTCTCTCTAAGAAACTGCCTCCAATGTCTTTCTCTGGGCTGGAATGGAATAACGAAGTACGAATGCGATGTACCGTGCTAGCTCTCGGCCGGAAACGGAGGACCCCAGCATCCTAGATAGAAGCTTATTTTTGATATTGTATTTCACTTGTTTCTCCTCTTTAACCTGCCCGTTTCCAGCCGGCAGCCCATACAATGTTAAAGGGATGAAAAAGTTAGTTGAGCGAAGAGAAAAGTCGGATTCGAGAAGCCTGTGCACAGGACGGTATTGTCTACCATAACAACACATTAGAGCACCAAAAAACAAATCTACGGAGAAGTGGACATGAGCTGTAAGAGGGGACTACTAGAATGGGCACATCTTTATAACCCAGTCCACATAAATTTAGACGCTAGTTGGTTGTTGATCAAAAATCATATTTACGAAAATTTACGATTTACGACCCAAAATGTCGTCAATCGTAAAATCGTAAATCGTAATTAGGCACACCCCTGATCCGAAACGATGCCATTCGGCATAAGTTCGGTGTCACGCCGATAGCTGGCAAGATGAGCGAAGTTCGCGCTTACGGTGGTACGGCCATGTTCTGCAGAGAAAAGAAGACAGCGACGGCAAGATAGGCCTTAAAATAATGAGGAAATAAGAAGGCGGCCTAGTGGGCGCCCGACGCAGCGCCGGTCTGATACGTTGCATATGGACTTAAAGATAGCTGGTGTGCATCCCGATCAAGCATTTGATTGGGAGAAATGGCGTCACCACACCAGAAGAGCGGACCCCGCCACCAAGCGGGACAAACGCTACTGAAAATGATGATCTCTTGGACGCTTGTAGGTCAGGTCAACCTAGGTCAACTAAGCCTTCCATCCCTTCGGGGTCGTGAGTTTTTACCAGACTTGTCTGGGAAGGATAAAACGCTGTCTTGTTCATCGGCTAGCCGCCACAAGTCATTGTATGGCCAAATACGCATTCAGGTCGCTTCCACGGCATCCCGTAAAAGTAGAATGCGTGGCGCATCTCAAAAAGGGTTGAGTAACACCGTCCTTTATCCTCCATCTCGTACATTTCAGATAAACGTGAGTATAGGCAGATAAAAAAATCTAGTCTCAAGGAAGTGCGAGGAGATAAACGTATGCATAGAGGAGAATGAAAGAGCGGAAAGCTGAGGAACGTGATAAGAAGACCAAAGAATAGAAATAGGTTTCGACTTTCAAAATGGACATTCAACTTGAAACAGCATTGTATGGAAATCGTTGCCTAGAGCATGCCTTCGTAAGGCCCCGTTTGGATGAACAAATTTAGTGAACCACGCAAGAAAGTAGCGGAGCTTGCTCGATTAGCAGTAAGGGTACGCGGAGCTGCGGGAGCAGTTCAAACGGGGGCTGCGTGCGGAGTTCGTGTTTCAGATCGTTTTCCGGGCAGGCTCTGTGGCCATCGGAGCGGCTCTCGAGAGATCATCAAACAGCGCGAAGTGCCAACGGCCGAAACCGGATGAGCAACAGCTTCTGGGCCGCCTTCGCACCGCTCACAGCGCCCACATCATCTCGGCAGGCGAATTACCCTCCAACCCGAGAGACATCTACGCATACGAGAAGTCAGTGACGGCTGGTGAAAGCACGCTTCAGCTCTGCTAATCCCGCACGCTACTTGTAAGGAATGATGGTCTACAACCCATGAGCTGCAAGCAGATTTAGCCTACCCTAGATGTTAGTCAAAGCACTGGAATGCGCCATGCGTTTCTCCCCGTTTGACATTACCAAGGATCGACCTATTCGGACTCCGCAATGAGCTGCGGCAGTCGGCCAATGGTCGAGCCAGGTGTTTTATTCTTCCAGGGTCAGTACAAGCAAGTCCTCCCCCCCCCCCCCCTGGAGATATGAAATGTTCGTATGGCCTGGGCATGTGGTTTTCACAGAGAATACTATTCGCCGACTTCTAGAAAACAGCCCAGCGAATGTATATGTAATCCCAAGGTTTTGGAATCACATTTCGCATGGCCTTTGTAGGAGCTTTCAACTCAACGGTGTGGGACCAAATCGTAGCTCGTTGTTGAGAGTAACTAGGTGACAACAAGAATTGTTCCCCCTTCGAAAGAGTGCAACGCGACATACTGGTAAGGCCTACGCTTGAATTGCGTGCAGGGAGCATCTATCACAGCAAGCATTGTTCATGTTTGAACTGAAGCCTCAACGAAGAACCTTGAATGGACTGAATAGAATACATTCTTATCCAGATGGTAAAACTTCAGAATGGTCTAGGGCTATTCGGTACCATTAAAATGGGTTGCGAATGGTAGACACTGTGTAACCAGAGAAGCAAAGCAGAGCCCTAGTCAACTTATAGTGACCAACAACGAGCCGCATTTCGAACTGCCTGAGATTGTCGAAGTACCACGTCAGAGAACAGGGTGAACAAGAACCTGTACAAGATGCGGCGCCAGTCTGCTGGACAGGAGCGAGGGGAAGAGTAGAGGGGTGGAGATAACCTTATAAACCTAGGGGCACATTTATGGGGAGTGAATGCTCACAATAACGGCGATACACTGATCTAGTTAACGAGGGAAGAGCAGGGTGTTGCCGTTGGGAGTGCGGGAGATCCTGTTTATCAAGTAGGTGTGTTGAGGAATACCACGAGACAGCCACTAGATACTTCCTTGAAATTCAGTGGAGGTCATGACGAAGGCAATGAACCCATGCTTGCAAATAGGACAGGAGTGAGTAGGGGAGTGTAACACACCGAGTCCTCTCACCTGTGAGAAGGGCAGCCAGGTCGGGTGGATTGGTATGAGACTGTTCACTTCGTTCGCGTGCAGGGTAGGCATGCGTTACGTGCTCGCTCTTCTTCGCT
Source organism: Heligmosomoides polygyrus bakeri (assembly GCA_947359475.1). NCBI lineage: Eukaryota > Metazoa > Nematoda > Chromadorea > Rhabditida > Heligmosomidae > Heligmosomoides > Heligmosomoides polygyrus. Next base: position 63,896,411 of record OX375866.1, on the reverse strand, counting down.
ACCGTTCACGCATCATCTCTGGCGATGAGAGGTCCTATCAAGTGTAAGGTCGGTTGGGACGAGCTGTGAATGTGATTGACGGAGTGGAGCATCCTAAGCGAAGGGAAACTGCTCACGAGAAAGTGAAAAAGTGAACGCTGGAGAAGTGGATAAACAGCCGTGAAGAACGAGGAGAAGAACGACAGCGCACACGGAAGGCGACACAAAGGCTCAGATGGACGATAATGCTGCTGAGTACCAGCTATCAGTGCACACATAAACACAGCCACGTCGAACGAAGAGTATTTATTGTCAGCGATTCGGACGAAACATGTGGAACTAAGCAACATCGCAGCCATGTGTCACTATTTCGCCAGCCAGCGCGCGGCATCCCGCCACCGCATTCGCGGCGAGACCCGCCTTATTTCGGTGACAGGCAACATCGAACTTCTTTTTGAGGAGATGCGTCGCGCACTCTTGAATTTCTGAGAACTGCTGGACGCAATTGCTCTCTGAGAATGCACTGACTGCAAACTCGAGGCTTCCTGGTAAGGCCGTGGGCGATGGGCTCGATTTGGGCTTATACAGTTGGAGCTTTAGGAAACAAATGGAAGTTCTAAAATCAAACCAACAGTGTCTGGTGGACTCTAGCCACCAGATTCATCGATATCGAAGTAAGGACAAAGGAATTCTCGTGAGTATCCGGAGTTAACCACTACTATTGCCGAGTGCCCTCCACCTAGCCGTGCCCGCATGTGGCTGGATAAACTATGAATGAATGTCACACCATGCCTATGGTCCTCCCTTCTACCACGCGTACATCTGTGTTTAGTCGTTCGTGGATTCGGCTCCTGTGAAGGTCCCAGAACTTGAAAACAAAATGGCTCTCAACTGATCGCATTCAGCTACTTTCGCGTTTGCTTCGTAGAGTACTATTCCAGTCCGCTTGCTCTTTCATTCTCCTAAGACCAATACGGTATCCAGAAAATGATGCTGAATTGTTCTTACCAGAACAATTTTCATGTGCAGAATTTCCGATTTCTCCCAAAGACTTCCCTGTTTACTAGGATTGATCATGTCAGTTGTATAGTGTGGTGCTCTTGAAATGATTCCTTAATTTCCCTAAAGTGTGGGACGAGATGCAGGGCCAAACGAAGAATGAACGCATGAAAGCTCTTAATGGAAAGTCATAAGTGTTCTCGAAGAAGCAGCTAAAAGTACCTCAAACTTCGGCAGTTTAACAGCTAATTGCTGAAAACATACGTCGTTTGAAATACCACGCCCTTGTTCGCAGTGTTGCGTCGTTAGTTTGAAGCATTACGAAGGTGCTGACTGGAGACAGCGACGGTGCTTGGTTAGCGGATCGCATATCCCCACGAGTGCTTGGGTAAACCTGCAGGTATGTGTTTCATCTGCATGCGAGCTATCTGAATCTGGCTGGCCCCCCTTTCCAAATTTTTGAGGACTCGGAAACTCCTGCGAATGATCGCCAGCGCACATCGTTGAGGATCAGAAGCCGCAGCGGTGAGGTGGTTGGCTTCTATCAGCACATGCCACGCTAGACAGCCTGTCGGCGCAGGCTGAAGGGAAACAGTGACACACGTAGCGCTTCTAATCGTCTAGCAAATGCTGTCTAAAAGCTCTACTGTGTCGACTAGCCGCATAAAAGCTCAATAATCAGTTCTTGCGAAAGCGTGGTTATGAGATAAATGGCCAGAACACATAGCCAGAAGTGCAGGAGATTGTCTGCAGCTACGGAGATCTCATAGAATGTAGTGGAGAGCGTTGGTCAGCAGATTGATGTCCGATCGAAGGGAGTTCACCGTCAGCATCAGCGAACGCTTGTTGTTCAGCACCTGAATCACCATCATGTAACTTAATGCCGCCGCTGAGAAGGGCCTTAGTACTGCATCGCGGCGCAGGTAACCTCATAACCCTGTGTAGTCGGTTTGAGCCGGAAATATACAGATGGTTCATAAGTAGCTGCATTTTTCGAACAGCGACCAAACTCTGTTCAAAGTGATCCTGATAAGTCATATCGCCTAATATGTACTTGCATATCCCGAAGTACAAACCAGCTTTTTAAAATAGTATTAATGCACTGTTTACCAACAAATGCAAAATAGCTGCTGTCTGCTAAGATCTGGAAAGATCCAAAATGTCAGAATGTATGTGACAGGGAGCAGCTGCTTGGCCTTCTATTGGAGTTTGAAGGGAACGTTGACCTTAAAGACAATCCATGCACCGGTTGACCGACTGCCGCAAGTTTCCTCGGCCGTCTTTGGCAGATATACACCTCCTCACGCCTCACGAGCGCTAGAAGTCAAGCACTAAAGCGGAATGAAGCAAGTCAAAGGTGAGGGGAATGAAATCGACACTCGTTTATGCAGCTGCTTCATTACGACATTCGTGGACAGTTCTCAAAGTCTCATCTTGGAAGCAACGTGCGAGCTCGATGTTCACCCGAAAGATATGCTTAATGCTGGGAAGAGGGCCGAAGGGCAGTACACAGTTACCGACTGCAAAGACATTTAACTCTCTTGTACCTACACAGATCTGACACCGACGGAAGAACTTTAAAGACTTCTAGAAGGGAACAGAAACATTTGCGCTCAGGATTCCGAAAAATGAAAGATAATTGTAGGAAAATCACAGAGGAACTGGACTTCGTAGTGTTGGCCACTTTTCCGCTATTTCGGGTGCCTAGTTTTGCCCCGCACCTGACTAGAGATGGGCTTCGACCTCCCATGGAACTTCAAGCTGAGACCAGGATCATTAAAAAGAGCTCGGAATGCTGATTACGGGTATAGATGTCAATACCGCAGAATGAAACTCCTGATCGAGTTACGGCCTGCCGATGTTGGGTGGCATGACCACAGGCTGGCCGTGCGAAAGAGCTAACGCGGGAGCGATGAGTCATTAGGGCTCTATCAGAAAGATTCACCAGCTGCGGCACTGGCGCACGAGCAGTGCTTCCACCCATCACGTGTAAACTTGTCGCTCGGTCCCCATTGGTGCCTATTTTTTTGCACATCATGAATTATCCTTGAAATGACCGTTTATTCTAAATTATAAGACGTGTTTGATTAAATAGCGGGGGAAACTATCATACACGTTTGTAAAAATGCTTGAAGGCAAAAAACTGCTATGATGACATTGGTGACACCTCTAGAGGTTTTTTCTTTTTTTTTTCTCCGATGAAGAAAGTTATGAAAAGGGTCAGGTCGATTTGCATGGCAAATAGCAGTGGAGTTCAATATGACCCGGAGAGACAACCTACTGAAGGTTCTGTCGCAGATTTATCCTACGTTTTGTGTCCCTAGGTTTTCAAAGTTTGAAATATTCATGGCATAAGGCATGTTACATTGATGATCCATTCGTCATGGTCATTCGTACCTACGGTAGCGTTAAAGTCCTTAACAACAACTTTGTAGTAGCGCTTCTCGTCGTTGACAGTCCTTTCGAATAGCTTGATGTTGGAGAATATCCATTTGTAATGGAGATGATTCCTTGATTTTTGGTTTCCAGATGAAGAACAGCTACTCGCGGACTGATGATCTTGTAAGAGTCTACTAGGTGGTGCACTGTCGAATTGACGAGAAATCCAACTCCGCCAATAAACTTTCTGTCCACCTTTGCTCCGATAATGAGAAGCTCGTTGTGGTCGGTCCTTCTTATGGTTTCCGTTCTGCCTTTCGTTTCTTGCAGGGCGATAACGTCGTATTTGATGTTGCGGCTACAGTAAAGCAGTGTCCGAAGATCCTGCTCAGATGCGATCGAACGACAGTTATAAGTGCAGATGAATAGGCAGTTCCCGTGTCGTCTTGGGAGGAGGTTTCCAGCAGTCCGACTCCAGTGACCTCCTGATAGTTTAACTCCGAGACTAGATGGCCCCTCGCCGGAGGTGGGTTCAACCGACTCGTAGTAGACCACCTCCGGCGCGGAGGACTGGGCGCGGGTTCAATTGTTTGAGCCATGGCGGTGGTCTGGTTACTCACATGTTCCTGGCCAGGGATACATGAGAGCCGCCCATAGACGACAATGCATCGTGAACTGAGTGATCATTTTGCCGTTAGCCATCTCTAAGGTGACGTTCACCCCTTCAGCGCGATGAGGGGCAGATGAAGGGGTCTGTGGAGCATATGCAGAGAAAAGATGATACCGCCGCCGTTCTACAGCGACTACGGCCTTCATCAAGCGGCCATTGAAACGTTCCACGCTTGCAATCGCGTCTCGGAACCGTTCGGAGACGATTATGCCAACACCTCTGGTGGGCCTAGGACTGCCACACAGAATAGCCTCGGCCTATGGCTCTTGACTTGCTACAGGACCACCTCGGCTCCTGCACCGCACACAAGTCAATCTTCCTTCGCTCCAGTGCCTCTGCCAACTCAAAGGAGCGGCACCGACAACGTACCCACGTTCAGCGTTGTCACGCCGGTCTTGCTCACGTTGCGGGACTTTTCGACTAAAGCCCCGTTTATACTTGGTCGCGGCGCGACGCGATGGCCACGCCATAAGGCCAAATTGATCGATCGCGTCGCAAAATCAATATGGTCACTATACGTGGCGTCGCGTCGCGCCGCGACCAAGTATAAACGGGGCCTAACACAGTGTCCACCCGATGCCGTCATCGCATCAGGGACCCTCGCATACTTCTCACGCGGACGCCGGGCTTTGCGAGTGCGAGCCGGCTCCCGCGGATGCCGTAGCATTATTTCGTGAAACATTCAGCACCATCAACCATATGATGTGACAATGGCTGTTCGTAGACCGGCCTGTCACTAGGGCCTGTCGCCTGTACTCGAGTGTCCGTGTTCAGGTCGGCTCGCAAAAGAGATGGGTTTCCAGTGGCACCATGTGGAGGAACGGACATCACCACCAATCAAACACGTCTTATAATTTAGAGTAAACTGTTATTTCGAAGATAAATCATGATGTGCGAAAAACAAGCACCAATGTGGACCGAACAAACGAGTTACACGTAACGAGCGGGAGTACTACCACTGCTCCACTGCCGCAGCTAGATGTGCATTCTCTACGAAGTACTTATGACTTATCGCTCGCGCGTCAGCTCTTTCGCACGGCCAGCCTGTGGTCAGGCCTGGCAACTTCGGGATATCATGACTCGCTCAGGAGTTTCACTTTGCAATGTTGACACCCACATTCGTAATCAGCACTCAGAGCTCTTTCTAATGATCCTAGCCTCGACTTGAAGTTCCATAGGAGGTCGAAACCATTCCCTAATGAGGCCGTCATGTAGGAACTGAAGGCCATCTACGATTTTACGCGCTGTGCTACGGCGTACATTTTGGTTGTGCGCAAAACTAAATTCGGCGCAACTAGTGGACGGGGGGGGGGGGGGGCAGTCCATCAGTACTCGAAAAAGTTACGGGTTTTTACATGTTTGACCTAGGCCCCTCTCAGTGAAACTTGCATTGCACGTACGTACGCGTACAATGGGGGAAATTCCACGTCACCAAACCCGACTGCTATGCTTAAGGCGGTCGAAGCCAGGGACTGCCCCCCTCGTCCACGTGTTGCGCCCTAAATTCAAATCTGGCCGAGAGTGCGTCGCTCGATACCGTCACATTGCCAATCCCGGTGACCCCTGGGGAACGCCGTCCACTTCCTCCAAACCTGCACTTAGAAATATTGGCACATTTGGTGATTTCTTCTCATCTTCTCTGACTTCTCACCATATCGCTTGCTCTTCATTAGACCTGAGAGTTTCTACTGTAGTCTAGACCGCCCCTGCACCAACGATCCGTACGTGGTGCGCTCTCTTGGAATGCAAGGAGACCACATGACCTCAGGAACTATGAACTATGTGTACCTTGTGTCATCTATGTGATGCAGTCAGGAGTACGTTGGAGATACGGGAAGGCCGTCGTGCATAATAGTTTAGGAACACCTAAATCACCTTATAACGTCTCAAAGATCGACTACAGTGTTTGAGCACAGGGTTCAGTGTCATGGTCATGTCCTGACTGGTACAGGTGGCGGTCACGATTCCTGCACGTGGCCGGCGCGGAAAACCCACCCTCGAGGCACCACGGATCGTGTCCCAAAACCCCAAAACCCATCGGATGCGGGCTGTGACCCAAAAGCGGAAGCCTCTGTCGGCTTCTGTCGGCAAGACACCCTGGATCATTACCTAGGAGGCCTTTAGAGTGAGTAATCCCTTGGGCTAAGCTCCATTCGTCAACGCCAACCTCCGTCTGACGGTAACGGGCGACCCTTGGCCTCCAAATTAAGTGTCAGCTTTCCTTTCTTTCCCAGCATCGCCTTTGTAACCTTCGCCTTTTGCAAAAACCGCCGAAACCTAATCCGAATAAAGTGGTGTGACAATCCTGGTGCACAGCTTCGCGAGATCGCTACTTCAACAACACCATCCACTTATTTATTTATTTCTGGAAACGAATTAAAGAACAACTGCAAATGCTGTCAAAGCGTGGAGTAACTGCTATATGTAGCTTGCCCCAGAGTGCACCTAAAACGACTTCCTATTGCTTCCCTGGGTAATATGAGTGCCAGTGAGAGCCACTAATCTCCTTTGATTAATGCCGTATCCAGTGTCGCGGCTGAGGAAGGTCTGCCTGATTGCAGCAATTGTACTCGAAGAGTGGCAGGGCTAGGGTTCCAGCCGTCCGAAGCCTCTCATTTGCCTTTACCTGATTTCAGTGAACACTGTAAGCAGCCAAAAAGCATCCTTACGACAGCTCGTTCCAAAGGCAGAGGCGATCCAAAAACGCCCTCATTTAGCCGCGGGGAAAGCTACCGGCGTCCATGGAATGACCATTGTTGATTAGACCACCCCCCCCCCCCTACTTTACGGTATCTCGGCTTTGACAGCTGTTTGTTTATGGCTGACTGTTGCATTGATTACTAGAGCACTAAATTGTGTATAGCAGGAGCAGCGTGAAAGCTGACTCGAACAATCGGGAACCGAACACCAGATAGCTCTCGAGGGGAAACAGTTAAGGAGCAATTCAGACCTGCCGCAATTGCTAGGGGCCTATGCTCATGGTTGGTTATAATTGCAAGAGTCGGCTAGATAAACAACCCTCCAGCGAACCCGGAAAACGAGTGATTTTCAGAAGTCAGATAGTCACTCTTCTTCAGTATGGATGTGTGGAGGCAGGCCTTATCTGATGAAAGTTCATGTGAAAATGTTAAGGGTCTAGGTGTTGGGGCTAGGAGCTAGAGTGTGGTGGGGTTGAGCTGGCAACTCTTGTCGCACTACAATTTCGATCCAACGAGGCATCGTCCTATTTTAAGCTGATTTTTTGTAGCAATTTAGTTTGTGTGCTAGAACTCGATGAAAGGTGTCGAGCAGAAACTGAACAAGATAACAGAATGAGAGCCCTAAAAGTTCTGTGCACGACTTCCTGCATAGGTTTCCAAACGGTGAGCAAGCAGTTGACACCAGTATTCACGTTTTGGATAGGCCGCATACTACGTGTTAAGGAAGAACACCTTGCAAAAAATCACAATGGATGGGACAAGTGTTACATCATGCATCCCGTATATCACTATTACCTTAATTCAGGTGGAAAGGACAGACCTAAATCAGTTGGCTTGTCATCACTTTGCGAGAGTAGAAAAATAAACTACCTCTTTCCGGCTGTCACAACCTTCAGGGAAAAATGCCCGGATAAGGCTTACAAACATAACCCTTACAAAGATAAAAAAGAGGAGATCGCATCGTTATTTTCTTCTGGCAGCCAGCATGCAGATTAAATCACCTTTTTAAACACCATAACCCTAGAGGTCTGAACTGCTCAACGTTTAATCTCTATCGCAAAGAATTAGAAGGGTAGAGTGCATTCAGAGCGTTTATTTATGAATTCGCTGCTAGTAGATCTCTAGCGATTTCTTACTGGTTATCTCACGTTTAGGCGCGCGTGGCGCAGTCTGAGGAGGTGCCGGCGATAGAGAACCGACGCCAGGTTCTTGGTTCGGATTTCTCCCAGGACCAACCAAACCTTTCACCCCTCCGGGGTCAGTCAAATGCTACCAGACGTATCTGGGAAGAATAGAGCACTTAATTGTTCATCGGCTGGTCACCGCAAGTCATTGTATAAGCATAAATCGCCTCCAAGACATCGCGTCAAAGTGGAATGCGTGGCGCAGCCCTAAAGGGATTGGGTAACGCCGTCCTTTATCCCTCATCCTTTTGCCTGATCTTCATTTTATTTTGGTCTTCAGTTTCTATCCTTGCTGTTGTTCCCATTTCTAGATTTTTGGGACACAAACGTAAATTCGTGAATGTTAAGAGGCCGTACTGCAATATGCTCATATGTACACCGTTATTACAGCTATTCACGTGTGCAGTTACGCGAGCGTTAGACAAAAGTGTAAATAAATATGCCTAATATGTACCGTTTTGTAAACAGGAAGGAGTCCAGTCTCGTGCTGCATAAGTTTGCAACTGCTATTGCTTGGCGATAGAATGAACGGCCATGTTGTCGCCAGAAGGAAGATTTTCTGGTTGTGAAAAAGTTTGAGGTTTGAAAAGAGGTGAACGCAATCACGTTGCAAATCATAAAGGAATTTCTATTCGTTTGCACCCTTTGACATATTATCGATGGGAAAGAGTAACCGTGAGATACTTCCTTAGTTCGAGATCAATTTACAAATGAAATATTAGGTTGGAAAAAAGTCTTTTCATTTTTTTCAAAGATTTATTACTTCACAACTACAAAGTTAAATCAATTGAGATAAACTCCATTTTGTTTCATTACACTTCTCCAAAGACTGGGTAATTTTCCAATTCTTCCCGCCTAAAAGACTGCAGTTCCGGAGTCGAACCATTGCTGAATCCAATTTTTGAGGTCTTCATCCGTTTTAAAGTATTTCTTTCCAATTTCTCGCTTCAGAGCACGGAAGAAATGGTAATCGGTAGGGTCGAGGTCAGGGCTATACGGTGGATGTGGCATTACCTCCCAGCCCAGCTCCTTTTCTGTTTCTCTTGTGAGTCTTGCAACATGTGGTTTTGCATCGTCATGCAGGATCATCACCTTTGACTTCCCCGTCCTGTTTTCTTGGAGAGTTGCGACGACTTTGTGGAGTTCGCCACAGTATGTGGCAGTAGTAAGTGTCTCTCCACTTCTGAGAGTTTCTCAGCAAATCACTCCTCTGACATCCCACCAAACATTCAAGAGAATCTTCCCTTCGTGAACATTGGCCTGAGATCAGGCTTAGGGTTCTCTCCTTTTTGTACCTATTGCCTTTTTCTTTGTAATTTGGCATACAGAACCCAGGACTCATCACCTGTCACAATCCGCGGCAGAAGCTATTTTCTTTCGTATCTGGAGAAAGAGAAGCAGTGATGGAGAGCCGTTGGCCTTTCTGAGTGTCTGACAGGGCATGTGGAATCTAAGCTCCAAATTTCCGTGCAAACCCGAGGTTCTTCAGATGGATTCCCACTATCTATGAGACACTTCGAGCTTCTTTGCCAGTTGATGTGTCGTCTGCCCGCTATCAGTACGAAGAGGATGGAGTGCTTCAGTGTCGTCCAATTCAGTTGATCTTCCTGACCTTGGCTTGTCTTCGAGTGAATAATCTCCCTTTAAAAACTTTCCGAACCACTCATAACAGGCGCGATGAGTAGTAGATCCCAAGCCATATATTTGGTTAATTTGGTCGGCTGCCGGACGTGCTGTGGATCATTTAATGAATTCATGAAGGATGCCGTGCCGAAAATGGCCATGAGGTAGATCTGGCATTGAGTCCGGAAGATTGGATAGATAGCGAAGTACAAGAAGGATCTTGACCTATGTCCGCGTGCAAACGGTAGACAAGTGTGATAGGATTACGAAATCAGCAATCAACATTGGCTAGTGCGCTTACAAGGAGAACGGCAAAATCTTTTCGAAGTCTGAAGAGACTTTTTTCCAACCTAATAGTTATCTTCCATGAACATCGACAAAAGTTTATGTCTCTATTTTGCTTAATTTGTCTTCTATAAGACTCGATGGATATTGTCAAGGGAAAAATACGAAAACTGCCAAATCTCGCCTAAACAGCAAACCAAGGAAAGTGCCTTAAAAAGAAACTGCGCAATGTGCGAAAATATCTTAGGAACGATCTGTATGAATTACTCATTTGTTAAGTAATTTCCAGAGAGTGAAAAGGCTTTCAAGCCTTATTGCAAGACTCATGTTACGATACTAACGTGCCGATACATAGCGTTGGCAAGAATGCCCTGATATTGAATAGCAATTAGAATAGGCGGCACGTAGAAACTAGCCCTAAAAAAATAAAAAATAATAATAAAAATCATAAAAATCATATCATAATAATAAAATAAAAAAAAATAAAAAATCGGAAGAAGATATTCATTCCCATACACAAAATGGTCATTGCGCTGTTGAAATGATCAGGAGAGTTTCTATAGCTGCAGTGGGGGACGTTTATTGCCGCTCGGAGACTTTCTCCAGCTGGATTGAGGGTCGTAACCTCTCGGTGTTTGGAACCACGTGTATTAGTGCGCATTAGTGGTAATTGATCCCTACCACAGCCTACTACTGATCGGGGAAAGAACAACAATCTTCGATTTTCACTTATTGAGAGGCTGCATAAATCAGTGAACCATCTTCAGCGGGATCCTATTTTAGTTGAGCACTGAGTACACTGCTATTTGGTCGTTGCATAAGAAATAACCGATTTTGGCTGAAAACTTGAACTGGCTGAATGAAATGAAAAAATGAAGAACTTCCAACTTCGTACTTCCAATTTTTCTCATCTTTCTCCATCTGTTCTCTCTTCCATTTTCGTTTTCCTATCTCTCTTCTTTTATAGACAGATTTTAAAGAAATCTTAAAATATACTCCTCTTTTTCACTGAAGAGCCACGAGAGGAGAATAACACAGAGGTTCGCCTGAAGGCAGTGGCGAAACGAACCTTTTTATATGTTTTATATTTTGTGACATACTATTCTTTTAATTAATTACAATTTTAAAAATTCTATTATTTCCCACCTTTCTTCACTTCGTCGAATTTTACATTTTCTTATGCTTTATATTCCAAGGCCTACGCCTTACTCTCAAATGCCCAATCAAATACCGTTCATGTTTTCCTTAATACCGAAAAAACCCATTTTACGACACCGCAAAATTATCAGCCGATTAGTGTCACACCTATGTTTCCTCGTCTTTTCGAAAAAGTTCTTTAAAAAATTAATCCTTATTTGGATCACCACAATATTATCTCTCCTAACCAGTATGGTTTTCAGAGGAGGAGATCCGCCGAGACGGCTATGGAACAAGCTTGGAATGATTGGACCAATGATCTATATAACATATGTAGAGTGGCTCTATGTGATTTATTTTGATTTTGCAGAAGCCTTTGATAGGGTGTGCCCTATCAAAGGCTTCTGCATAAAGCGGCTCTCACACTGCCGTTGTTGTTGTGCGCAACCGATGCCGTAGTGATGAAGTATACCGCAAAGACGCAGAGGAGCAACAGCAGCAACGAGGGGGCTTTCACACCTCTCTTGCTGCAACCCTGCATCAGCAACACCGGCATCGGTTGCACAACGGTTGAGCGGCCTCAGCAACGTGGAATGATCGCCATCATTTCTTGTTGCTGATGCTCGTCAACGGAGGCATATCGCAAGCCCTATCTCATTCTTATCTCACCGCGCTGCGGCTGCAACAAGCTCGAACTCCGCCCCCTTTTCGTTGCTCGTTGCTACCACAGCAGCAACGGCAGTGTGAAAGCCGCTTAAGAGACTTAATGCTAGACTGATTGTGGTGTGCATAAATCAGCGAATAATTTCATGAATGAATGAATTTTTAGGTCACAGAACTTTTACTGTACGCGTTAATCCCATTATTCAGCACCTCAACCAGCTCTCACAAGTTCAGATATGGAAATCTCTATGGAAACCTGATACTATGGTGAAAGTGCAAAAACGCCACATAGCATGGGAACCGAACCAAAGACCCCACGAACATGAGGCATGCCCTCTACCACTGCGCCACCGAACCCACGGAACCGGGATCTTGCGCTGCCGTGAAGAGCTCGCTCTGCGGACCCTTAACCATTACACCCTCGTACTCGTTTGCCTCAAGGATTCGGCAAAAACAAAACATGTTCTGTTACTATTTGGAGGACGGGGATTCTCCCTATAGTACTCGTTCTTGCCGATCCGGCGTACCGTTCAGACAGTTCCCTTGTCAGTAGTGTTCCACAATGTTGTGCTATATCCCCAATTCTATTCAATATCTACACCCACGGGCTACCGACCCCAATAATGAGCTTAGGAGTGAAATGCATAGCTTTTGCGGATGACTTGAAAATTTAACACGTTACAAAAAGTTTCGGCTGTTAGGCCGATGCTTGGGTATGGAGCAACAATATTTTATCAAGTTAAGAAGAAAAATCTATTTAGACTTGAAAAGTCCAGAATATCTTCACTAGAAAACCGCTCATCAGGAAATGTGGCTTTGATTACGATGCTATTCCCAATGGTGAAGTAAGCTCGGCAAAAGTCGCCGCAACGGGACGACTTCACCGGTCGACTGTGGCCTTATTCAGAACCGCTGAGCTGCTTTCTTTGCGGACGAAGCGATGAAAGAGCTTGTGAGTGGATGAAACCCGGGTAGGAAGCACCACAACTGAAAGACTGTAAATCAAATTTTGTTTCAAGAACGCCTGGAATGGCTTGCGAGATGTCTGTTGTCGCTTGTTTTTTATCTGAAGAAAGCTCCCACAGTGAGCACCCATTCTCCACAAACTTTTAACTAGCACATATTTGGGAAGAGTATAGAAAACGATTTTCACTGCTGCAGTGTCTCACCTTCTAGCTTCCCTCACAAGGCTTCACCGAGAAATTGACTAGTCATTGGATTTTGTTCGTTTCGTACTACAAATTCAATGTCTGCGACAAATAAAAGGATTAAAAGCCGAGATCAGCCAAACGGATTGGGAATACGCCACCCATCCTAATTCCACGTTACTTTCATAGAATTCACGTATCACCTGAGCAATGGCTTGCACAGGCCTTGCATTAAACAGTTCAGTGCTTCCTCCTTAAACAAGCAGGTGCCTAAGAGTACCATTTTTGCAATCAGGAGATGAAAATGCGGCCTGTATAGCATACTAGCGAACATTTTCAAGGCTCAAGATCACGAACGTGTAAGCAGTGATCCTCAGAAACACGTCGTTGTCCTATGAAATCTCCATGACTGCAATCTTCGAAATGCCGAAAAATAACCTGAAATGCTCCACATCCGGCGTTCTCAAAGGGCCATCCGTGGTAACTTGTACGACCGCGGTGGAGCGTCACGCGACAGTCGCTGCCGTGGACGCGGTGACCATTCGTAGATAGACCGCCCCTCGCGATGCTAGCGCAGTGACGGGAGCGATGGTCGATGGGCAACTCGCCCCCGTTCGATAGCGGGAGCGTAGCGGAGAATAGTGTACGGAACTACCCAACAGGAGCGCATCGGAGAAAGACCGCTGAAATCCAGACTTGAAGCGCCTTCCTGCCGATTATTCTTCCTTCCTGGACTTCGATTCAAGGGAGGGCCGGAACGCCTAAGCTTCTCCAGCAGCACAAGAGCCACAATCGGCCGCCGACCTTCGTCGATGTCGACTGACCGTGGTATCGTACGCAGTACGTAGCAGCCCGCGCAACACAGCGTCGCCGACGCGTCGCCGAAGTACAACATAAGCTTTAAAGAAACACAGACGTCGTGGCGCTTCAGCATCTGCGCGGCGGTCAGTTTGTGCGGGATCCACTTCTCCAATTTCTGTACATTTATGCGGCGACTGATAGTGCCGCCGTCAACGCCGAAACGCTGTGCTAGCTCCTTCGAAGTTTGACGCGGATCCGCTTTCACCATGCTTTGAGTTGGTCGTCGTTACGGAGTGATGGCGGCCTAGCTCGGTCTTCATCTCCGAGGCTTTCATCTCCATATTGAGACCTTTCGAACCAGAGCTGAATTGCGCGTTCCTTGACGAAATCCTCCCTAAATGCAGCGTTGATGTTACGAGCTGTGGCCGCGACGTTGTGTCCACCCTTCCGGTCATATAAGCAGAGCACCCGAATATCACTTTGATTCATAGTATAACGACGTTAAAAACTCGGCGAGACGCAACTATGTATGTCATAAAGGCTAAAAATGATAAAAAAAACGGAGATTCTGCGCCCTCAGAAACTGTATACAATGCCTGGACCGGGGACATCCGTAGGCACGAAAAATTTACCAGATTATGAGATAGGAAAATCGGCCACTTCATAAGCAACGACCTAACAGCTATCGAGTATACTTGCCATTTCATGTCAAAGCTTCCTTTGGATGGATAAATTAGAGAAGAAGAAGAAAGAGTAGAATTTAAGGCGAGAACAACAACCCCGCCAACATCTCAGCATTTCAATTTGTTGCTTCACGTTCCTGACAACAGTCTTGTTCAGGAGATAGCAAATTGTCTCTGAATCGCATTTTTGGACACGTACGAAAGTACTTTGGGAACGGAGAGGCTAATTGGAAATACCGCTAAACCTTCCTACGGAGTCTGCGAGCCAGAGCCTCTCATGGAAAACATTGTGGTCACCGCATTACATGCCTTCTAGCTGCTGAAATCTCTTTGGCACACCGTACAGTCGCGTTCTCCATCTCTCGAAATTCGTACCAGCTTCTGCTACTGCCTGACGCACTCACCTCAATGCTTTCTGTGTACGGGTTGTAGCGGACAACAAACGGGCGCTTCATGCTGCTGGTGAACATTCTGCAAGAACACAGAAGGTGAGGCAGGTGTGCCAGTGAGTCTGAAGAAAGGCTCTATTCACCTCAGTTTCTGCTGTGCTTCTTCGAAATTCCTCGTGTAGAAGTAAGCGTTTTGAAATGTCGTTATGAGACATTCTTGTTCAACGACGCGATCTGGGTCGAAGCGAAGAATAGTGGGCGATCCTTCCACTGCATGCTGAATTATGGAGATACTCAGAAGCTCGATCTGTTCCAAGGTGGTAAGAGGTAATTCCTTTCTAAAAGTTCCTTCAACATCGTGCATTTTATTTCCATACGTTGAGCAGGCTGCAAAGGCGCTGTTTACGTCGACCCAGATCTACTCGCTGTTGGTCCAGCAAGCACTTTCTTTTTCAAGACGAGCCGGAACTAGACCAAATTGAGAAATAGCGAACCAGAGGCGTTTTCGTATAATAGGCCACGTATAATCCACAGCTGGTATACAACAGGGTGCACATGTAGCGGTTAACAATTTAACGAAATAACGACGTTTTTCGCTAAAATCTAGCTAAACGACTTAAAGGAAGTTTTCAGAAAATTTAGCTATAATTTTAACGGACTGTTTTCTGATCAAATTTTCACTTTCCCTCCTAGTCTTTACTAATACCATTGTCTTCACCATCCTGATCACTGCTCCGGAAAAACTGTTGAAATCAGCAAGAATAAACAAAAGCAATCCGCTGTGGCACATCCGTGAATTGCGCGAGGATATCGGGCTCCAATGCCAGTCTGTTTGGGCTTGACCTATGGATTTGCTCCCGCGACGTCAGTCACAGCGCGCGAATCCTCTTTATTTTTATTTCCATGCTATCTTTCATACCTTCCATGGCGCATTCGCGTTTTTGAAAATAGTGCATTTGGGAGCCACGAAAGCTCGTCGCTGGACCGCCAAGCACGTCAACGAATAACCATAAGATACTGGTCTGACCCCTCGTAAAATCTACCTATTCGCACTTGGCGCTGCTTATCCCAAAATGCTTTTCGCAACCAGGAACAGTAGAGAGATGCAGAAACTGTTTTCGGACGCTGGACGTTTTAAATGATTTGCAAACAAAAACGTTAGCAACAAAAAATTGAAAGCTACTTTTCCTGATCACTCCACTGGCTTTCAATTGTATTTTTTACTAGTTCCTTTGGCGCAAATATGCCCGGGCGGGGGGGGGGGGGTTGGGGCGGTCGTCCTGTAGAACAGCTCTACACAACGTTTTGTGTTGTGCGAAACGAAGTTTCGCGTGGAACCGTCATGTTGTCCCAGAAAGGATGAACTGATCTAGCCCATTTCTTGTAACTGGACATATGTACATGCGCCTACTTGCCAAGGCGAATATCCACCAAGTACACAGTGACCCGTTCGCCCCTCCCCCTGAGCCTATTTCCAGCCGTCCATCCGGTACTTGCTAGCGGTAGCTTTTAAGGAAAACAGTGGTTTAGAGCTTGTCTTAAGGTGCAGAAATGCTGCGCTTTTGCGGTGCATAAAAGGGATGCACCATGCACCCGTCAAGTATGCCGCAATTTTCATTTGATTGATAGCAGAAATTCTGTTTGCGGTGGGTTGTCAAACTGTCGGCGGTTCAACAAAAATAGTTGTAGAACGTCACATGCTTTCACTTTCTCGTTTCAAGTAAGCAGCATCCATATTGTCAGTCAGATGAAAACTGTGACGCCTGCCTGACGCCTGCCTGGCCCTAGTTCAATCTGGCTTTGATTTGGATGATGGCTGTTCAATTTATGTTGAAAAGTGTCCAGTTTGACGTGCGAATGGTGTATACCATTTCGAGCCAAACACTCTTCTGAGGACACACTTCCTGGACACTCTTCTAAGCCAGATTTATGCTTTTGAAGTCCAACTTGGCATCTTAGAAATCAAAACCAGCATATCCTACATTATGGAGATCATTCCGAGATGGTTAGAATAAATGCTTGTCTAATGGAAATGTATTATGACTTTGATTGAAATTTTCTAATTCACATGCTCCAATAAGGGCACACACGGTCTGTTTGAAAGTTTATGAAATTCTCATCTTTAAAAGAGGAATGAATGAAAGAAGGCCAATTAAATTTTATTCGAAAGTGCAGAAAGGTAGAGATCGTAAGTGGACTATTGTGTTGAGAATTCATTGTTGCTCAAGATCAATGTTGTAATTATTCGTAAACATAATCAACATAACTACATATAAGAATGGCAGACCTGCAGCTCGCCGGCGCTACTCAGAAGCCCTGCTCCATAGACCTTGTACTTAATAGTAGGTCCGCCATTGTTTCCGTTGCCAGAAGGCTCCACTTGACCATCATAACATAGGCCAAACTCGATGGAAAAGAAGTACAGCTGAAATGACTGGTTCACTTGCGAGGAAGCACAGGGTGTTCGTTCTATGCACTGAAGCGGGAAAAGGCGCTATGTTTTCGCGACACTTTCTTATCCAGAGATAACATTAGGTTCCAGCAATTACGCGCGGAGGATTTGCGTGGGTTGGTCAAGTATAAAGTCTTTGCGCTTCACGCATTGCAGTGAGCAAAAATGGATCACCGTTGCTAGCTTCTTCAGGTCGTCATCGCTTGCTCCCAGAGAGGCGAGACCAATTTCTTGCGAGAACTGGGCGAAATCTGGATCGGCGAAGAGTGCCATGTGGCCCATCAACTCGTGCACCGTGTCTCTGGAAACTTCGAGCAGAACAGAAGAGAACATTTATTAAGCCAAAAGTGGTGCAAAATCAGTTGCACAAGTTTACACAGCCTTTCGCAATATTTCTTGAAGTCCTTGCTTAATCATTATCAACGCTATCTTGGGGCCGGATTTATCAACGACGTACAGAGAAAATTACAGCCGAAATCCCTGAGAGCGCGGCTTATCAAGCGAATACGGTGAGCGACAGGCCGGGTTGTCTAAAATTTCCGCTGTGAATTCTCTGTTAGAGTTATGTGAGCCGTTGATGAGTCCGACCCCTGAAAGGCATCGACAAAATGGTCTGATGCTGCTGCGCTAGTCGGGTCCTGCACTGTCGATTCGCCGAGCTGCCGAGCGGGTGTGGCTTGGATGAGCGGATTCACCGTTGACCGTTATCCAGTTTTCGGCAGGATTTGGTCTGTCTGGTTTGTTGTTCGTTATGCAGCGACTTTAGGTCCTCCTACAAACAAGAAAACGCTGCACCACTACACTAGCTGGCTTTTAGCTGGCTTTTGTTTCATTTTTTATTGGTTGGATACATATAGGTGCAATTTTCTAAAGATTTGTTCTGTGTTCTTCTTCCGCTGATAACGAAGATACGTTTGCAAAGGTAGGTCTCTTCTTAAAGCTACCAGTAGTATAAATGTGTTAACCAATCCATGAACCTGCTTATAGGGCGTTTTGAAGTGCAAAGTACATGCCAACAAGTTTCAGCGGTTATTTGGGGTTTTCACCGAAATTCTTTCTAATATACAGAGTATATTGTAGAGTACCATCGGGAGGAGGACAGGATAACCGCCGGTAAGAATTGTTCCCTCAACGAAGTGCGCCACGTAGTCCAGCTTCTGCGCGATTCCAGCTTTTTCATCTGTGCTTGGAATATGTAGTGAACTAGTCGGTAGAAAGCAACTGTCCAGGTTCGCCTGTTTCTGGACTACGGAATTCTGTTGAATAGTGGTGGAGGCCGTTTTCAAGTAGTGGGACCGAGATTTCTACACGGCTACTCGACAGCGATTTCGGCACAACCACCAACTCAGAAATCTGGAAAGGAAAGTAGAAGCTTGACAGGCTCGTCAAAAGATTACAATGAGTTGTGCATTAGCTAACATGTGAACGAGGCGAAAGGGGCGGGGGGGGGGGGGGAGTAAAACAATCTGACCATATGGGAACAGCCGAAGCGTTTTACTTTTTTACATCAGAATACGAAACTGCTGTCCGTAAAATGCTCACTGGATCAGCAACTCCTGTGCCATGTCTTGTCTTTTACAGACTCTCAAGAAGATGGTAGCTGAATAAAGAGTGCTTAACAGCCTAAATTCACGGTTTTACTACTATTCGCTCCAGATAAATTTGGTTGCTTGCCGTCCTAGGTCCAATGGAGGGAGTATTTAGGGTTGGGCATGTATGAAGGTTAGTTATCTTTTCCAGAGAGCACAAAAAAGGCGGATCTTTTTAACTACTGCCACTTCAAGGTGCGAAAAATACCGTAGAATCTACATAATGTAGTGAATCAAGTGCAGTAGAAGAACATGAATTAAACGGATAAATGTTTTTTATTTAACATTTATAGTTACACATAGTTATAGCTTGTTACGTTCGTTTAAGACATAGGTTCGAAAAAATGATCTTATATAAAATGAGAATTCAACACAGCAATCTAGTGTTCAAGACGACTGGTTGTGAGCCTATGGCGAGACTGTAGTGTACTCGAACGTAGATACTTATTCCTTATTTGTGCTCTAGGTATTCTAGAACATACTTAACCTCTCGTAAAAATTACGAATATTCGAATGGTTACCGAAAAGTTTCGAGCACTCGAAATCGAATATTTTCGAAAAACATGGTTTTTCTGAACATTCGAGATTTGAGAAAGCTATGGTAGTTCAAAGTGAAGCATTCGAAACGCTGAGAACTTTCCGTACAACCTAATAATATAGCTTTTCGGAACCGTAATTGTAGAAAAGGAAACTAGAAGAAGGGATTCAGCGACCACGGAGGAGCACTGACTCCATAATGCACTGCTCTGCACAGCGAGATATCGGACGTGGCACAAGACCGAAGCCCCTGTTGACCCCCACCCCATCCTGTAGACACTTAATGACCTATGGTCTCACACGGTCTTGTCAGACTGCAGCGTGAAGGACAAGTTGGATTCGTTTGAAACACCGTTTGAATCATAATTTCCAACTTTTCTTGCAGTTAAGAATTCCTACTCTTCCTCGGCCTCTTTGCACAGGCCCGGTAATAACCAGAATCGACGAGGCGCTATCGTAACAGAGATTTGATTCACAATTGGAGATCCTAATTACCCGAAGAAACATAACAATCCTTTTCAGAATATACCGCTGCACAAATTCTCCTTGGGCATTCGAATAAATCGAATAATTTTGACTTCCTGGGAAATTTTGAATATTCGAACGGTTTCAAATACCGAAAATTTTCGAGCATTCGAATTTCGAATACATTCGAAAAACGTGAATTTTTGAATATTGGAATTCGAACACATTCGAAAAAACGTGATTTTTTGAATAATCGATTCGAATATTGAAACTCGATTAATCGAATTCGAATGGAGAAACATTGAGTTCACATATGGAAGATAGCACAGAACAGGCGGTTTCTAAGGAAAAAGTTGAAGGCAATGTCCAACTGATCATTCCATAATGTAGTAGCAGCATTTATGTATCCTCTTTCACTGTCGACGGCCGGCAACTACATCATCTTCGCTTCGCTGACGACATCGAGCTCATAACGCTGAGCATCAGCCAGGCGGAGCGAATGCTGGCCGCCTTCGATCGTGTATGTGGGAACGTTGGACTGCAGCTGATTCTTACGAAGACGATGTTCATGAGGAACGGACAAGTTTCTGATGCTCCATTCTCGCTCAGCGGAACGGACATCTCCGAATGCTCCAGCTACGTATATCAGGGTCGCGAAGTCAATATGGCCAACTACCTAGCGCCGGAGCCGAGAAGGAGGAAACGAGCGGCTTGGGGAGCTTTCAAGAGCGTCGAAGAAGTCGCGAAGAAGACGAAGAACGCCCGACTCCGTGCCCACCTATTCGACGTCACTGTTGTTCCTGCCCTAACATGCGCCTCAGAGACCTGGGCTATACGAAAGCAGGATGAACACGCGATCAGCGTCGCGCAGCGTGGAATCGAGAGGACGATGCTCGGAGTGACACGACTCACACAAGAGAGAGAAGGCCTCCGGAGTTCCGAGCTTCGCCGACGTTCGAAGATCAGAGACGCTGTCGCGTGGGCCAAGTTGTCGAAAATTAGGTGGGCCGGCCACGTAATGCGCTTCACAGACACCCGCTGGGCGAGAGCCATCACCGACTGAATTCCGCGGGATGTCAAGAGAACACCAGGACGCCCATCAACGCGTTGGTCGGACTTCTTCGTGAAAGCACTGAACGAGCGATATGACGCTTTTCGTGTCCCTCGAGCGAGGAGGATCCATTGGAGCACTCTGGCACGCGACAGGGACGAATGGAGACGCTGCTGGCGCCTGCTCGAGCAAGTCTATGATCAACGGGGCTACAGGTGATAGGTGATTTATGTATCCTCAGAAATCATGGTCGTGCGCCACAAATACGTCGGAATAGAGTTAGGTTTAGTCCATATTGTGTGGTCCTCGACATGTGGGATGCCCAGAACAACCTCCGAATTCCTTGATTGCCTTTGAAAACAAAGATTTTTCACCATTTTTTAGTTTTAATTGTTCTTCCTCGTGCTGATCATGAGAAACAAAAGTTTAGCAAACGATTTGATCCCTGAGATCTAATTTTTTCAAACATTGCGAACTTCTAGGTCACTCAGAAAGGGTCATTTTTGGTATTTGTATTGGTTTACTGCTTGTTACTATCTGATTACACGGTATTATTTGGTTTACTACTTGTTAAAGATATCATCCAAGAAGCAACCTTTTGGAAGGGTTACTAGTGGCACTAGAAGGACAAACAGCGTTCCTTTCCATTTATGCGGCAACCTGAGGTATCGGATCGTCACGTTTATGGTTGAACGATTATTATGACGTTCAGTGTTCAGACTAAGTTGGCTATGCGGTGTACGTAAAGGTACTGAGGAATTGCAAGATGTTCCAAGGCGTAGTTACAACAACGCTGTGTAATTTGTGGACGGTGCCGCTAACAGTTCGTAAACAAAGAGAGATTCCCGGGATTTTACGTTCTGTGTCGCCAAGTGCGGTGTAGAACGTCACTAAAATCTCATGATTTTTGAACTATGTGATTATGATTTCTCTAGCTCTTAAGGGCCCCCCAGAGTTTTGCGGCAACGCCGCTGCCCTATCCTTCATCATAGGGCAGGGACGCAGAGTCGCCGCCAGCGGCGAGCCCAGCGGCGTCGTCCAGCGGCGCCGCCGGCGCCGCTGGAGCGGCACCGCCGAGAATGATTTGAATCAGTCGGGACGGCGCCGCTCCAGCGGCGCCGGGAGAGTCTCTCTGCGCTCTAGCCTTTCGCGCCGGGGATCCTAGAGTGGAGACGGGCGCGTCCTTTAAAGTGGAGCGATCAGCTGATTCCTTCGGCGCTCCGAGGCTGCTTTTCTGGCGTCTTTTCGTCTTTTTCCTTCTTCTCTCATGTTATTAATGCCTCTATTTCTTTGTTATTGTGCGCAATGCCTCATTTTGCAGGTATCTTCGTCGGGCTTTATGGAGGAATCGGCTCTGCACGCTGAAGATGGAGCAGAAAAGGTTAATGCTGTTTTCATTTGCTGCTTTCACTTGCTCTAGTTATTTGTTGGTTTATTGTATAGGGGATTATGATGGTCGGCGCGGGTTTTGTTCGTTCTGTGCTCTAACGTATGAAGGATTATGTGCCTGATTATGCCCGCTGTCTTGGTTGCTAGTTGTGACCGATTTTATCGTGTCTGTTTCCTAGTGATACCCTTCAAGTAGTAGTTATTTTGCTATCATCAGCTAATCTTTTAATTACCGTTGCCTTTCCAGGATCTCGCCATGGGCGAAAATCGTTGGGAAGGAGATGCAGTCGCTGACCGAGGTAACTTTTGACTCACTTCGTTTTCGTACTCTGATTTTCCTTGGGTTTTCTTCTTGCATAAATTCTACAGTATTATGTCGTTGCGTTGTTTCTGTTGAGGGTGGTGAAGTGTTTTATAGGTAGCACCCGCATCCTTTTTTTGGATCCCGTACGGAGTGTTTAATTTTCGGCGCAAATAGGGTCCGGGGGGAGGGGGTCACCACAGCATTGCGCGGCGGGCCGGCGTGGCGAGTAGCTACATACAGTGAATGTAAATGCAGTCTTATCTCTTCTCATTCGGAGCGCAGAGTCCGAGCTACTCTCCGACGAGTCCACACTACTCTCCTACGTCTTCGTCGTATTCACCGACATCTCCGAGCTACAGCCCCACGAGTCTAAGTATGGAGAGTCTTAGCTTTTTCGTGCCATTTAGGGCTAATTCGTACGCTTTCAGGCTACTCTCCGATGTCTCCGTCCTATTCACCCACGTCGCCGTCATATTCCCCAACGTCACCCAGCTATAATCCGACGAGTGCTAGTAAGAATAGTTCCTTTTGACTGTAGTTAGCGACTTCTCGTAAGGCTGATGAGCTGAATATTCAGGCTATTCACCGACGTCACCATCGTACTCTCCGACTTGTTTTGGATACTCCCCGAGCAGTCCTCGTTACTCGCCTACCTCGCCGACCTACAGTCCAACGAGCCCGACGTGAGTTGGTGCCGTTTTGGTTCTTGTTTTGTGGACTGAGGATTAATGTTTATATTTTGCTGCAGATCTTAGCCTGAAGCTTGAGCTTATAAGTTAGCATTACTAAAATGAGGGTATACTCATCAGAAGGAAGTCTTCAGAAGAAAATTAAGGACCGTTGTTTGGCCTCTGGTTATTCTTTTTCAGAGCTTAAGCTTTTAGAGGAAGTTTTTGGATAACGTTAGTTTTAGGTGGTGTTGAAATTCTCCGAAGTGCAGTCATAGTTGTAGGTAAGGTGTCTTTGGGCTTACCCCCAATGATTCTCAACAGGGCTACATGGTCCTCTATCTAACAAGAAGCACAGGGATGATGTTCGTTTTTACATGGTCCTCTATCTAACAAGAAGCACAGGGATGATGTTCGTTTTTACATGGTCCTCTATCTAACAAGAAGCACAGGGATGATGTTCGTTCTTGCTGTGGGTCATTGGATCGTCCAAAAATAGCGAAATGTTGCCGCCTTATGGACGTAAAGTCGTGGATACGTGTCCTTCCCCAAGCAATAGTGCCGGTCATTTTGCCGCGCTCACTTTTAGCCGAATACATGTAAGCCCCTCAATCGTAGGCAATTGTGAGCCAGAATTTCTTAAGGTAACCCATGTGCTGAAGAAGTTCTGGCCCATGCAGATCTTGTTGAGAATCGTTGGTGCAAGTTCACAGACGTGCCTTGTAGGCGATCAATATTGGCAGCTGTCGTAACGCCGTCTAGTACCTAGTGCCGTCTTGCCAGTATAAAAATGACAATGCTTTAGTGCTGCGGTACTCTTAATCACTTAGAAAGATTGTTTGATGCTTCAGGTATTCTCCGACTTCGCCTACTTACTCGCCGACGTCGCCTACGTACAGCCCGACAAGTCCGAGCTATGGAGGCATGGATACAGTCCTTCGAGTCCAAGGTACGTGTTTCTCATTCGTTCTTCCTGCATTCATTCTCACCAGTCTATTCTTTTGTGAGGGAGAAGGCTCGAACAACAGCCATTTTGGAGTCCAATTTTTTAAGTGTCGATCTGTTTTTTATTTTCCTTAGAGGACAATTTTTATGTGAAAAATTGCGTTGCGCAATAGAATGGGTAAGGGGTTGCCTGGAGACAGGAGTCCTAGCGATTTGCAGACGTTCCAATCAATCTAATGCGCATGTTTTCCTTATTATTTTGATCTCGAAAGTTCCCTTTAAAGAACTAGCTGTTTCAGGGAAGTATTTTTCTGCATTTTTGACATTATCGTCGGGTGGTTGAATTTTCAAATCATGTCAGACAGTGAACAAACTGAGCAACAGAAGAGAACGTGATAGCTATGTTCATAGTTCTAGCCGTTTTTTTTGTTGCAACAAATACTTCTATTTAGTTCAAATCTAACCCTACTTTCTAATCCTACTTTTCAGCTGCACGTTGCCGTAGTTCCGACGACTCAGCTGAGCCCATACGATGTAACCTCGAAGATATTTTGAAGCCGCCGGCCCCACGACAGGTTTGTCAAAGCTGCTCCCCTTGAATTGAATCGCTCACTTTCCGATTTGATGTTTACTTGTGTTTACTTTAAAATAAGCTTCTAGTGAATGACCCATAGAGTATGGATTTCAGGATTTTTGAAGAAGTATGTGTCATATGGTAGAATGCACTGCGGTTCACGTTTCAATCCACTGGCTTGCGAGAAGCTTGCAAGCAACTACATTCGCAAGAAGAATCCACTAGTGCACTCCGATGACAACAGTTAGTTTCAAAGATCATTTAAGGCATTGATGAATAGCTTATTTCACTCCCTTTTTCTTTAGGATTGAGCAAGAAGTTAACGAAGTCGTCAATCTCCATCACTGTCCGTCAACTGGAGGCTGCAATCCGTATGAGGGAGAGCTTGGCGAAGATGGAACTGCAGCCGTTTGCATATTACAAACAAGTGGACGAGGCCCTTTGTTTTTCCGTGTTTCCACCGATATGAATGAATTTATTGAATAGACTCGTTCTCAATAAACTTCTCTATTCATCGCTTGTTGGAAAGGAAAGAAAAGCTGTTTTTAGTTGTTTCGCTCATTCGGTTCAGTTCGCTTAAGCACAAACACAACTCTTCAAACTAAGTTCCGTTGAGGAATTGAGTACTAGGAACAAGGACTTTACAGAACGTCCCTGGTTTTGCATCAATAAACAAAACAATGTTATTTAGCTTCGCAACTACCAGTTATAGTTATGATCTTGCACTTCTTGTCGATTTGCTTTGCTAGAAGTTGCCATTATCGGGGAGCAGCAGAACGTAGTCCATTCCGGAGACGACTGGTTCACATCCCGGCTGTGCCCCGAGCCAGCGGCGGGTGGAGGGTGTCTTCGCCGCCGGGTTGGTCCGAGAGCAGGGGTGTGCGTAGTTACGATTTACGAAATTTCGAATTTCATTTACGCACCCCCTGTCCGGGAGGATGAGGGATTGCCGGTGATAGTGGTTTGAATGTGCGGGATAATCGTCAATCACGCGTCCGACATTTGTATGATTGCGGTGACAAAAACCTCTTGAACGAAAGCACAAAGATTCACATACGACCCTTCTAACCAAATAACTCTCCCTCACAAGCCGCCCGAGCACTCTGGCATCAGACTTGAGCGCGACCGCGTAAAAACACCTAGTTTCAAGCTCAATACTCACTGCTGATACCACTGAACAGCTGATTCAGGTTGATGCGGGCGCGCGATCGTCATCGGGGCGCGTTATTGTTAAGCACAGTTGGTCCCGACTAGAAGGACTACAGTACCTCGCCGTCGCCGTTGAGCGGCGCCGCTGGGCGGCCGGCAGCCGCCGCTGAGCGGCGTGGCTCAGCGATTTCGCCGTCCGCCGCCCGCCGCTCGTCGCAGAAGTCTGGGGGGCCTTTTAGACACATTGTTCTGATAAGAGTTTGAGACTAACGCCGCGTGCACACTTTGGAGCGGGCAGCGGGCAGTGGGATGTGGGGGGAACTGGTTTCCCCTGCCGCAGTACAACTCCGCCCTTCCTGTTATGCTTCAGCGTGGCTGCCGCACCGCCGCTGCGAAGTACGCACGCGGCTTAAGCGACCGTTGCAACCACCTGGGGAAACGTGGTAGTCCTGCGGAAGCAGACCCAAATGTGAAATGTGCTGTGAGGTGGCACATATTAGGTGGAGAAGATTGCACAATTAACCTAGTTGTCGCGCTGGCAGTTTTTCATGTCGGATGGTAGAAGAGAACACAGCGTCTCCTTATTCATACTAGGAACTATACCAAAGGCATAGTTACTCTTCGAACGGCGGCCATGATCCGAACCAGCGAGCGCGAGCAAACTGAAAAGTATATTTGGCCTGTACTTTTCCCATACCTTAATGATATGCCTTAGCCCCAGTAGACCAGTTTAAACACCAGGTGGGGCATCCCTCAGCGACTAATAAGAACCGATATTGTTTATTTGTTGAAAAGGCCTAAGCCTGCATTTGCATGCAATTTCCAAATCAAAGGTAAACTTTGTACAAAATCTGTTATATCGATCGATGTTGATCAAGGAATAGATTCTGCCCATCTTTCAGGAAATCTTACCCAATTATTCATTTTTTAAATGTCCTTCCCGACAGTTTCTTCCACCTGTATACCCTGTATACCAGACTTAGTTAGTCTTACCATAACTAGGTAACTTCATGCGAAGTTGTGATCGTTCAAACTCAGAAATTGAAGAATTCGTTCAGCTTTGTATCATTTATAATTCATGCGTTCAAAAAAATGGGTACATGTCGCGAATACGGGTAGCATTGGGCGACGGGAACGCCCTATTCAATTAGGCCGCATTGAATGAACGTTCCATTCAGAGAGGGCGTGTACTGTCTTTACACTAATCGGCTAACATGTGTTTGGGCTCTGCTCGGTTATCATTGGCTGGCGCGCTCCCACGTAGCAATGCCGCTCACCTTCGCGACATGTACCAAAAATTAATTGATATTACAGGCCACTACTAGATTTAACACTAAGAAAGTGAACTCGAAAAGAAAATCAATCAGAACTTTGCTAAACACTTCAAATTTGACGACAGCGTTATGATAAATGAGAATGGACACAGAAATCGGAAATAGTGTGGTCCTAGCTTTCCATCATTTTATTAGTCATAAGGGAAGTTTTTTCTGCCAATGTGAAAATTTGTTATGAGCTCAATTTGAAGCTTCCTCCCTATTAATAACACAAGATCAGATTGTTTACCCACTTCGACATCTCCTTACGAGAAACCTGTTCACATCATTTCAACATTACAGGGTGCTTAAAAAGTATTGACGCACCTTCTTTTGTTTCAGCTCCAGCTTTCTTTTTCTACTTTCCAAGGTTTTTGTGTATTACTTTTGTTGTCCGTACTGTATTCAAAAATAACTAGAGAAAACTGAAGAAACATGATACCGTCGTCGTTACGGTGGTCCTTTTTTGGCAGTTACCAAAAGAAATGAATACTTTATTAACCGAAGAATAAGGCGCTGTTCGAAACGATCGGTGAGAAGAGGTCGATAACTTAACAGCTACGGCTCTGTCATTACAGATGATTTTTGCAAGATGTCCAAGTGCGACAACGTTCAGTTCCAAAATTGTCAATCTCTGTCCGATGATAACAAGCAGATAAAGGCACGTAGGTGTGAACAGCTTCTAAGGCCAGCACTGCTCAAACATGATTCCGCTGGATTACCCTTTTTAGACAATTAGGAGATTAAGGTCTGGGCTACCTCCAACGGAGGTGACCAGCCGCTGGAGACTACCCTGTTCAAAGCGCTGGGCGAAATCCACGTAGAGTAGTTGCGGCGCACCGCCGACCTTTTCGCTCCTGCCTTCACAATAGAAAAGCCAATTCTATTCTATTCTATCGTGTTCGCAAGGCAAGGAAGCGAGCGTGCAGTGCAACAACCTCGCCCTCTTGCATAGTGGCGATAGAATTTAGAGGCCAAGTTTCTTGACGAAAAATCTCATTCGCAACAAGGAGCGAAGAAGGTGCGGATATCATGTAGGAAAGTAGGAGGTTTAATTGCAATTGCTTCAACAAAGGGCTTGAAAGCCGTTCTAGCGGACTTACTTGTAAGGATAATTTTGGACTCGTTTTTGAACTTCACCGTGAAATAATTTCAAAGTTAAATTAACAATAATCGAACACGTTCAGAGGAAGAGATGTTGTGATTTGCAATCCCACAGCAATCCATGGTAGTTCACTCCATCCATTTTTCTGTGCCATCTAGAGATTTACGCTTCGTTTTGTCAAAGAGGGAAAACGACCTCTAATGCAAAGGCTTCTATCAAATAAGGTAAGAACAACTAATAGCGAGCAACCGGGAAATTAAAGACGCCTATCCATTTGCCCCTGACACATGTGTGACAGGTTCCGAGATGCTCGGGAACTATGTATTTGCAGAGTATTGGGTCGACATCCGCAGCAAAGCGTGTTCCCGAACCATATATGTACTTCCGGTAGGTTTTTTGTCGAAATGCCTGGTATTGCGCTGCCATATAATATCCTCGCGGCATCACAGCACCAAGGCGTTTGGAGCCGTTGAAGAGAAACACTCACGGTTCAGGCGTGTAGAGCGGGTCGGCATGGTGGCGCATGTACTGAGTGCAGAAGAAGACCCGGTAGGCGAGGCCGGCCAGGAAGTCGCGTGCCGAGAGGTAGCCGGCGACAGGACGAACGCGAAAGCCGGTCTTCGCTGAGAGAATTCCGTGATCAAAATATTCATCAAGGGGTGACCATATTGTGTTCTTGTGGAAACTCATGCACAATACGCTCGACAATGAATGCTCCGACGGGTACGCCGCCCGTGAAAGTAAGGACCCAGATTTTTGGAGGTACATAATGCTTCAAAAATCTGGGTCTTCACGCAGTGCAGGCAAACGACCCCTTCACTGCTCTGCAGCGATTTGCAGTGGCAAATTTGTCTTGTCTTAGCTTTCCTGACGGGAAACCACCACTCCGGAGTATTGCTTCCTCCGTTTATCGAAATTGGATACGTCGATGCCTTGGTGGCCTAATCAGCTCAGAATACGGCGCTCACCAGTCTTTCTTATAGGGAAAAGCAACTGTCCTGTCCAACTGATGGAGCAGCTGTATAAACGGTCTGATGGCCTCATAGGGTTTGTTTTAAGAGCTGTCTGGTCTACGATCACTTCTTATCCAAGGCCATGCACTAGACAACTAGCACTGGAGCAGAGCAAGGTTGCTAACACCCAACTTGGCAACGTCCTTCATCCGATAGAGCATTTTACTCATTAGATTTTTGACTCCTGGGCAGCCGCGTCCCACTCCAATAAAGACCTGAAGGATATGAAAATTGGGAAAGGCGTTCCCGATGACCAAGCACATAACTCTAGGTGGTCAGTTCAGCATTGATTAGTTAGCTATATCTGTCTTCTTATTGTGAGGACGTGGCGGCTCACACGTGCACCACTAATTCAAATCATGGTTATGGTCCCGCCCAGGCCAACCAAGCCTTCACGAATGATACGAGAGACCACAACTAGAAGTGATGAAGGAGAGTAGCCGCCCTAATTGCTCTTTGCGACGAGCTTGTTGGCGTAGTCTACCGCATTGCACTGAGCGTAGTGATGTTCACTATGCGTATTTGTCGGTATAGAGCACATATCCCTTTAGCACTTCCTGCTGCTCCCCTGGGATCTTATGTCGGGCTAAGGAAAAGAAATCCTCTTAGGTTTTTTTCTTTTTTTGCGGAGGTACACCACAAGGATGGTGGAATAACCTACGCTTAGCAGTGTTGTACCTGCGGAAGGATGGATGCTGTACATGATAAATGCCACAACGTGGGCATGTCTCTTTCCTACTTCTATACTCCGTATACCCATCGCGTTTGGTTTGATCGTTGACGAGCCCGGCTCCTAGACACACAGCATCCGTTTCTGAAGAAATGTCGATGTACTGAGTGCGACACGGTAGCGCGGATGAACCAACAGGCACTTCAGTTGGAAACGTATCAAGCTTCTCGTAGACACCTCCAAGTTCGAATGGCTAGCAGCATCTCGGATGACGATAACCGGACAACGAAACTGTTAGATACGATGACGGGTGCGCACTATACCTTTGTCCTTTTCGAATTTCGAATAGTCGAATTTCGAATATTCGAATATTCGACTATTCGAAGAAAGTCCAATATTCGAATTATTCGTTTGTTCGAATATTCGAGGAAGTCCAATATTCGAATTATTCGTTTATTCGAATATTCGAGAAAGTCCAATAATCGAATTATTCGTTTATTCGAATATTCGAAGGCTTCGAATTTCGAATAATCGAATATCGAATATTCTTTATCAATCTCTTAACAAGTTAATGGCATTCCTCTTCGAAAACCAGGGAATTGTGACCTTTTGATAAGAACGATGTTTTGTTTCGGTCGTCATTCAAAGTGGCCGAATTGTGTGTATGCAATCTGACAAGGGAAGGGCCTGGAGCGTATGTCTGAAAGGGGAGAGCGAGTCATATAGGGAGAATCCCCACCCCTCAATTAGTATAACCGGACAACGACCGGTTTATCTTTTGCCAAGTCGTTAAACCCAAGGAGTAGGGGGACCTTGAAGTTACAATGAAATAGGGCGCATCACGAGTTTGGGGTCTTGTACGCCCGCGATGCCTCTGTGCAAGCGAGTCGGAGCGCAGAGGAAGTGCTATTGCTTCATACGAGGAAATGTAAAAATGGGTTTATTTTTGACAAGTCGTTAAACACAAGGAGTAGGGAGTCTGTTACAATAGAATTTGTGGGTATTGTACGCCCGGCAAGTGGCTCGGAGCGCAGTGGATAGAGACGTTGTTTCACGGGTGGGAGGTCGGGGGTTCGATGCTCTGCTGCGTTTTTGCATTTCATATGTTTGGCTAAGAGTTGAACGATTCCAACATCTATACCATTTTCAGATGTTTTTGCCTAATTTTCCAGTTGTACACCGAGAAGAAATTTCTTGCCACATGTTTATTACTGACCGGTTTTTTAACCACAAGGCAATGTGAGAAAGCTACTCAACGATGTATAAACGTTCAATACCAGTGATACACAGGCCCAAAGTGCATGAAACAGAAGCTCTGGTCACAAACGGGCAGCGTATAAAAGCTACAGGCTCCTCACAGGTATACCAGCGACACCACCTTCAATGTCATTATAACAAATCCTCTCTCCTTCTGCTACTCGCAACTTCGACATTTATTTTAAGGATCACCGTTTGTGCAGGTCAAAAGCAGGATCGTGCACAATGACGTGGGAGTGTAATCATACCACCCGAAAACTTTATCGTATGACCACTGCTTACTTCCTCTCCACGTCTATCAGTTCATCTGGCGGATCTCAATCTTCGTCTTCCACCACATCCAGCTATTCGTCTTCGTCAACTTCAAGTTGACGTGCTTCGAAGTCCTTGAGTATACTGGCCATCCGTTCGGCCTGCTTGATTTCTTCCCTCGAAGGTTCCTTGCCTAAAGGTGGGCCGCACTTCAGCGCAAGCAGGTGGATCACCACTCCAGAATCGGCGGACATTGTTGGTGTTAGGTTTTATGAAACCTCTAACGGACCTCTGATTTCCAGTTCACATGCGAAGATGAGGGAAAGAGTGTATCGATGGCCGTTAACGTCAGTTTGCGGGATCCACAGGCCTTGTTTCTTCATTGGAACCACTTGCGACGTCGCGTCCTGGTCTTTGAAAATCCGAGCAGGACAGTTCTTCCTGAGGTCATCGGTCCATCTAGGGAAACAAACTGTGAGGAGCCTGTAGCCTTTATACGCCGTCCGTATTGTGACCAGTGCTTCTTCTTCATGCACGTTGTGCCTGTGTATCACTGATGTTGAACGTTTATGCATCATTATGTTGAATACCACAGCATGCAGCTGGAAAAAATAGTAGAAAACCTCTGAAATGGTATAGACGTCAAAATCTATCAAATCTCAACAATCAGTTGAAATGCAAAAGTGCAGCAGCGAAGGAGAATTGAACCCTCGATCTCCCTCGCACGAAGCAACGTCTCTATCCACTGCGCTGCGACCCACTTGCAGCAGATTCGTCGCTGGCATACAAGACCGCCGAACTCGTGAGGCGCCGATTACATTTTAACCACAACAACCCCCTACTCCTTGGGTTTTTTTTTCTTGGCGAAAAAATAAACACATTTTTATACTAATTGAGGGGTGGGGATTCTCCCTAGATGACTCGCTCTTCCCGTTCAGATATACGCTTCAGACACTTCCCTTGTTAGTCGACGCGAGGTAAGCGGGACAAACGCGGACCTCCGCTGCGTTCTTGCTTTCTTCGAACGCCATCGAGCGTCCTGCGGCCAGTCACGTGAGTCGGTGAATAACAAATGAATCGGGTTATGGCTGTTCAATGACGCTCTTGTCTTCGGTATACTACGGGAGGATCTCCGTTTTGTATTTCTACCCCAAGTACAACGACCGAACGATTAAAGCCGAAAGGAGCTGCGGTAGGGAGGTAACACTTTCTGGAGCCTGGGAAGCTCCTGCTTTCTGCCAGCAAAGATGTTAAAGAAGAGAGAAAGAGCAATGGCTATGGAGTACAAGATCCAGTCATATTCCGTTTCCTATGAAAGTGAGTCATCCACATTTTCGCAATAACACTACCCAAGTCGTAGTGTCTTATCAAATTAGATTACAACCATGGAATTCGAATCCGTTTGCTTACAAGTGAAGCGAGGCTCTTCA
Organism: Heligmosomoides polygyrus bakeri; assembly: GCA_947359475.1. Classification (NCBI taxonomy): domain Eukaryota; kingdom Metazoa; phylum Nematoda; class Chromadorea; order Rhabditida; family Heligmosomidae; genus Heligmosomoides; species Heligmosomoides polygyrus. Next base: position 63,863,609 of record OX375866.1, on the reverse strand, counting down.
ACGGAGCCAGAACACAGACTGAACCATTCATGAGCCACCAATGTGCCTTTTCCGCACCAGATCGCCTTTGTGTTACTTCTTCGTCCGTGCTAGCCATTCTTTTACCACCTAGAAGCTTCGGTATAACTTAAGGAAAGACAGTAACCTATGGAGCAAGACCTATAACAATCTAGCTCTGCCTTCGGGGCACGAATTCTTAGGGAAGAAAGGGTGCTCCATTATAGCTTTGGCACAGTCTTTGGGTCTCATGAAGGAAATGAATGGAGCAGCCTTCGCGGCGCTTGAACAGCGGCATCTGAGCCTAGACACCGACTTCCACAGCCTCGGTTCGGTCCTCCGACCCTTTCGCAATTAACCAACTGGTACAAGAGTAATGACAATCTGAAGCCTTCGTATTTGCCGCTCTGTCGAATGCAGTTTACAGTGGGTAATAAAAAATAAGTAAATGTCAATCATTGGGTGACCACAATAAGTAAGGTGTTCATTTGATTATTCGAATATTCGACAATTCGAAATTCGAAATTTTGAAAATCGAATATTATTCGATCATTCGAAATTCGAAATTTTGAGAATCGAATAATATTGGATCATTCGAAATTCGAAATTTTGAGAATCGAATAATATTGTATCATTCGAAATTCGAAATTTTGAGAATCGAATAATATTGGATCATTCGAAATTCGAAATTTCGAAAATAGAATAAGATTCGATCATTCGAAATTCGAAATTAAAGGTATAGTGCGCAAGAGCAGTGCAGTCAATCGGGGCTTCTATTTAACTCCCATCCGCTATGCCGATCTTTTGGTTTGGGAAGGATGTGACAAAGGAATCTTTTCGGAACCAAAAAAAGCACGATAAATAAACATTATTTTCAATTTTCAGCTCAGGCACCGCATATAAGCACGCAGCTGCAGTTTGGCGACTTATGCGTCCCCTTCTCCTCCCTGTTCATCTTCATCTTATTCATCTTCTTCTCATTTTTCTTCTTCGGCAATTGTCTCATTTGGTGGAAGGGTCCGCATGCTGGTGGACTGACGTCTCTTCTCCGGATTGAGGGTATCATCCTGGGTGTATCCTAGATAACTTCAACTTGCAGTGTATCAAGTCAGTGTTGCAACGCTGCTTGAGGACGTTTACTAAACACCGGGAGATAAGGTCTATCCTTCGAACAGTATTGCCTGTCGCGACAAGAACGTGATCGTATTCCCATGTGTTGCCGAGCACTCATGAATTGTTGCTTTAATGCAGTTGCAATTTCAACGAGGACTGGCGTAAAACAACTCAAACAGGTGGCAGTCGGTGATACGACAGCATATGATGCTCACACATGCAGACGCCGTCGTCGTCACGACATGATCCGTGGTGATTCCTAATCAGTCTAAAGTCTTCCTGTACTATGCAACCGTGGCACCTGTGGTAGCAAATTGTTCATGACTCAAAACAGGATTTTGGCATAAAGCCGATATTTTCTGTTTTCCTGTGTAAGAGAAACAGCCCCAAAAGAGGATTCAAAAGTTGTCGAGGCAGAACGCCGTTGTTACAGATTCCAATAATAGGCAGTGAATAGATCCGAGACTTCGAAAATGTCACACTTGTTGGAACATTCGATTATTCAGGTGTTCGTGGGCTTATGGAAACAAGAGTGCTGAAGCGAAGCTCCCCGTAGTTCACCACAAGCATCGTGCTTTCATCCAAAGAAAATTGCAGTTGAACACAGAACATTAGACTGCTGTTCATTCCTTATTGATCTGCTCCCATAGCGAAGCTGCTCACCTAGAAGCAATGACAATAGGAGTTCAGGACTGACCGCATTCAGTTGCTGAACTAATACAATTTGGGCCCTTTAAAGTGCAGGAGCTGCAGCATTTTCAGAACATACCGTGTCTCTCCTTGATTTCACTTCGAGTCATAGAGATACTCCACCTTCTAAGTAGCCTTTTTAATCCGAATAAGGAAAACCGTTTCCGCCCATTATAGTTGGAGAACACTACCTGCGCGCTACTTCTTGTGATGATAGCATCTCTGAAACCTGTTCGCCTGTTTCACACGGTGGATTCTCCATGGGAACGCCCATGAAGTGAAACCACTTTTCCTTTTCGATGCTGTGAGTAACAAGCGAAAATAGAGAAAATAGAGAAGGAAGGGGAATTTTCAGGGGAGACACCTACGCAAGTAAGAGATCGAGAATTACTTGAACTGATCCAGTGGAAAACAGACCTTTGAGAAAACGGCAAATGTCCTCCAACTGCGGAACGTTGTGCTCCGAGTAGCCGCAGTATCTTTCGAGGAGGGCGAAGTTGTCGAGAAACTCCTGACAGGCATGTCTGAATAATGGCCCATTTACCAAGAAATTGCTGGCGGATTGGTGCAGGTGTCTCTGCAACGAACTTCTTGTGCAGTTCTCGGAGCTTACGATAGATGACTCCCCACGTCTTCTTCTCGTTCTCGGTGTACTCAATGCGTGGAACAGCTTCTCCGCTGAAAACCATCTAGCCACGCCCGAACGGCTCTGAGGGAAGGCAGCGACTCACTGTTTGTAGTTGAGGGCAATGTCAGCGAACATCATTCGACGCTTCCGGTACTCCGCGTCTTTGAAGCCCTTAAATTTCAGCCGCTTCATGAGAAATCAGTTACGCCTTGCGCTGGACCTCCGTCTTAGAACACACACTGCTATCAAGAAGCTCATGTAAGTGGGGTGTGTGTGTCAGACATTGCTACGGATGTAAGAAGCAGCAACATCGGTCATGAAGCTGTCCGAAAGCCTTCGTTTCCTAATGCAGTCCAGATTTTGCTTTACTTTTGTTTCGGAATAGTATTGTTCTAATCTGCCAAAGTTTCCCTATTTCACCTTGCAATTACACATGCAATTACATTACTGCCGATATGAAACCAATTCAGAACAAGTCTTTAACGCAAAAGCGGAACCTCACATATCGGGATAGAATGTTTCTGGTAAGGGCGCCTACGCTCCAATATAACAACTTCCTCTTCTTCAATCGACATTTTTAGGTGTTCTTGATTTCCTACTGGTAGCTCCAAACTTTAGTAAACTAACTTGATCGTTTTGAAACAAATGAAGATGAAGTTACAGATGACCGTCTCTAATTTGGTCAATAGCAAGAGACTGGAAATGTAACAGAAATGGTACCAAATGGTATGAGGCGCGAGTAACTGGACTCCAGGTATTTAATTGTACGGATATAAAAAATTTTGGAAGTTCGGAAGGTTTGGGGCGCTGAGGATGCTGACCGCATACCGCACCTGAAGTTCGCCTCTAGTTCCTTCTTTACAAGAAACCAGTTGAGCAGCAGTGTGCCTCCAAATCACCTTCTGTTCGGGTTGCGACGGCACACCGTTCGAAAATGAGTTTTCCGGCCGGAAGTTGCGTGTATCTGCACTCCTCGTCAGACGATTGAACTGTGCTTTTCTTCGGACTATTCTCCTATACTTGCCGCTCCTCCTATCGAAGTCCCACGAAAAATCCCCTAGTCTTTTATATAAATCTTTTCAAATACACGTTCGAAAAATGTGAGGCGTAATAGGATATTCAGTACCGCCGCGGCTTTGAGAAAGTTGTTCCTGTTAAGAGGAATCGACTAGCAACTGTTAGAGAAGGTCACGAATGTTGTCACTGTTGGAGAAACGGAAGCTAGTTTTCTTCCCTCTTCCCCTTTCTTCTAGTTTTCTTCCTGCAGCGTGTTGGATCACAGAGCCATAAAGGATGGATGTTTGGAGCTGTTGTTGATGTTCAATAGGCTGCTTCGTTTTAAATTCTCATTGACCCGCATTGTAGGCCAGTGTAGTGAGATGCAAGGCAATGTAGGTGCTAGCACCTAAAGCTGCTGTCAACAGTCGACGCTCTTTCGTATCTACTGTGTTATTGGCTTGGCTGCTTGAAAACAACGAAAAAACCTGGTTAGCCTTAGATTCCAGACTATTAAGTTTGTAGTCGCATGGCGGGTGAGTTGCTTTGATTTTGCTTCTCGGGCATCTCAAGCAAAACCATCATCGTTGTTGTTTCTGAGCTCCCACGCCAAGACTCAAGGCGGAATAGCCTATAGGGTCTGAGATTGAAGCATTAGGGCCTTCGGGATTGATCTATTCAACACCTAATATCGCTTTCCAAAAAGCTTTCCGTAGAGGAATAGGGTTCGCATCTCTCACCGGGTGATCAGCATCCAGTCCTGATCCATACATGATGACTCTTTTGGCGCAAATGTCGAGATCGTATATGGTCTTCGGGAACCACTGACTACCAGTAATAGCATCTGGAACACGTCAAAAATAACACACACCAATGTGCTCCAAGTGTATCTACAGAGAATTGCTGATTTTTTCACCCACATATGTGAGATAGTTGATTGGAGCTGTGATTATATTGATGTGGGCGATGTGTGCACAAATAAAATCGAGAAGGCACAACACATGGTGGAGACCTTTACCATGTAACCCACTACGAGGTTCGCGCCAGAAGAGAATCCACAGATCTGGAGTGCATATGTGAGGGATGTGTTTGTTTGCCGGAAAATATCTAGGTAGTCGCGAGTACCCGTGAAGCTGTAGGACGAGAATTGCTAACAAATTATAAGGGCAGACGACATTCGGCGCAACCGTCTTCTTTAGCTCATGGAAAAGCCAGCGAAGTTGGAGAAATTGCTCGTACAAGGATCACTGCAAATTACAGCAGTTGAAAATTCTATCGGAGAGTGAGGAGAAGGGAAGGGGTGTTAAAGCAACCCAATCTAGCCTTGCGGACGGCTCCAGGTCATGGTTCCAACGCGACGTCGCAGCGCTCAACTGCGGACGTGCACTACAGTCGACAGAGGGGGAGGGGGAAGTATTATTCAAACGACGCGCGTACCAACTATGTAGTTTGACGTTCGAAATTGGTCTCGGTACGATCCAGTGACGCCCTTGTCGCCATGCAGAACGAAATCTTGCGAGGGTTTCTATGAAATGTAGGAAAAGAAACCAAAAGTGCAGGGACTCAAGCTTAGATCCCACTATATATGGGAACGACATTATAATACTTATATTGCTCAACATAAATCATAGCATTAACACGGGAAACGACCCTAAAACACAACAAAGCAGAGGAAGACATGTTGTTTTCCCTCACTTCCCTCACAGGCCCTGGTTCAGAGCCCTGGTACTCGGAAGTTTCATAGTTACATGAAACATGAGTGTGCTTCTTGCCCTCTTCTCTAGGCAAAATGCTCGCCCTGCGCCCAGGTCATCATGATATCATGATATCGTAGCGTGATCGCCGTGCACGTCGTCTCGCTAATATCTGGACAGCTCGTCCAATCTCGACGAGCACATTGCGCGAGGCCCTGTGGTGTACGCCCGTCGTTTGGACAACACCTGCCCCCCCCCCCAATCTCTTGTGGACATAGCCGAAGGACTGTTATCACAGGGATGCCACTCCTGTGGGTCCTTAAAGGCCCCCACAGACTTCTGCGGCGTTGCCGTTCGCCGGTGTGATGAAGGATAGGGCAGGGACGCCGCCGGCGGCGCGCTCTGCGTCCCTGCCCTATGGCCTATGTTATACTCCCGCGGGAGCATCCGCGGGACGTCCGCGAAAGTGCACCGCGGACGGTCGTAGCCGGTTAGCGTTGCATTGGAGCGCGTTTTTGGCGCCGAATTCCGCGGGACGACAGCAGTTCACGGTGCAGTGCACCGCGGACGGCTGCCGTCCCGCGGGCGGGAAGTATAACATTCCTCTCGTCGTCTGTCGGCGGCGATCCGCGGACGGTGGGCGTGGCGGGGCGCGGCGATTGGCTGGTGAGGGATCTCGGCGCGATTCCCGCCCGTCCGCGAATGCTCTCGCGGGAGTATAACATAAGCCTATGGTTAAGGATAGGAGAGCGGCAACGTCGCAGAAGTCTGCGGGGGCCTTAAGACTCCCCCTTCGGGTAGCTCTCTCAGAGATCTTCTAGGTGGTCCTCTCTGGGGTTGCCAATTAGAGCCGCTCATGAGTTTGTCTTCAAACAGCGAGCATATGGACGGCTCAAATGTGCCACGTAGAGAGAACACAGCCCTCCGAAGTTTATTTTCAAACTTTGAAGAAAGCGGTTCCGCTGAAACGAGAGCCGGATTGAGTTTGCTTAACAGCCTTGGTCCAACAGCTTTACGAGAACTCGCGACTACTGTACAATGTCATGGCAAGATTCGGCGAAAGTAGAAGATGGAAAGAATGAAATATTCTCGCATCATTTTTACTTGTACGCTCAGTCCAAATCGAATATCGTTAAAATAACGCTGGACTACTTAGGCAGGGACAGAGATGCCAAAGAGAAGGGACAGTTACAGGATGGATGGCGAGATATGGGGATTCGAGAAAAAATTCGAGATTTAATGTTTTTTCCTCGTTAGAAGACACCCTACATACTACACAGTGACCTCGTTGAACAAATGAACATATTTTCTTACGAAACTATGGAGGAACCTTTCATTCACCACTCCACGGCCTTCCATTCTTTTCGATTGGAGTAGTAAAAACTCACCGTTAGATCCAGGTTCCATGAATTTCTCGACCACAGGAGGTTTCATTGTATGGGAAATCTCGTAGAACTAGAACAATGAGGAGTTAAATCATCACTGTCTACGCATGTGGCGCACCATCGATACCGATCTAAGTGACGTTGTGGAGATTACCACAAAACGTTTAAAAATGCTGAAAGACCTTGTTACCCGAAGTCAACATTTCCTCTGTGCTTGCAGAACACAGAATCTAATCCCGAATTCAGCCCTGACTGGCTCACTCCAATGTTGCGGGTGACATGAGGGTTATTCAAACCAGGAAATCAAGATTGTAGTACTCCGAAATGAAACAGCCTCGGTGGTGTGATGGTTTAAGCATCATTCACGGGTTCATAGCGGGTCAGAGTCGCGTCGAGTGCCAGGGCTTTATCGCAGCTAACCAGGAACATCCTCACGACGGCTTAGAACCTCAGCAGCCGCCGATCTAGGCCTAAATCAAAAAGAGAAAAGCTATTTGAGGAATATGTACGATTGAACCTGGTAAAGACTAAAGAGACGAAGGTTCACTCTGTGTTTAATCTGCAAGTGTTGTCTTTAACCTAGACGAGGTAAACTTAAATTTCGCTTTGTAGTTATAAGGTAAACGTACCCGTGATTATCACTTCCATTCTAAAAAAAATTTGCCCCATTTCTGCAGACGTTAAGAGTGGGAGAGCGCCCAGGCCGCTGGCAACTACACCTTGATGACATGGCGTCGTGAAACTACACACGAAGTTGAAAAGCGCGACGATAGGCACGCAAAGTGAGTTCCCTTTCATAAACCGAGCTGCACTATTCACAGCTCCAGTAAACACTTCGGTGGGTTACGCAGACGCCTCAGTTGCTGCCTGCGAGGTCTCCACGTTCCAGAGCAATTCGATCAAACGTGCGCACGTTTTGAGACTGCAGCAAGTGTGCGAAAATACATCCAGGTTACCTGCAAGTTTGGAAGACTATCCTAGGGTGAGCTTTGGTAAATGATAAAGCAAATTCTCCATACTAGACTACAAACTTATCCCTGCTACGCTTATACGAACCATATGTAGCCTGCCTTGGTACAATATAAGTAAAAAGCATTGAATGGTCGCCTTAAAAACTGTTCTATACCATTATTGTTCTGCAGAAGGCTCTTTCCAAAGATAGAAAGCCTCAAATTTAATTTCTGACAGCGTTTAATTTTTTCGACTTGACCATTGTTTGCGTTCCTTTAGTACCTGCAGCCCTTTCTCCTTCATAGCAGCTGTCGCATCAGCCACGGTTGTTCCAGGTTCCAGCTCCAACTCAACCAGCACGTCGATATGGCTCGCACTGCCGTCCTGCGAGTCACGGCTTTCCATGTGTTTGATGCGAGTGTTAGGCTGCAAATTAGAATTTTCACGCAGTACGGCCTGTGACAGAACGTATACCCCCTCCCCAGTGTTCCTGTGCTCTGGGAAGCCACTGTAAAAAAAAAATCTGGTCGCCATCGGTTCCAAGCGAAATCACCGTTTTATTCAACGCAACATCCTGTAAGGGTTGTGTTTATTCCCTGTTGTACTTTTAAAGAAGATCTAGGGCAAGGGTTTTTACCAGCTCTTCGTTCTACATTCACCAAACAAAATAGCTTCTACGATAATCTCTAAATATAAAGTCAAGCATCTGCATCCAGCCGCAAACTAACTAGGGTACCCATAGAAAGATGCGGAAATGAACATGTTTGTAATACCCTGCGAAGAAATTGTAGTAACCCCTTCATACGAATTCTCTTCAGGGCCGCACCTTTTCATCATAAAAGCCATCCTTGACGGTGTTTAAATAACAGCTGTCTGCTTACATACGCCGTACATACTGGTTATGGGAATTTTTCATGTATGGATAATAAAAACTATAGTTTCTGACGCAGTGACGGGAGATCGGCGTAAAAGGCTTGACCGCTCTGCAATCACCGCTAGCGTAACCGTGTCTTATTGTTCTGTCGGGGAAACGAGGATTAATTCACACCGGCTCTGGGAGGCGCAACGTTACCCCATCATTTCCGAAACTTATGAAAATTGTCTTGAGGTAAATAAAACTCATATTAATATACACCAATGCAATTTTCTAGACCTTACTATTAAGATAGTGAACGACTGCATTTTCACTAAGCAGTACAATAAAACCGATTATTTTCCTTTTAAAGTAATTAGATTTCCTCATAGTAGTTCCTACACTAGCAATTCCCTTAAAAGAGGAATAATTTTAACTGAAACTCTACGAATATCACGATGCTGCTCTATAAAAGAAGACTTTGTTGATAGACTTTGCAATTTGATTACCTCCTTGCTTCAATTACAGTACAGTAAAGATCTAATTCTTCAATCCATAGTTAAAAGTGTACTTAAACACAAAAGTATCGCTTACAAATATGAACTTGTAGATTCTTTCAAAGATATTTATCGATTCGTTAAACAACTTATCAACCAACTGTCTATGTGATGCATATCCTTCTATTTCTGGTTTAATTTTTGCCTCTGGCCCATGTTCATCTACTACCTGTTTTTCTTTAAACAGTGACCTCATACGGGCATTGACGGATATTGCTACAGGCATTGACCTCCCCTGTAGGCCTCTCCCGCCGACCTCGACCTCTCTGCAACCAGGTCCCATAGGCAATACCCGCCCCTTCTGACCTTGTTTTTTTGCGTATAAAACACAGCTCATGGCTATCCAAGTATCGCAGTCACTCCCTGCCCTACTGATGATCCTCCGGGGGTGATTGTATTTCTTTCGCTTCTTTGCTTTAGTAATTATATCCTGTATAGGGCTTAGAGGTGAAACAGGATATAACTACTACTAAAATCCTCTTCTAAAATGGCTTCTTGCACCCAAAAAAAAAACTCCATTCTCTTATTGCTCGAGAGTATAGTGACTAAGGGCGCGTGTAGCGCAGTCGGAGGAGGCGCGACTGTCGCGTGCACCCGATACCAGGTACCTGGTTAGGATTTCCCGCCCAGGCCAACCAAGACTTCCATCCCTCCAGGGTCGGTGAATTGGTACCAGACTTGCCTGGGAAGGATAGAGCGCTGACTTGTTCATCGGCTGGCCACCGCAAGTCATTGTATGGCCAAATACGCATTCATGTCGCCTCCACGACATCCCGTAGAAGTAGAATGCGCTGGCGCATCCCAGAAGGGATTGAGTAACGCCGTCCTTTATCCTTTTATCCTTTATAGTGACTGTCTTACGAGATAGTAGAGGCGCAGACATTTGCAATGCCTTTGTTTAAAGGGCGGGGGGACGAACGCCACTCCACCATTCGCTGGCGGTGTGAACGAGATTTTCTCACGAGTTCCATCAGTGCGCTTCTGACTGTCTAGTAGACATGGGATCCGAATCATGCGTTTTCGGATATCCAGCCTGACTTATCTGGTTTCGGATTATCTGAAATCCGGCCCGGCCGAAAATGGCGTTATTTGAATCATCCGAAGATCCAGGGTTTTAAAAAATGCAATGATTTGAACCAAATTGGACAAAAATCTGATAAAATGATGTTAGCGTTAAAGGATATCGTGCCCTGCTTAGGAACTCAGTAAAGTTGATAATCTAACGTCTTCAGGGTAGTTTTTGCAAACATTTGGCGAAAATTCTCTTAGAGCTCGAGCGAGTTCTTGCATGAATTCTCGTAACCACTTCAGAGCAAGGCTCAATGATGCGTCAACTCGCTATTTTACTGGTGGTCACTCGATGGGGTCTTAATGCTGATTATCATTTGTTCTGGAGGCGCGAAGTGGCCCGGGGCTGAGAGTCAGCTTGTAAGGCAGTCCTACACGACATCCTTTACACAGCACTGGTGTGTTCTACTCCAGTGGTGAATCGAAAAGGGAAGGATACCAGGTGAACCACAATCATTTGAACCATCCGAAAAGGTACTCAAAAACCCGACGATTCGGATTATCTGAAAAAATCGGATAAGGCTCAACTCTAATATAGCGAAACCGAGCGAATACTAACTGTAAGTTCTGGTTGAATTCCAAACTATCGCAGGATAGGCCTTGCATCTCGTAGGTTCTCGTAGGCTGGTTCCAACCCTTTTAGAAATCTTGAGGGCATGGGTTGCCTTTTGGCCGAAGCTTGTGAGGTCTTGTAAAAGTTATGCTAACTAGCCTCGTTAGGGGAATTGATGCCGTCTATTGCCCTTGATTTTATCCTACCTCCTTGGTGCTATTCCTAATCTCTTCTAGACGTATGTTGTTATGAATGCAATCAGCTTTCGAAATAATTCTACAAGTAGCGCTGTACTTTAGATGCATCTGATGCATATATTATAGATTCTTAGTGTGTGGCGCATAAAAGGCGATGGTACTGTCCAACAAATACTTCCCCTACTCTGTTGAATTGAAAATAATTACGTGAATAGAGCGCGAAAACATTTTCCAACAACCGTAACTATAAACAATTCATTTAAACCGTGTTTCACGTTGTTCGTCACAGTGAGGGAGACGAAAGTCAAAGGACGTCTTGGACACTGTGGCACATGTCAGCCGGCTGTTTCTAGAAGCTTAACCATGGACGATTGTCAGCGACTTCATAACCTTGGCACTACACTACCTAAGTTAGTGATATGTATGTGGGCAGCGCTTCAGGGTACGGATGAGGATTATGCGTCGAACGCTGTGATTCAGAAGACGTGACACAGGCGTCGTCCAGCCAGCATGGATTCAGAAAAGCTGCCACAGGCTCCGTCCAACGTGCGTCGAGATTCAGGGAACGTGCGATAGACGTCGTCCAACGTGTCCAAATCAAGAAGACGTGTGACAGATATGGTGCAGAGGGCATCTGTATTCATACAACGTACTACAGACGTCGAGTAACAGGAACCCGTATTTAGAAGACGCTTCACAGACTTCCTTTACAGACGTTCAGATCGAGGAAGTGCTAGCATATTGATTCAAAACAGATGTTGTAATTGCGCAGCGAGTGGCTGGATTCAGAAAGCGAGCCATCCCCGTCATCCTCTACCCTACAAAGCAGCGGGGACGCAACGGCATATTATATTTATATTTTCACCGTTGGGGTAATTACCACGGTCGTTTCTGCAACCGGACACCAAACAGTATCGATCTCCAGATAATGTCGTTTCATTTCACCTATTTTTATGCAGTTTAGACACTTCCTATTATTATATTTTGGACTGATGGATTGTACTATATTTGGACTGACCACGGATCTCCCTCGATAGAGAGCCTTCGGGCTCTCTTGTTAAGAGGGATCTCGGGCCGCTTGTCTCAGGGCCACGTCGCGCGTCCCCGGGTGGTGGATAGGGGAATTAAACACGAACCAAATGCGACCGTGTACTGCCCAGAGACGCAGGTGGGATGCAGGGGATGGACTCCTTGCTCCTGCTGTGCCGTGCCGACGCGTTCCTTGTACGTGGGAGCGGCATGTTCATCCACAATGTGCGTGGATGTGTCCGTGACTGTGCGGATTGTAACTGTGTCGGCTCGGCCAAAAGCTTGCACTCGATAGACTGAGAGTACATGTAAGGCGATTCGAGGCCGCCTTAAGTCTCGCCCCGTCCCTTCGGGCAGTCTGGCTGGCTGCTCGGAGTTCTTCGCCCGCACGACAGAGCCCGACTAGCTACCCGTGTGTACTCCATTCAAAAACAGCAGCACTAAAGGGCCTCATTCCCCTGACCCCGAAAGAGCCCCCATTTCTGCAGCGATGGGAAGGACGAGTACGGAAAGACTGCTAAAATCTCAGGGCCTAACCAGGCTGCGCAAATTGAGAAGGACTAGGATGACGATCTGTACTTACAACGCCCGCACGCTCGCATCCGTCGAGGACCTGATGATGCAAGGCAGGAAGATCAAGTACGACGTCATCGGACTGACCGAGACGAGAAGACACCACCCCCTACACGCCGCCTACGACTCCGGAGAAGAACTGTTCCTCGGAACATGCGACAGTAGGGGAGTAGGCGGCGTTGGTGTCCTCGTCAACACGCACTTGGCCATGAACATCGATTCGTACGAGTATCTGACAACCCGAATCGGACGTCTGCGACTGAAGCGATGTGGTTCCGTGCCAGCTTTGACCGTATTCGTCGCGTATGCCCCAACATCCGACTACGACGACGAAGAGGTCTAAGCCTGCTACATGGAGCTGGAGAAGTTCTATAAGGAAGACCACACCTTCTACGAGGTGATCGTCGGCGACTTTAACGCCAAGACCGGACCGCGAAGGTCGCCGGAAGAACTTCACATCGGAACCCACGGTTTGGAGTGGAACGAGCAAGGTGAAAGGCTGTCTGAGTTTATCACGTTGACCAAGTCCATCCATGGAAACTCACAGTTTCAGAAGCCTCCCTCCCTACGATGGACCTGGGAATCCCCGGGTGGCCAGTACCACAACGAGATCGACCACATAATCTTCAACCGCAAGTATTGCCTGACCGACGTTTCCGTTGTCCCTAAGTTCTACACGGGATCGGACCACCGCCTCCTTCGTGCAAGGTTCCGCTTTTCGCGTCAAGGAGAGAAGGCCGTGAAGTTCAAGAAGAGGAGTTCCAGAAGAACCATCAACTGGGGCCTTTACACCTCTCTTTCCAGCCTTTGGGAAGATACCGTTATGGACAACATCGACGAGGAATACGAACACTTCGTGTACCATCTCAGCGATAGTGCTAAGGGAGCCGAGAGCTTGAAGACCACCAAGAGACGCCTGTCTCCGGAAACTCTCGAGCTGATACCCCCAGCGTGGAGCAGCACGAGCGTCAGGCAACTACCAGCTGACGTCCGAGCTTGCGAAGCTATGCAGAGCGGCGATAAAGGGAGATCTTAAGGAGAGAAGGGAGGATGTGTTGGCTGAAGCTGCAGAGGCAGGTTTGAGCATCCGCCCGCCGGAACTTCGCCAACTTCAAGACCAAGATGACCGCTCTCCGACGTCCTGACGGAACCGTCACCTCTTCCAGAAGGACCATGGAGAAGATCATCCACGACTTCTACTCCGATCTCTTCGATAGCCACGTCCACCTGCCCCCATGCCATCTTCCGCAGGATGGATACGTCGTTCCCTCTGTTCTCCCTTCCGAGATCCGACACGCCATCTCGTCGGTGAAGAAACGTACAGCACCCGGCCCTGACAGGATCAGACCCGAACACCTGAAGAACCTCCCGCCAGCGCTCATCAACACCCTGGCGCGGCTCTTCACACGCTACCTGTCGGAGTGCAAGGTTCCATCTCAGTGGAAGACCAGCAAGACCGACTTGCTGTACAAGAAGGGAGACGTGCACGACATTGGCTACTATCGCCCGATCTGCCTGCTGTCCGTAGTCTACAAGCCGTTCACTCGAGTGATCCTGAATAGGATCAGCAGAACGCTGGACGAAGGACAGCCATGCGAATCAGGATTTCGGAGAGGATTCAGCACGATCGACCACATACACACCATTACGAAGCTCACCGAAATGTCGCGAGAGTACAAGATGCCGCTGTGCCTTACGTTCATCGACCTGAAGAAGGCATTCGACTCCGTTGAGGCTGAAGCGGTCCACGAAGCCCTGCTCACTCAGGGCGTTCCTACTCAGTACATCAGAGTCCTTCGAGAGCTGTACAGTGGATTCACGACCAAGATCTCTCCATTCTACAACGACGTCGTCATCGACGTAAGGAGAGGGGTTCGGCAAGGGGATACCATATCCCCGAAGAAGATGATGTTCGTGAGGAACGGACAAGTTTCTGATGCCCCATTCTCGCTCAACGGAACGAACATCTCCGAATGCTCCAGCTATGTGTATCTGGGTCGTGAAGTCAATATGGCCAACGATCAAGCGCCAGAGCTGAGCAGGAGGAAACGAGCGGCTTGGGGAGCTTTCGAGAGTGTTGAACAAGTCGCGAAGAAGACGAAGAACGTCCGACTCCGTGCCCACCTATTCGACGTCACTGTTCTTCCTGCCCTAACGTACGCCTCAGAGACCTGGGCTATGAGAAAGCAGGATGAACACGCGATCAGCGTCGCGCAGCGTGGAGCAAGTGAGAGAAGGCCTCCGGAGTTCCGAGCTTCGCCGACGTTCGAAGATCAGAGACGCTGTCGCATGGGCGAAGTCGTTGAAAATTAGGTGGGCCAGCCACGTAATGCGATTCGCAGACACCCGCTGGACGAGAGCCATTACCGATTGGATTCCGCGGGATGTCAAGAGAACACCAGGACGCCCACCAACGCGTTGGTGGGACTTCTTCGTGAAAGCCCTGAACGACCGCTATGACGCTTTTCGTGTTCCTCGAGCGAGGAGGATCCATTGGAGCACTCTGGCACGCGATAGGGACGAATGGAGACGCTGCTGGCGCCCGCGCGAGGAAGTCGATGATCAACGGGCGACAGGTGATACAGGTGATTTCCGAAATAAAACGAAGAAGAATCAAAGTTGAAAGGAACAGTTGCGGTCAAGATACTGTATTATTGGGATTTGGTGGCGAAGCTACTAACCAGACGTTTAGCTGCCAGTAGGCCGCTCTACGCCTGGTAAACAATGTATACGAAAACGGTATTGAAAATATATAGCATTTCACAACCCCCACATAGACGCAAGTCTGACTCTTGAACTCTTTATGCAGGGCACCGATTAAAAGTGAGCGTATTTGATCTGTGTGCTTGTTCATTACAGGTCAGGATTTACGATTTAAGGTCCAAAAATGTCGTAAATCGTAGCTACGCACACTGCTGATGGATAGTCATACGCCTTCGGATCAAATGCCGTAATTATTTGGTGGAGTTGCTTTCAGTTTCCGGGAGGTTTTGCAAAAAAATTAAAATCGTGTAATAATTCCTTCAAAGACATATAGCAGCATGTGTTATATATGTTTTGTCTAGTATTTATCACTCTCCATTCGACGATTGATGACGCAAAAGGGGGTTTGCACGGGAATGCTTCACCTGTGTTGGGAAGCAGGCGAACATCCACGTACTTAAGAATTTGTCCAGTGCTATCATGCGGAATTATACGTCGTGCCAGTTCGACGAAAGATTCCCAATTACGTGTTTTTCACATGTCGTATATAGACGTGTTACAAAATGACCACCCTCCCCCCCAACCCGTCCCCTCCCCAGCCCTATATATAGCCACTTAATGCCGTACGAGGTTGTATTGGGTCTTCATGTTTGGCTATTTCCTATTAAACCTAGTTTTGGCGAATTTATTAGTTTTCGTTGGAGATGATCTTAAAGATTCTAACAACTGATGTGCTCTATAAATCACTTCACACTAAAGAAATTGTTACCCTCTATTACAACGGCATTATTCGGTGTTATCCGAATCGGGAATCGGACCCGATGAAAAATAGTTTATCCGAATTATCCGAAAACCCGGGCAATCGAAAATTATTCTTATCTGAATCATCCCAAGATCGGGGGTTTAAAAAATGGCCTATCCGAATCATCCGATTGTCCGGAAAATCGGCGTCGGGTCCAACGTCTACTGCCTAGTATTGCATGAACTTGCTAACGGGAACTAGCTACTGCGAATTTTTGCTGTTACTAACAGCTGACTATTATTAACTACTATTGTGATAAGGTTCTTAGTATTATTAGAAAGTTTGTGATAATAGTGTACCTGATAGTCTTATGATAAGATCAATAGTAGAAGCCTCGTTTATACCATTCTTACGTCAAATCGAATTCTTTTCACGTCTAATTTGACATAATTAAAGACAAATTCTAAACAAACCTGATGTTTTTGTAATCAAAGTGAACGCCATTCAACCGTCTTCCGGTCAAACTAGAGAATATCCAGGGAGAGCAGGAATGTTTTTGTACAGGGAAATCTTGGTATAATTTTTCTTGAAATTTTTAGTCGACATCCCGATGAGTGTAATAATTTTTGAAAATTTTTATTTCTCGAGAAAAAATAATTAATCTAATTTTTTAACAAAGCTGCAAAAAAAATTTTAAAAATTAAAACATGATCGCGCCATGCCATCGATTAGCTTGTCGTGTTTTTTATTTGATCATAAATGACGCTCACATGAAGCTTCAAAGTGCAGATATGTGTGTTCTTTACATTTTTTGTGTCGTTTGCAGGTGTGAAATTGTATGGAGACAGAAATTCTGCCATCAATCGAACAAAAATCGCGACGTCTTAGAAGAGAACATGGCGTAACTCCTTCCGTGGTGCAAAACAATGGCCACCATTCTGCTCTTTAAAAGAGGCTTTAAACCACTATTTTTTCCGAAAAATAGAATTTTATAAATTCTCCAACAATGTCTTCACTTATTGAGTAGGTAAATTAAATCTTCGAAGAAATCATCCCAGAAATTCTACTAGAACAAAAATTATTCTGGCTTTTTTGAAGTCATGTTTTCGTCGCGCCATTGCTGGTTTGCCACCACGTTCGAGCTGTGGAGACAGGACTGATAGTCTGAAGCATGGTTCTACAGAAAACGATCAGCAAGGGCGGGACGACGATTGGCAATTTCCCAGCTATCGGTCCTAGGTGCATGGAGCTGCACAAGTCATGTTTTCGTCGCGCCATTGCTGGTTTGCCACCACGGAGGCGTTGCGCCCGAGGCGCGCGGCCAAAATTGAGTAAACGCCCCGCACCCGACTTGGACGATTACCACCTCTCTCCGAAGATAGAACTGAGACTCGTTTTCGGAACACAATTGATAGTTAGTAGTACTGACTGTAACTGTGAGAGCGAAGCAATACATAAGCTGGGCTGCGTACCGGAAGGCTTGCCATTGTCGTTGAGAGGCCATCTGCCGCACGCTGACACTTGATTATCACCGTCAGAATTGGAAGACCCTCTTCATCTTCGACGATTACCACCTCTCCCTGAAGGTAGACTTTGGAACTCTAATATTCGTAGGTTCTGAACAACAACGTTACCCTTGTCATTGGGACAACATAGACGCCTGAAACGAGCTGTATGGTGATGATTCCATTAAGAAATTGCTTATTGCAGCGTCAATGAAGGAATACACGCCTGTTAGGAATGCGATCTACTGCACCAAACGCCATCTCCACTCTGACGGGTCCATCTTCGTAGAAATATAAAAGCCCCCATTCGAAGAAATACAAACTCACGTTCGATCCACCTTAAGAGCGCTTTCGCAGCTATGTCTCTCAGAACGGCCGGCGAATGGGACTTGCAACTAGGCAAGTCCCGCAGTATAAGGGAATGAGATCGACCTACACAAACGCCCCTTTCATTCTACAATTCCTGTTTTAGCACAAAGCACAAACGAAATCACTAATGCAAGCCTCTGGCGGTCGTTCGTTCCTATATGTAGTATATCTGGAAAGAATCCAGAAAACTTCCAACGCCGTTCTTGCTGGAATGTCCGTTTCTCTCGCCAGAACTTTGTACTTGACGTCAAAATCGTTGTTGTTGTTCTTGTCAGCTCTGTGTTTTCTCATGTTTTCAGAGAACAACGCGTAGGTACAATAGACATGAAAAGAGAAGTTTGAGTGTCAACAGTGAAGTGTGGCGAGTAGTAGTGCAATCGGAGGAGGCATCGACTGTTCTGGCACTCCGATTCCAGGTCCTTTGTTCCGGTTCTATCCAGGTCAACCAATTCGTCCATTCGAAAGGGTTGGTCAGTTGGTACCGAACTTGTGTCGGAGAGGCAAACCAATGATTTTTCCATTTTCTGGTTAATGCAAGACAGCTATAGGCAAATGCGCATAGGTCAGACTGCCTCCGCGATATGCAAAAGGGGTAGAATACGTGGCGCAATTCAAACAGGTTAATTAACGCCGTCCTTTATCTTTTACCTTTCTCATCTTACCATCATTAGGTCCTCAAGTTGCTAGAGTAACACTTTTTGATTAACCGTGACGTCTTCGTTCAAAACAGGCAGGCACATTTCATCAACAGGGATTTCCAAAGCCGCGGGCAGTCGGAGTGATTTGATTGTTGTTGTACAACCTTGAGGAGAAAGCGTCATACTGACAAAAGCAGTTGCAGCTGATCGAGGTAAATGAAATGTTGCACTCTCCTTCATCGCATACAGAATAAGAGGCGAAACCTTGGATGGTGGTGCTTCACTTTATTGAACACATAGTCACAGACTAGGAAGTCCTCCTCGACCCGCTAGGTGGTCGGCGGCTTCTGCACTCTTAGGTCTCTCTCTCAATTCTCTGCTCCTGTGGACATATAATGTTAACCAATTTTCATTCACTAGTTGTGCCTGGCGAATGAACCTCCTAGATCTTCCATAATCTCCTCTGCGTGTGTGTTCCTTGACGTTTCAAATTGAAATGCCTATTGCGAAGCAGAAACGTGCGCCATCTGCTTCAAAGCTTCAAAAAATTCAAAGGATGTAGAAGTGAAGAGAATAACTACATCCGAATTAGGAGAGGAGTTATATCAGCCTTCTCTTACATAATGAAAGTTAGAGAGCAGACCAAAACTCTTGGTTTTGCGACTAGATGTCTGTTCGGGAAACGGAAGGCGGCACTTCGAGTAACAAAGTGGTGCTTTATTCAGCGAGAGCATATGTCATCTCTGTTCTATGTGTGGGACTTCCACGAAATAACGTCTCCCTACTGCCACTGAGTTCATAAAGCCTAAGAACGACAAGATCATGCCTGTCTCAATCGTTACCTACCTGTTCACAAAACAGCTCCTTGATGTCTTCTTCTGGAACAAATGGAATGCCAAGTGAACCGCTTCGTCTGAATCTCCTCTTGAACTCCTCTAGCCGATTATCGGTGGAAGATCTTTAACAACTTTTATGATTACCCGTTTGTCAAATATTACGCCTAACCAACTGACGTGCTGCTAGAGAGTGTTCTTCTAACAGGATTCTTCGAGTAGTAGCAGAACTTCATCGCTGACGCCATGAGAAGTCTGCAAAACCTCTTTTAATAATGTAGTAGACAGCCCAACAATTGCAGTGACTTGCTAGTTGCTATTACTAGATTAACCTTCGTTGAGGTCGTAAATCAAGCAAAACTGAGTTTGTGACGTTCGAAATTGCGAAAAGCATCAGGAAAGCAAAAGAATGAGTAGAGCAGGATAGATCTCTGTGGTTACCATTCATGAAACCGAAAGTCTGTATATATCTGTATGCATGCGGTCCACCAAAAAAGAATCATGGTCAGTATTTCCGGATACTCAACTATTAGGCGGCATTCGCATGGGATGGAGAACATAAGCGAAATTATTATATCATCGACGGCCTTGCTACTGAGAATGTAGTGGTGCAAGCAGAAATCGAATTTTTTAACGGGTCTTAAAATGGGATCATACCTCCTACATTTTCAAAACGAGCTGAAGCAATGGTGCGTTAAAGCTTCCACGAAATTTCCAAGTTAGTTATCAATTAACTCCAGTTGTTATCGCATACTGTGCAGACGGTGTATGAATGAACTAAGCTGTGCAGCGAAATACGAAAAACTGAACGGAAAGCATTTTAAGCGTCATTTTGGCAGAGAAAGGACTCAGGAATGCGTAGGTCTATAGAGCCTTATACAGTTTCGCTTTCAAAAGTATTTTCAGAGCTGATTCAAGAAACCCGAAGTGACTCAGTCCAGTACATGATCTGGAATCACTATGATCAGTTGAAAGCAGTATTAAGGGGCGTGCGAAAATGTCACTACAGGAGGAGGAACACTATGTTCGTGGGCAGCTGTATATTCGCTGGCGTGAACTGGTGATGATTACTAGTTCTCATTACAGCATTCTCATGCAGATATATTGCGAAGGCCTGTGGTGTGAGAAATAGCGGGAGAGGTGATTTCCTCCATCTGCCGAGGTATATAAGCAGCTGATAATGTATTCAGAAGGTAAATATTCATCTCCGGTTTCAGCACATCCATCCTGCCGCTCGGCCCAGTAATGCGTAAATACCGCTAGCACCCTGAGAGGGAAAAAGTGCTCTCTGACGTTCCCATGAACGCGCATCACCCCTCCCTCCCCCACCCCTCAAGCAGCGCACTTCAGCTGAGATGCTGAGCGAGAAACTCTCACAGAGTACACGCTTAGAGAAGGGCGTACCTGAGCCGTTCAAAAAACGATACTTAACTTAGGGCGCACTTCTTCAAAAGCTCCATTATCTCCCCTTCTTTCTCCTCCTCAGAACGGAGGAGTCAGTTCCCATTACGGTAGCACTTCAAAACGTTTAGAAACGTACGTAGTGTAAAAGAACCTGTTGGAACCGCCGCTGGTGAAGAACGCGAAGAGCCGTTGGAGGCCATCCTCGGCACCCGAAAAGTCATCCATTCAGTATTTTGGAGTTGGACTTGGCAAGCATCAAGCGTCCATGAGCTAGATGGAGCGGGGATCCTGACTCGTTATCCCAATTGTTCATCCCTTGCATTTGAAAGCAACTACCATTCCCTGTAAATCACATTGGATAAGAATATTTCATGGAATACGTCCCTTAAAAATGTCTCGGCAAGGGCGAGCTCTCCTCTAAGGCTTATGAGAAGATGGTGGCCATTTAGCTTTATGCATAACGGCCACCACCTTCTCAGAACGTACGAGAACACCTAGAGCGACATGTTCGTGATTTGAGAGCTTTCCAGTTCTTCTACCTCTCAGCAGACACTCCTCGCTTTAGTGCAATCCTTTTCCCTTCTACTATGCAAGCATTGCCTCTGCTCCACTGGCAGAATTTGAGAAACGTAATTTGGGAAGAGGTTATAAAGCAACAAGAGAGGAGTATTCCATTCGCACGTACAATTCTACCTTACAGGGGCTGCGGTGAATGTTTAACGACGCGGCGTCCCGTGTCGCTGCTCTCTACCAGAGGGAATGCTAAGAAAACGGTGTAACAGCTGAGCAGTTGACTGGAACCTTGACTAACAGTCGGTTAATGTTCTCACGCAGGAAGAGTTCGGCCCTTGATCGACGAAAGTAGATGACGAATTAGAGGCTGAGGACTGTAGGTGGCCTCCACCTCTATGCCCACAAACTTTTCAGCCATCGTTTACTTGAAAGTGGCGGTCTGAGTTTGCCTGCGAAGGCTATCAGAACTGCTTTTGTTAACTGTCGTCGGCTTCCTTTAACAAGTGAAAACAACAAAGCAACAGGCACAAAACAAAGCTAAGCACTCAATTTCAATTACTCCTGCATCGGAGCAATTCACCACATTGTTATTTGAACATACAACGTAATTCTTCGAAAGACAGCATTTACCCTAAAGTCCATTGGGAAAAAGCGTGTTCTTGATATAATTACAGGTGATGTTCATCAATAATTAAATCATTCTGGAGCTGTGCACTTTTCATGGCTTTTCTGAAGGCAATGGTAACCTTGCCGGGGATGAAGGAGGGAACAAGAGTCTTCTTTAGTGTGAATGCTAGTGTTAAGTCTTCTTCGACGTTGTGGTCTCGGATAGCCTGAAATGGCTATCACCCGAAGCTAACCAAAATGATTCTAGAAGCGCCCATATTTTCTAGGCGGCGCGCAACGTGTTAAAGCTTTGAAGCGAAAATTCCAAGGATAGTAATAAAAGATCATTTTTCACAGCGCTTCGGTCTCTTACGCATTCTTTTCAAAGAGCAGCGATAAAGCTGCATGCTGCATGCAGGCAGTTAGCTGATTTTTGCAGAGAATTCACATTTTGTCGCCTGCGGTGCGGCTAGATCTTTTGGTTCTCTGTCCGTCAATCTAGATTTGACCGTTTCTTTCCTTTTTCAAATGTTTTGCTGCTTTCGCGTAGTTGCGTTCATCACTTCGTCTGTCCAGTCTAATCACTGTGTTCATCGGACCCAGTTGATTTTTTTCACTAGTTTCGTTGTCCTGCTGGTGGTGGTCATTGGGAGCCAACAGGGTGTGTAGAAGGTTTTGCAACAATTTGGCTGTCTCCAGGTCTGTCATTGAATCTCGGCATCGGTGTTTGTTGCCTGTTGAGGTTGATTAGCTATGCAAGATTGGTAAATCCTTTTATTGTCACTGCCCTGTATGGGTCAGCGCGAGGGCGTCACACCCTCCAAAATGCAGTTAGGCATGACCTGAAATACCGACTGCATAGCCTCAACCATCCACTTCTGTGGACCCTCGCACTGACCCAGGTCAACCGTGATAATGATCCAGGTCAGCCCACAGAGTCCCAAAAACGGGGAAAACTGGCTGTTGATCGCAAGACATTTCTTTCTTTCCCAGTTAATTTTTGGGTTTTTAGAATGGATCCAGGAGGCCTCCAAAGTTTTGCGAGCAGTGATGTCTGACTTACTAAGCAGATACCGAGAGACAACCAAAGCCGACCAACACCTCTCATCATTGTGACCACGAAGCCACTGCAGGCGGCACAATGTCTCCCAAAGACAAGGTTACAGTAGTGGAAGACGTTTCTATTTCCGAAAATGTTAGTTCGGTTTTAAAATTGGGTCCTAGTTTTTCGCCATCCAGGCCAATGTGGGCGACAGTTTCGCGCACAATTGTTGGAAATCTCCAGTGCTTGCCAAGACTAGACATCGAGCCAAGCTAGATGGCGAAGGGGTCAACTTCCTAGTAATGTCATAATGCCAGCAGTCGCACCTCACTTCCCGCACACCACCTATTGACATCAGAAACCAGATAGCTGCGTCGATGTTAAATTTCGGCTATTCTCAATGGGGATAGTTAACATTCCTTGCCATTACAACAAAACCAGGTTCTTGTCCAACTTTACACCTTGCCAAAACCGCTGATTCCGTGAGATGCGGGATCTCATTCGGTCTAACACAATACAGGTGTCTATACAGTACCGGACATGCCGCTGCGTCCAACAAGCACAAGCGGCGCGAAAGATGGAGAACGGCGCCCCTTTGCGCCGCTCTTCATCTTTCGCGCCCCTTGTGCTTGTTGAACGCAGCGCCATGTCCGGTACTGCATGTTTTGAGCAGCCTTGATTTGGTATTCCAACCATATGAAAAGGTACAACATATTTAGACATACTGACACAAATAACATGTCAAAATCGCTCATGCTGTTCATCTAAACAAATTTAGTTCTGAAAAACACTGCACAAGTTTACTGAATAAAATAATTCTTAATCGACCTACATAATTGGCTCTGCTGGAATCAAGATGGGTGTTCTGTGTTTCCTCTGTGCAAAATAACAGAGAATCTCGAAAAATACTACGTTGTGGTTTGATGAGGCAAACGGCGGTAAAACGGAAATGTTTCTCAAGATCGGATCCGAAGTCAGGATGCTTAACACAGACTTTCCACGTGTGGTTATCGCTCCACTTTGACCAGAAAGGTTGAAAAAAATCGCCTTTTTTTCGTTTAACATACAATATTCACGTTCCGTGCAATTAAAGTCAAAAAATCTAACGTTATCAATTGTTTCGAAGAAAACAAGGTTTAGTAAGGCAATCAAAAGTGCAATCGTCGTCGCTGCACCTTTAATTTGGTAGACGACATATTAGAACAATCTTGAAAGAAAAAGTGCTTTCAGGATAAGAACCTTTGAGGCAGAGCAAGTGCGACTTTAAACAGAGCGGAGAGAAACAGGGAAGGTATTGATCATATCCTTCACTAAACACCAAACCCCTACTTTACGACCTTTCCTGTACCCTTTCCTGTACCCCTCTATGACGAT
This sequence comes from Heligmosomoides polygyrus bakeri, assembly GCA_947359475.1. Classification (NCBI taxonomy): domain Eukaryota; kingdom Metazoa; phylum Nematoda; class Chromadorea; order Rhabditida; family Heligmosomidae; genus Heligmosomoides; species Heligmosomoides polygyrus. Next base: position 63,839,596 of record OX375866.1, on the reverse strand, counting down.
TCCTGAGCTTCGATGAATTCTGTAGGGGAGTATCGATTATTTCGGTGCATAGAAACTTTTATAAAAAGTCAGGTTTCGGTAATAAAGAGGAAGTCAAGATCATGGGTATTCAGAAGATAATGAACGTGTAGCAAATTGTTAGCAAGACTTCAGGAATTCAGCAAAAACCGCTCAGATCTAGGCAGGGCGCACTTCTGAAGGAGTGGAAGTTTCATCTCACCCGTAAGATATAATAGGAAGATCCTGAATCCGCCTCAGCACATCTGTAAACCACACAGGAACAAAACCTTAGTTTATTCCTCTCTCCGCACTTTTGCCTAAAATCAAAGCCACGTTTGCTCTCTTCCAATGTCATACTTCTGCGGATGTATACAGTAGCGCGGCCGCTACTACTTAACCGAGACGCGTTTGATAGCGCTGTAATCCAGTGCGATTTCGAAGGCAAACGAGCTTGAATAGGGTGGAGATTTATATCACTAGGCCATCCAATACACATCGATTGACCGTCATTCCACGTTCACCACAGCTGAAACTTCACTTACCTTAACTTCCAAATTGTTTTGCGTCGTTGATGGAGGCATGTTAGGATAGACTTCTAGCAATACGGATATCACCAAGGTTCGGCTCCGTTTGTTGGCTCCTACTGCTTCCTTAAGTCTTTGAGGTATACGACTCAAAACAATTCTTGCCAATCTATCGACCTCCGGATCTCTGCTCTTTTCTAAAATCAATTTCATCACATCGGCAGCCGGCATCATAGCACTGATCAGCTTGAAACGAGGGAATAGTTTGGTGATGAGATATCTCAGCTGTCACCTGTGTGGATAAATCATTACTGTTATGATTGGACTTAAGAGCGTCTTCCTAGCTCACGTCATTATTATTCAAGAAATCAAAGAAAACTTGATATTAAGGTGTGCAGAAAGTTTTGCAAGAATTGAGTGATTTTATTTAACAATTACTAACAACAGAAGAAACGATCGATCACTATATAGTCGCCATCTGTAGCCACGACCTTCCTCCAGCGATCAGGTAAAGCAGCGATCCCGTCTCTCCAGAACGAAGAAGAACGTAAAACGATCCAATCATCCACGGCGCGCTTGACGTCGTTACGATCGTTGAAGCTCTTGCCTGCCCAAAAAGCTTGCAGGCTCCTGAAGGGCTGATAATCACAGTGGCTAAGGTCTGGAGAGTGTAGCCACATGATGCCCAGCCTACGCAGCTCGCCATGTGCTGCCTTCGCATGGTGGAGTTGTTGCACAACGGTAATAGTGCACTCCATTCCAAGGGTTGTCCTAGGAATGGTATTGGGACGCTTAGCTCGGTATTCGCCTCTGGCGAGGATCGCTTGAACAATCGAAAAGGAGTACTTGTAGCCTTGCTCATTTCCCTCAAACTCTGTGCAGGATTATTCTGCACACAGGCCAGAACAGCACTGGTTTCTGAAGGATGCGGGCGTCCACTGCGAGAGGATTCCTCCAAAGAGAAGTTGCACCCATCTAGTCGCTTGTACGATCTGTAGCAAGTAGTGTAGGACAGGATATGGCTGCCCATTGATGACACCAACTCACTTGGTAATGAAGCAATAGACGGCAATAAATAGTAGTGACGATCGCACATGGCTTCAAAAAATGATTGGCTGGTGTTTATATATGATGACTTCCCCGCTTAATATGGTATTCATGGTGTGGGCATCAATTTGACGCATTAGCGCGTCAACTTCGTCTAAAGAAAGGCAGTCAAATTGTTATCTGTTGAGGTTGGTTAGTTATACAGAGAAGTCGACAAAGTACTACTCAGCAAACAAGAGAAATTTACTACAAAAACCGACCTTAGATGGATCCACAGAAGCCGATGGTTGAGGAGAGCACAAGCTAGGCAGTCGGTGTAGTTCAGGTCGTGTCTAACTATATTTTGGAGTCTGTGGTATATAAATATATATATATGTACATATATATATACAGACCACTTGTTTATTTATTTACCTATTAATTAATTAATTAATTAATTAATTTATACGTGCATGACAACACCGGACGAAACAAACACCAACAAGACAACACATTGAAAGTGAACGGACAACACATTGGTAATAAACACAAAAATGCAAGAAACGGGGAATTAGCGGGTCTTAAGATAAATATCAACGAGCTTTTTATATTTGTTAAACGAAGATGGCAAAGTATGTTTTTTGGTAAGCATCAAGAATCCAGAACCGGCCCTTTGAGTAAAAAAGGAGGCACGAACACAACTTTTGGCCGCAGAATAATACATTCTAGATCTACAACCCCCAGTGGTAGAATGATGGACTGTGTAAAGCTCAGTAAGTGGAAGTGCCACTTTTACAGTGATCGTCTTGAAAATCATAATTAGATCGTTTTGATTCCTACGAATAGCAAGCGAGTCCAGCTCGAATACTTTATTACGATCAGGCGCTGATGGAATGGAGGTGTAGTCATAGGCATTTAAGCGTAACCATAGCTTTCTAGTGTAGCTATTCTGAACGGATTCAAGCCTCTGTATGCAGCGTTTAAGGTGAGGACTGGACACAGTGGTGCCATACTCCAATATTGGGCGAACGTATGATTTGTATGCCAAAAGCAAGTGAGTTTTTGAATTTGTAGGTAACGCTCTAAAAATGTTGTAAGTAACTCTTTCAGCTTTCTTTGTAATCGTCTCGCAATGCTCTGAAAAACTAAGTTTTTTGTCTAAGAAAAAGCCCATATCACGCAGACTGTTTTCACTGAGTAGGTTGCAACCACCGACGCTGTAAATGCGTTTAGCCGAAATAGAATTGCCTTGTTGAAAAACCCTAGTTTTTTTTGAGCTGAGATAGGTAATTTCAGATAATTATATATATTAGGTTGTAACGAAATAAATGGCACTGAACCACTGTAAATTTAAACAGTAAATATCTCGGCTTGTAGGCAAGTTTATTAATCGAAATAAAAACCTTCTGATTCTACACATCTTTTCCAACGTGACACAAGCTTTTTTATCCCAGTAGCATAAAAATCAGAAGTTCTGGAATTGACGAAATCTTCGAAGGCGCTTTCTGCATCCTGTTGGTATTTGAATATTTTCCCTACCAAGAAGTCGCCAAGATGCTTGAAGAAATGGTAGTCTGTTGAGGAGAGGTCGGGAGAAAACGGAGGATGTGATAGAGTTTCAATGCTTAGCTCATTCAATTTCTGCAACGTCATTCGTGCTACATGGGTAGAAAATTTGGTACTTGCGGGTAGAGCAAAGTTTGCGCTTCTAAATGATGTGCCACATGTTACGGTTTGTTCTTGATCAAACGCGTAAAGACGCGCCAAAAAATGGCGCGAGCCATGTGTACATAGCATTTTGAATATCCTCCAAACTTTCAAATTTCTTTCCACTAAGAAAATGCTGTAGAAACCTGAGTAAGTGGTAATCTGAAGGTGCGAGACCGGAAGAATACGGTGGATGAGGCAGAACCCCCATCCTCCTAATTCGTTGATTTTTTTATAGCGTCCGTTGCCGGTCTTGCATTGTCGTGATGGAGAATTACGACCGGAACGGATAAGTTTCTGATGCCCCATTCTCGTTCAACGGAACGAACATCTCCGAATGCTCCAGCTACGTGTATCTGGGTCGCGAAGTCAATATGGCCAACGACCTAGCGCCGGAGCTGAGCAGGAGGAAACAAGCGGCTTGGGGAGCTTTCAAGAGCGTCGAAGAAGTCGCGAAGAAGACGAAAAACGTCCGACTCCGTGCCCACCTATTCGACTCTACCGTTCCTCCTGCCCTAACATACGCCTCAGAGACCTGGGCTATGAGAAAGCAGGATGAACACGCGATCAGCGTCGCGCAGCGTGGAATCGAGAGGACGATGCTCGGAGTGACACGACTCACGCAAGTGAGAGAAGGCTTCCGGATATATATTTCTGAGCTTCGCCGACGTTCGAAGATCAGAGACGCTGTCGCGTGGGCCAAGTTGTCGAAGATTAGGCCAGCCACGTAATGCGCTTCGCAAACACCCGCTGGACGAGAGCCGTTACCGACTGGATTCCGCGGGATGTCAAGAGAACACCGGGGCGCCCACCAACGCGTTGGTCGGACTTCTTCGTGAAAGCCCTGAACGACCGATATGACGCTCTTCGTGTCCCTCGAGCGAGGAGGATCCATTGGACCACTCTGGCACGCGACAGGGACGAATGGAGACGCTACTGGCGCCCGCTTGAGCAAGTCCAGTGATCAACGGGACGACAGGTGATACAGGTGATATATATATCTTCTTCTTTTCTTCTTCAGCGTTTGTCCCGCTTCGAGGCGGGGTCCGCTATTCTGGTGTGGTGACGCCACTTTACGCGATCAAATGCTTGATCGGGATGGATACCAGCAACCTTTAGCTCCACATGCAACGTATCAAGCCATCGCTGCTTCGGCCGCCCTTTAGGCCGTTTTCCGGGCACATCTATGTTAAGGCCAATCTTCCTAACAGTGTCACCACTAGCTCGAAGAACGTGGCCATACCACCGAGGCGAGCTTCACGTAACTTGTCAGCAATTGGAGCGACACCAAACCTCTGGCATATTTCATCGTTGCGAATACGGTCCAGACGCGTAACACCAGCCGTCCATCGCAGCTTTCGTTTCCATTACGCTGAGGCGAGTCTCAACCTCCTTGGTTGCAGGCCAGCACTCAGCTCCATACATCGCCACTGGTCGGACGATGATTCTATAGATCTTCGATTTAAGGCGTTCCAGTATCTTCCTGTCGCATAAAACGCCTGTCATCGAGCGTCATTTGGACCACGCTGCGCTCACGCGCGAGTTCACCTCGAACGTTAGGCTACCATCAGACGCAATTGCAGATCCAAGGTACTTGAAATTTGTCGTTCGTACTAGCGCAGTGCCATTGATCTCAATGGACCCGGTTTCGTTTACGTCTGTCGTCAAGTACTCAGATCTTTTGACGTTTAGCTTGAGCCCGAACATCGCCAAGCGGTCGTACCAAGCTTGCGCTTGTCGCTCGAGTTCGCTCTTCTCTTCGCTTGCAAGCATTACGTCATCTGCATACAGCAGCGTCCAGGGGGCAGGCTTCTCTCGAAATGGCATCCATTACGACAATGAATAGTAGCGGGGAAAGCGCAGAGCCCTGGTGAACACGAACGGAGATAGAAAACTCCGCCGATGTGCCGGCTGGCGCTCGCACACTACTCTTTGGACCAGAGTAAAGTATGCGCACCCACTCAATAAGCTCTTCGGGAACACCGTGTTGTCGTAAGGCGTACCATATAACCTCACGCGGTACACGATCAAATGCTTTCTCTAAGTCGAGAAAAACTATGTGCAGGGTTTCTGCTTTTCGCGATGTCTCTCTACCAGAAGACGAGCAGCATGTATGGCATCGATGGTGCCACTGCCCGCTACGAAGCCACATTGATTGGTGGAAAGTTGGACGATATCGCGAATACGTCCATCTACAATTCGCTCGAAAATTTTCATGCTATGCGAGAGCAAGCGAATTGGACGGTAATTCGTGCAGTCCGCAGGACTGCCTTTCTTCTTCCATATCGGGATCGTCGTGCTTTCCTGCCAACTACCAGGTACCTTATTTTCCGTAACAACCTGGTTGAAAAACTTCGTTAGCCACTCAGCAGGACTCCAGCACCTCAACTTCCATAGGTCAGCCGCTATATCATCGGGGCCCGTTGCTTTGCCTGGCTTCATCTTCTTCAAAGCCGCTTCCGTCTCCTCCACAGTGATTTTCTGCACAGGACCGTGCGTAGGAGGGACGCAAGGGATGGCGGATGGGCAAACTCTTCTGTCGAAATTCTCTCGAAGTAGTCATGCCATCGTTTCATAGCCCTCTTACGGTTCGTCAGTAGATGGCCATTCTCATCGTTGATGCCCAAGAATTTCTCGATGTCCTCGGCCTGACGATGGCGTGCCTTGGCAAGTCGATAAAGATGTCGTTCACCATCGCGCGTCTCGAGTTTATCGCTGAGATCATCATAATGGACGGCTTTTGCAACGGCTACGGCCTTCTTCGCCGCTTTCTTCGCCTACTGGTACATACGCCATTTGTCTGCAGTCTTGTCGCGCAGGAATGCGTGATACAATTTTTCTTCTCTCGGACTTTTTCTCTTACGTCGTTAGTCCACAGCCACGCCAGCTTCTCGATCTTGCGGCGTCCAGGCTCAGTCATGCCTAATTCAGAGCATGCAACTTGTAAAATCGTATCGGTTGCATCTTTCCATGTTTCGTCGACGGTTGTCACCGTCGGTAGCCGAATACGAGAAACAAAAGCTGCAGCGTTCTCCTTCAATCGCCACCACTTGATTCTCGGTGGACCGCATCGCTCGACATGCCTCAACCTCGGAGGGGCGAACTTAAGAGTGCATATCAGCGGACGGTGCTGTGTGGCGACAGTCTCGTACGGCACCACCTTCGTATCTGTAACCAGCTTTCGATCGCGATGTTTCACAAGGATGAAGTCGATCTGTGTCTTGGTGCTCCCGCTATAGAACGACACCAGATGGGAGTCACGCTTTCGAAATACGGTGTTCGCGATGATGAGGTTATGCGAGTCCGCATACTCAAGGATTCGCTCACCATCAGCGTTACGTGCTCCATATCCGAAACCGCCGTGACAGCTGCGACCATCTTTCGCAGTCCCCACATCACCGTT
>OX375866.1:63543963-63832736 GCA_947359475.1 Heligmosomoides polygyrus bakeri | reverse complement strand
CCACGGGGAAAATTGCGCAGTTAGGTCAAGCACTGTTGGTCAAATATGTTGCTCCTGACAAGCTACTTCAAAGTGTCAGGTGGTATTCCTACCAGCGAGACAAGCTTTTCTTAGTCAGATCTCCTCAGGAAAACCCTTACGGCTTTGTTAATCTCATGGGAGATGTACGGCATACAGAATGCAATTTTATTATCGCCAGAGTTTCTAGACCACCTGAACGGGTGATGTTACCGCTTTGGCCCCTGGTGAGAGGACCTATGGGGGATACTAGAGTTGAGCTTTTTGTTACCTTTTTTCAAAGGTCGAACAATCGAATAACTCGATTTTTTGCGGTTCTGGAAATCGAGTAATCCGAATTTGAAAACACGTTTTCTACAGAACCAAAGACGACAGAACAAAACCACGACCTGTGAATGGAAAGAATTGAATTTAGGAAAACAACTGAGCAACCGTTTACAATCTAATTAGAAGGCCGAAATAACATGATTCTTGTACACCTCTTTTGTGAGTAGTGGGCATTCCTTGCCGCTAGGCGTAATTTGCTACGTGTACATAGTCTCGCCTTCGTCTGATGACTCGTTGCTCTAGAAGAGTAGTTTGTTCAGCGTAGTCAAGATTGGTACAGCTTTTTATTGCGGCTTAAAGTTTCGGCGTCGTCGCCTTCTTCAGAGCCTGTAAAAGTCGAAATCATTGAGAAACTACCATCCCAAATGCCATTTCATTCTGCAGGAGTCCATCCAGAAGGCTAAGAGACTACGAAACCGTAAAAAGTCGAAAACATGACTAACCTTAGATGTGGACATGTACGGTCCATCTGTATTGCAAAATAACATATTATAGCATTCTAGTTTTAAATACCTTATTGCCTCTATAGACTTCATCAGCCACCGTATCACACTCACTAACGTCTCCAACAAATGCACAGTGGAGGCAGTTCTGGGAAATTCTAAATGAACACCACAACAGCGTAAACATGTACGGTCTATCTGTACTGCAAGTGGGCTCGTCAATGAGTGTCTGCAATGTAACGGGTTTAGGTGGTCGGGTGAGTATCACAAGCAGATAAAAGGCCTTGCCATCGGCCAAAAACTAGCTCCAGTTCTTGCGGTTGCATTCATTTCAAACGTGGAGGCTCCTGTACTAGATCAATGCCCACCATCTACAGCCGGTATATTGACTATTGCTTTATCGTCTGTCCCACTCAACTCGAAATTGACAAATGCTTTGAGTTACTTAGCCGGCAGTCAACGCATATTAAATTTACCCGGGAGAAACCGCAGGAGAACTGGCGCTGTGGAAAGGGCCTTCTCTGTGAATATGGCGCACCGCGATTCAAAATGGGTATGCTCCCACTGGCAAGGCTAGTGGCAGAGACGACGGCCAAGAACCGCTGAGGGAAGCGCAGCGAGAGCTGTCAAAAGTGACATTCTGTGTCCCGTCCATTTCGGACGCTCTGACCGCAGCCATAAGTGGCTGAGTTAGGAAGGCTGAGCTGCAAGACGATGTGAGATGGTGGCAGTACTCCCTAACAACCTTAAGAAGCAGCTGGTCCGGAACCGTTTGTTTGACCGTCTATGCACAACACCATCATGTGTTGTTTGTCCTTTTGGGAATTCTGATGACGTCTGGTGGGGTGTACCTGATCAGATGTATGGAGTGCGGAGAGGAGTATGTGGGGAAAACAGGTAGACCCTTGTGCGTAAGGATCAAGGAACACTTGGACGGGTTGCGCATGTCCGCATGTCTCTACTCCCTTGGGCGAGCACAGCGTGCGGCGGAACGCGAACAGCTGTTTCGACGTGGAGGTCAAGATCCTTGCGCCTGAAGATGAGATTTCGGCGCGCCGAACTCTCGAGGCGCTGTACATTGCGGCGAGGTCCCCCAAATCAATAGGAAGGAGGGCGAAAAACCGTTTAGAAAATTTTATCAGAAATTTCCAGCCGCCTTATTCAGGAATTGCTCCAATTTGTCCCTGAGATACTTTAGTGCGCGAACAATGCATGTAGGATCGAACCTATCAATGGAGTGGGGTGACCGCTCGCGAATTGTATGCGCGGGCGTATTCGGAGCGAAATAACTTTATCAAGTTTGAATCTTTCCGGCTACAACTCGACAATTTTATAGACAGCCCAAGGTTTTTAGAGTACACTAGAGTACAACGGTGTAGCTTAAGAAGAGACTGGTCGTAAGCTACAGCGGTACGGATATGTAGGTGAGGCTTGTGCGACCCATTTTTTTCGGAATGGTCGACCACTACGGGTAGACGCGGTGAGCTAATGAAATGCAAATGAAATTGGGCGACCAAAACAGCGGTGGATTGACACGCTGCATCAGGACTTCAAGATGGCTAGGTTGCACCCTAATCAGGCATTTGATCGGGAAATGTGGCGCCAACATTCCAAGAAAGCGGACGCCGCAGCTAAGCGGGAGAAGAAGGAGAAGTTAAGACGTGTTTGATTAAACAGCCGGGAAACCATCACATAGTTTGCAAAAATGCTTGAAGGCAAAAAACTGCCATGGCGATATTTTTATTTACTATTTTTCACACTCCAAACCGTGGGTTCCGATGTGAAGTTCTTCCGGCGACCTTCGCGGTCCGATCTTGGCGTTGAAGTCGCCGACGATCACCTCGTAGAAGGTGTAATCTTCCTTATAGAAATTCTCCAGCTCCACGTAGAAGGCTTCGACCTCTTCGTCGTCGTAGTCGGATGTTGGGGCATACGCGACGACACGGATCTCCCTCGATAGAGAGCCTTCGGGCTCTCTTGTTAAGAGGGATCTCGGGCCGCTTGTCGCAGGGCCACGTGGCGCGTCCCCGGGTGGTGGATAGGGGAATTAAACGCGAACCAAATGCGACCGTGTACTGCCCAGAGACGCAGGTGGGATGCAGGGGATGGACTCCTTGCTCCTGCTGTGTCGGGTCGACGCGTTCCTTGTGCGTGGGAGCGGCATGTTCGTGCACAGTGTGCGCGGATGTGTCCGTGACTGCGCGGATTGTAACTGTGTCGGCTCGGCCAAAAGCTTGCACTCGGTAGACTGGGAGTACATCGTTAGGCGATTCGAGGCCGCCTCAAAAGTCTCGCCCCGTCCCTTCGGGCAGTCTGGCTGGCTGCCCGGAGTTCTTCGCCCGCACGACAGAGCCTGACTAGCTACCCGTGTTGAATGGAAGTCAAACACAGCAGCACTAAAGGGCCTCATTCCCCTGACCCCGAAAGAGCCCCCATTTCTGCAGCGATGGGAAGGACGAGTACGGAAAGGCTGCTAAAATCTCAGGGCCTAACCAGGCTGCGCAAATTGAGAAGGACTAGGATGACGACCTGTACTTACAACGCCCGCACACTTGCATCGGAAGCATCCGTCGAGGACCTGATGATGCGAGCCAGGAAGATCAAGTACGACGTCATCGGACTGACCGAGACGAGAAGACACCACCCCCTACACGCCGCCTACGACTCCGGAGAAGAACTGTTCCTCGGAACATGCGACAGTAGGGGAGTAGGCGGCGTTGGTGTCCTCGTCAACACGCACTTGGCCATGAACATCGATTCGTACGAGTCTTTGACAACCCGAATCGGACGTCTGCGACTGAAGCGATGTGGTTCCGTGCCAGCTTTGACCGTATTCGTCGCGTATGCCCCAACATCCGACTACGACGACGAAGAGGTCTAAGCCTGCTACATGGAGCTGGAGAAGTTCTATAAAAAAGATCACACCTTCTACAAGGTGATCGTCGGCGACTTCAACGCCAAGATCGGACCGCGAAGGTCGCCGGAAGAACTTCACATCGGAACCCACGGTTTGGAGTGGAACGAGCAAGGTGAAAGGCTGTCTGAGTTTATCACGTTGACCAAGTCCATCCATGGAAACTCGCAGTTCCAGAAGCCTCCCTCCCTACGATGGACCTGGGAATCTCCCGGTGGCCAGTTCCACAACGAGATCGACCACATCATTTTCAATCGCAAGTATTGCCTGACCGACGTCTCCGTTGTCCCCAAGTTCTACACGGGATCGGACCACCGCCTCCTTCGCGCGAGGTTTCGCTTTTCGCGTCAAGGAGAGAAGGCCGCGAAGTTCAAGAAGAGGAATCCCAGAACGACCATCAACTGGGGCCTTTACACCTCTCTTTCCAGCCTTTGGGAAGATGCCGTCATGGACAACATGGAAGAGGAATAGGACCGCTTCGTGCACCATCTCAGCGATAGTGCTAAGGGAGCCGAGAGCTTGAAGACCACCAAGAGACGCCTGTCTCCGGAAACTCTCGAGCTGATACCCCCAGCGTGGAGCAGCACGAGCGTCAGGCAACTACCAGCTGACGTCCGAGCTTGCGAAGCTATGCAGAGCGGCGATAAAGGAAGATCTCAAGGAGAGAAGGGCGGAAGTGTTGGCTGAAGCAGCAGAGGCAGGGTTGAGCATCCGCAATGCCCGCCGAAACTTCGCCAACTTCAAGACCAAGATGACCGCTCTCCGACGTCCTGACGGAACCGTCACCTCTTCCAGAAGGACCATGGAGAAGATCATCCACGACTTCTACTCCGATCTCTTCGATAGCCACGTCCACCTGCCCCCATGCCATCTTCCGCAGGATGGATACGTCGTTCCCTCTGTTCTCCCTTCCGAGATCCGACACGCCATCTCGTCGGTGAAGAAACGTACAGCACCCGGCCCTGACAGGATCAGACCCGAACACCTGAAGAACCTCCCGCCAGCGCTCATCAACACCTTGGCGCGGCTCTTCACACGCTACCTGTCGGAGTGCAAGGTCCCATCTCAGTGGAAGACCAGCAGGACGGTCTTGCTCTACAAGAAGGGAGACGTGCACGACATTGGCAACTATCGCCCGATCTGCCTGCTGTCCGTAGTCTACAAGTTGTTCACTCGAGTCATCCTGAATAGGATCAGCAGAACGCTGGACGAAGGACGAACAAGCAGGGTTTCGGAGAGGATTCAGCACGATCGACCACATATACACCATTACGAAGCTCATCGAAGTGTCGCGAGAGTACAAGATGCCGCTGTGCCTTACGTTCATCGACCTGAAGAAGGCATTCGACTCCGTCGAGACTGAAGCGGTCCACGAAGCCCTGCTCACTCAGGGCGTTCCTACTCAGTGCATCAGAGTCCTTCGAGAGCTGTACAGTGGATTCACGACCAAGATCTCTCCATTCTACAACGACGTCGTCATCGACGTAAGGAGAGGGGTTCGGCAAGGGGATACCATATCACCGAAGCTCTTCAGCGCCACCCTCGAAAACGTCATGAGCGAACTAGAATGGGAAGACATGGGAGTGAAGGTCGACGGCCAGCAGCTGCACCATCTTCGTTTCGCTGACGACATCGTGCTCATAACACCGAGCATAGGGCAGGCGGAGCGAATGCTGGCCGACTTCGATCTTGTATGTGGGAACGTTGGACTGCAGCTGAATCTTACGAAGACGATGTTCATGAGGAACGGACAAGTTTCTGATGCCCCATTCTCGCTCAACGGAACGAACATCTCCGAATGCTCCAGCTACGTGTATCTGGGTCGCGAAGTCAATATGGCCAACGACCTAGCGCCGGAGCTGAGCAGGAGGAAACGAGCGGCTTGGGGAGCTTTTAAGAGCGTCGAAGAAGTCGCGAAGAAGACGAAGAACGTCCGACTCCGTGCCCACCTATTCGACTCTACCGTTCTTCCTGCCCTAACATACGCTTCAGAGACCTGGGCTATGCGAAAGCAGGATGAACACGCGATCAGCGTCGCGCAGCGTGGAATCGAGAGGACGATGCTCGGAGTGACACGACTCACGCAAGTGAGAGAAGGCCTCCGGAGTTCCGAGCTTCGCCGACGTTCGAAGACCAGAGACGCTGTCGCGTGGGCCAAGTTGTCGGAAATTAGGTGGGCCGGCCACGTAATGCGCTTCGCAGACACCCGCTGGACGAGAGCTGTTACCGACTGGATTCCGCGGGATGTCAAGAGAACACCGGGACGCCCACCAACGCGTTGGTCGGACTTCTTCGTGAAAGCACTGAACGACCGATATGTCGCTCTTCGTGTCCCTCGAGCGAGGAGGATCCATTGGACAACTCTGGCACGCGACAGGGACGAATGGAGACGCTGCTGGCGCCCGCTCGAGCAGGTCGATGATCAACGGGACGACAGGTGATACAGGTGATACAGAGTACAAATAAATATTGAATAACTAGAGGTGTTTCTAACAACCTTGGAATTCATGTAACAAAACAGAAAATGCGCGAAGCAGACATGTTGGTCACACTCTGCACATTTTATACATGCAGCCTCTCTACAACCAGCAACAAAACCGTCGGTTGTAGCAAGATAAGCAAATATTCATCAGGAGTGACAAATACACCTGGATGATCATCAATCTAACCTGCCTTATGCCATGAGTATTTCATACTTTGAAAATCCAGGGACACAAAACATGCGGTAAATCTGCGACAGAACCTTCAGTAGGTTGTCTGTCCGGGTTATATTGAACTCCACGCTAAGCGGCCTGACCCTTTTCATAACTTTCTTCATCAGGCCGAAGAAAAAACGTCTAGAGGTGTCATCAATGTCACCATAGCAGTTCTTTGCCTTCAAGCATTTTTACAAACGTGTATGATAGTTCCCCCGCTATTTAATCAAACACGTCTTATAATTTAGAATAAACGGTCATTTCGAGGATAATGCATGATGTGCAAAAAATAGGCACCAATGGGGACCGAACGAACAAGTTTACACGTGACGGGTGGAAGCACTGCCCCTGCGCCAATGCCGAAGCTGGTGGACCATTCTTATAGAGCCCTAATGACTCATCGCTCTCGCGTTAGCTCTTTCGCACGGCCAGCCTGTGGTTAGGCCACCCAACATCAAATGATGACGGAATCAACTCGGCAGTCGCAGACTGCCAGACTTCTGCCATAGGTAAGATATTCAGTTGTATAAGATACAATATACGTGGGCTCGCCCATTCGGCTGATAGGTTCGATTTTGTATGCATTGTTCATGGCGCATTTCAAAGGCTCGCCAGGACAGATTGGAGCAAAACCTAAGAAACACGACTAAAGATTTCTGATAAAATTCCACAAACGCTCATTCTACCAGTCGTCGCACCACTCGATTGATAGGTTGCAACCTATATACATGTGCACGGCGCACTCCGAAAGTTCGCCGGACACATTGGGGCCAATCCTAAGTAGGACGGCTAGAAATTTCTGATAACATTCCCCAAACGCTCACTCTACCAGTTGTCGCACCCACTCGACTGATACGTTCCATCCGATGTGCATTGTGCACGGCTAACTCAGAGAATTCCTGGCATGACAGAGCACTGGAAACGTACGCCATGCTTGAGATACTCTGCATACAAAGTGCATCTACGCCAACAATCAAACGAAGATGACATATTGGGCAGTAGATGGCGCGACCTTAACACGTTGATCATCAGAGCATTTTCACCCTTCTGCACTTTAAAAACTCTGCAGCAGCTGAAAGGGAAGAATTCTGGATAACCCACTGTGATAAAAATTTTGGGGCATCCTGCACATGTGTGTTGCTGACTAACTTGAGCGTTGGTGTAGCTATTTAACTCTTCACCGAATTCATTCGCTGCTATTATTGTACTTATTATTCATTGCGTCAATGAGACAACGTTTCGGGTGGAAAACTTGGGAAAAATTGTCACAGCCTGCTTGTTCCACTAGGAATTCACACGAGTCCGACTGTGCACTTCAACCCTATTCAGCTTTGATGTGCACTCGCTGGTCGATGTTCAGCATGAGACGCCGTTCGTCTAATCGCTGTGGTGGGTTGCTTCCTGTTGTCGTTTGATTGCATGGCTTCGTGCGTAGTCCGAACATCAATTTGCATACTGGACGACAACCGCTTCTCGACCCACATTCGCTATCCGTACCCATCAGAGGTAGCCTCTAGCCGAAGCTCTCACATTTTCGATCATTTCTAAGTTTTGCTCTGTAGCTGCCAAGGCCGGAGAAGAGGTACGAAGTATTTTGTTACTTCATTGCAAAATAGTCGCGCCCAGATGTGTTCAGCAGTGAGAGAAGGAAGATGCCTCCGAAGGATGGTCCTTCGTCGACATGCTCCTACAGTTGGGCAGGCGCAGTCGTCCGTCTGAACCCTAAACGGTCGCGCAGGCGTTGCTGATCGAGAAGAATACGAGCCGTTAATTGAATGAGCGGCGCGGCAGGTGCTTGTCGCCTCTTTTATCGTCCGACCATGCACAATTGGCACCTCATTGTCTCAGCTACCAGCAGGAGCTCCTAATAGCGCCGATAGAGAGAGCTCCTCATGCTGAGATCCACCTTCACCACAGATCAGTCCAGACCATGTCTCGACCACTCAGAAATTAAGTTTGGAGGCCCTAGCCCTAGTGCAGTCATTTGGCAGCTCCGATGAGACGATGACTTCTTTAGACTCCGATTGTGACATTTATCTCAGTTTTGTCAACCATTAGCTATGGAGAACACTGCGTTGCCCCTACGTTATTTAAATCTAATGACATTACATGAAAATTCGTAGCCAATGTACCATTTCTCTCATGTAGCTTGCTCCCACATTTAATTTGCACTCTGCTTCTTGCAGCGAACGCTTGCGCCCTTTTGAACAGATTCCTCCTTATGCTAATCATAATCGTTGTAGCGGTATTGCCGATAATCGGTCATCTTCAACCGTATGGATGGGTCGGAATACGTTTTGAGGATTATTACAGGAAATCGGTTGTCGATTACCAAGATGTCCCGCTCGTAGTGTTCGTCACCATGATCGTCATCTTCATTCTTGGGCCACTCGAACGCTTCTGAAGTGGCTGATGTTCTCTAGGTCTCCGATAAACGCTGAATTCAATTATGAGTTTGTAGAATGGTTCGGTATTTTTTTTTTGGGCGCGTGGCAATTTCTATCTGCAAATCCTCCTGATGAGCAAGATTTCGAAAACGTCCGTCTCCGAGAGATATATTGCGGAAGGAAAGAAGAGCGAAAAGTTTTTGCAGGCGTAGTTGAAGATAACCATTTTGTCTCAGAAAAGAAAATCCCTCTCATTTAGAAGGAATCAAGTCTTTCGAACGCGATCTCTTAGGACAATTCTCTCAGCCGAGACTTTTTTTGCACAGCTGGGAAAACCTCACAGGAAATTGCAATAAGCTGTTACACCATCCGCTTACTAGTGATGGTGCTATAGATGAAAGTGTAGCAGCTGCAAAGAAAAAGCTTACTTTCTGATCGCTTCGGACTTCTCAATGCTAATGTGTTTTTTTTCATTCAATACATAACGCTATGACGTGTCGATTGGATACCGTGATATTTTGAAACGTCCGTAATTAAAATTATGCAGACATTTAGCGCGTATTCTGAAATCGTTACCTTTCGCTTTTTTTCGCTCAGTCATTATTGACAAAACAAAATTTTGAAAAAAGTAGTGGTCGGTTTTCACCGCCTTCACGCAATTTTAATCCTTGCGACATCCGAGATATGTTTGCAACGTTATGGTGACCATTCCTGTAGTTTCTCAAAACCAAATATTTAACAAATTTCTGTAAAACTTAGGCCTTTATTCATTTCTTATGGTATCTCAAACCTTCTTGAGCTGCAAGTATTTCTTTGACTCGTGATTCACCGGTAATGTAACAAGAGATTTTGAGGTATCTAGGGATGCAGTTACGAACCATCATCATATACTCGGAAAGAGGGAGAGGCTTTCCTGTTGGAAAGTGTGTAACCGGACGCTTCATGGGATTCCGACGCGAATAGAACTCCGTGCGTCTCCGTTTGTAGAAAACGTGGATAAGTTTTTTTTCCAAAAGCGTTATGTTGTATTATATAATAGAATAGGCCAATGAACTCATCGCGATGAACCCATATTGGAGGCGTTGTGTATTCTTTAGCGATCTGTCATAGATATGGCCTCCCACGGCATCCAAGATATTGCTCAAGATAACGGAGTTTGGTCGTAACGACGACACAATAGTGTATGTAACAATTGTCCACCAACATCGAAATGGAAGCTCCAGCGCTTTTGCGCAGCAGCCGGCTAGAGTATGTCACGCAGTTATCACATAGAAGTTTTAGGACTTGCTCTTTCACGCTCCAGCCTCACGTACTATCGATCATAAGGCTCTGACTGCTGATAAATTCTGCGATCCCTGAAAAAAATGGTTGAGAGGAAATGCTTTCTTGTCGTTATAAAAACTCGGAGGCTGGAAAAGCATCCTTGCCGCCTCTCAGCTCTAATGTCCCAATTTCAAAGGAATAAATGCTTTTTGAATGGCAATTTACATTATGAGATACGATGAACGCAAGGGGTTTTTACGTCATCGAGACGACTAACTTTGGATGAAGTTGCGATTGTTTGGAATTTCGCATTCAAAAACAGCAGAAACTTTTTATGCTGCCTGGCAGTTGTGGCACCTAATGTCTGTGACTCCTCAACTATTTTTATTCAATTCTTTCAAACCTTACCGCAACAGACTCAATCCAGTTTATTTTGGCTGAAACTAGCCTTCTATAATAGAGCACATTATCTCTTCAAGTGACAAGCCGTCCATCGGGAACTTGCAGAGAGAATGTGGTCTGTTATAGACGTGGGTTGTGGCAACTGTCTTGGTGCTCCTTGAAAATCCACTCAGTGCCGATCCTTGAATCGTCTTGTCCTTTTGTGCGGGAACGGTATATAAAAAACGGGCATGAAGAAGAAGTGAGTAGTTAGTCACAACAGCTTATGGAGCGGTGCTTCTATTACGACGAGCTAGGAGCTCTTACACGTTTCCCTTTCTATACAAGACTATTTGTCCCGAAAGTAGTCGCCGTAATTCACCCCACAGAAAAACGTGTGCTTCATGATGAAGTTTAGTACTGCAGTTCCATTCGACGAGGATTTTCCATATAGTCGCTGGATTCGCTCAAGTTTTCAGGCCGGGGTGAACTAAGCGCACTCGGATATTATCAAATTTCGAGCCAAATGGTTAATCGTATGGATGATTCAGATAACGACGACTTTTACAAAACCGGATTTCCAACCTAGTCAATGGCAATTTCTATCAGATCGGATTTTCGGTAGGTTGGGTGAACCTCAAAGGGCACGAAAAATCCCTTGCAATATATGGTGCTTATGTGCTGTGAGAGCTTGCTCATTTCTCACTCCTAAGGTTTCCCATTTTCTTGCAATTGTCTTATTTCCAGCTCCGCCTGAGAAATGCTACCGGTGGGAATTCTCATCAGCAAGTGCTATGTGCTAGTGCATTTGCATTGAAGTGCATGGAAAGTCGACGTGCACAAGGCCAGCTTGTTGTCGTCTGCAGTTCGTTGTGCTCCCCTGTATTGGTGTTTTTTTTTTGAACGCTGACGTGGCCACAGCCAAGTGAGGAGCGGTTAGACTGGTGCTCTCTACATCTGAGTTTAATTTTTCCTTTCGAGGCGCGATACCACCACCAATCTCAAACTTCTCTTGGCTGCCACTTAGTGATGTTCTTCAGCACATGATATCATGGAGTAACTGCTCTAATCCGTAGCGAATTGCGCAGGCTTATGGTTGTCTAAAAGCATGAATTTAAAGAAGTCTGCAGAACATTATTCGACTGTTAGAGGTAGGTTGCCCAGAACGTCCCGGCGGTTTTGACTGGTCCACTTCAAACGACCATAATCTTCTTCATACTCGCCGGATTCAGAGAGATATGCACCATTCAAATCAGCACACTTTTTCTAACTCGATACTGGTCTGCTAATTCCAGCAGCGGAAAAAACTGGGTGGTCGAGATGTGATAAATCCCAGAAAGGCTGTTTTCGCGTATTCCTGGCTTTCGCAGGTACCAGCAGCGAGGAATTTCTGAAAGTGCTTAAAATGGTGGTAGTCGGTTGGCGCGAGGTCTGTTTAGTATGGATGGTGAGGCAGAACTTCAATTCCTGGTTTGTTTAATTTTCGCATGGTGATTTGCGAATCATGTGGACGGGCTTTGTCCTGCAGAAGAGTGGGACCTCTTCTGTTGACCAGTGCCGGCTGCAGCTCACGCAACTTTCGGTACATCTCGTCGGTTTCGTCACAGCAGGATTTTGCTGTGAAGGCTCAGACTGGTTCTAGGAGGTTGTAGTAAATCACGTCAGCCACCACAGTGTTACCGTCGTTCAGCTTTGGGAAATACCTGGGGGGGGGGGGGGGGTCGCCGACATCAACCCACTGTGCTGATTGTCTTTGGTTATTGTACAGAACTCAGTTTTCACCACATGTAACAACTCGATCGTTTTGTTTCCGGAGAAGCAAAGAAGAACAGATTTCGAAACGCGACAATTTCTGGCGATCACTCAAATCGTTGGACACCCCCTTTTCGATCTTTTTCACGTTTCCGAGGCTGTCGAACCATGTGTAACACCAGTTTTGCTAACTCCTAGACGTTCCACAATCTCACGGACTGTTTGCGATGGAGTGAGTAGTAGCTTCTATGAGGACCTTCAAATCTTCGTCCTAGATTGCTGTGGGTCGGCCGCTTCGGGGTAAATCTTAAAGGTTGAAATCTACCCCAACGAAATATCTTAAGCCAGCACTGCACCGCCTCTTCTCCAACACTATTCAGCCTCAACACATGGTTGATCTGCCGGGCTGTCCCGGCAGCAAGCAGCAGTTTGAAGTCGAAATGAAATATCGTTCGTCATAGCTCTTCCGGCATAATAATTCATCGAGGAAACACAACTGTTAAGCATTGGTGAAACACAAATTGTTCCTTCTGATAGAGCGGAGAACTCCGTATTATTTGCTATATAACAATGTGAAGCAGGTTGAGTATTGATTCAGTAATAATTGAACGAAAAGTGGCTGTTCAAAAACCGCCAGAACTTTCCGGCCATCCTAATAGATTGATTACCAATTTAAGCTCTGGTGGCAAAATGTTTGAGGATTTTCCAAGTCTGACGAACTTCCATCAGCATTGAAAGCGCACCAGATTGAACACCACAGTCGCGTAAGCTTGCCTGGGGAGAGTCGCGCACATGTGCCACCCGATTTACGTGTTTTCTATCTTTGAAGGATGCAACAACGCATCGTCTGAAAGAAAAGCCGTTTGGTGTGACTAGCCCAAGAAGATTAGATAGTTTCCTACAGCGGTCCCACTCCAGTGGTATGGAGGGGCCGCTAGCCTCGTCTCAAATTTCACTCGGATTGTAATCCGTTGGTCGTAGACGACCCAGCACTAAATCTCTTCGTCTCGGCTGTTCCATCTCCATTGGCTTGTACGCGCATCCATCCTCTTAATCCCCTCTCTGGAAACCAATGTCAGGAACGTTAAGCAGTTTGAAAACCAATACACCTTTTTTCTGATATTAGTATTTGAAGATATTACCATGTTGTACACTCTTTGGGTTTGCACAGTGGTGGTGACCATCCTTCTAGATGGTGTCACCGAGAAGTGCTCGTTTTCCGAGTTGAGCAGAACTCAAGAACAGGCGACAGGCAGGTCATTGTGACAGACCGGCCTTCAAAGACTCCATGTCACCTCACATGGTGAATGTTCATGCTCTTCGAGACAGTGCTACAGCTCGCAGGAGGCGCCATGTACTCTTAAAGCCCAGCTAATGTGGCGATGATCTCATTAGGGGACCTTACTACGGCATCACAGGCAATGCCGTAGTAAGGTCCCCTAATGCAAGCAAGACCTGTGTAACTGTAACTCTAAGCAAGACTATGTGAGTACGTTGGTTGGCCGCTGGTAGGCACTTGCAGAAGCAACGGAGCGAAGGTGAGCCGATCTGTGTGTTCTCCAAGAGACGAAGTGGTCCTGTTGCAAGTCGAGGACATAGGCCGCGACTTCAATGTCATTTTGTCGTTATTCCAAGGAGCACTAGTGCTGTCGGAGTAGTCATCTCCGAACGTTTTCATGAATGCATCGCAAACGCTGTCCGCTACACGCAGTGCCCCAAGGAGCTTGTAGCGTGGGGACGAATATTCTTAATGATCTCGCTCAAAAGGTCGAGTGCGAGCTGCAGCAGGAACCTATAAAGATGGGGTTACCAATCTCTCTTGGGATACGCATGAACTGGAGTGAGAGGTGTGAGCTTGGTGACTAACATCGACAAGACCGTGTACCTACCGATGTATAGGTGCCAGACCACCTAGAGTCGAAAATTTTCGGAACCGCTATCCGTTCGCAAACCATTGACGGTACCGAGTGCTTGCACGCGACCTGGAAGTTGGCCGGCGCCTCACCGTAATGAAGACGGACCGCGTTATAAACTATGCCATTCGGCGAAGTTCGATGTAGCGCCGACATCTGATAAAGTGTGTGGAGCTCGCCTGGGATAAGAGATGTGGGTAATTTCCGTTTCCATGTTCCGATTTCCGGTCGTTTGAGCCCTTATGTTCTGTTTCATGTTCCGCCTGTTTCTGGACCGGAAGAAGGAAGCGGAAATCGACATTGTTCAACACTAGTTTTCTGTAGACTACAATCAGCTCATCAGTCAAAAAGAGTTCTCCTTCATATAATTGTGTAAGAAATACCATTTGACAACTCCTGTATTAATGGTATTGGTTAGATTACAAAAGCGCTAGTCAAAAATGGCAACGGCTGAGGGCCACGCAAAATACATAATATGCCAGCATCGATGCACAAGAAGATACTAGATATAGAAACAGTGGTGAGACTGCATGCTGAAATAGCGAGAAATAGCGAGATAAGGCTCTGAATTCGTTTGCGTTTACTGCTTCAGCCATAGCTGTATTACAACAATAATATGAATTCATTCCTCGCTATATTGTGTTGCGATGAGGATGCGTATTCATCTCTGGAAGATTCTGCTACTCGAAACGTTCTGCGCAAGAACAAGTACAATAAAAGCAGCTTCTGACGCCGTTTCAGATGCACTTTTGAAGAAATGGTGAATATGTGTCGTTTCCGCTTCCGTGCTTCGCTTCCGGTTTCTAATATTTTTGAGCGCTTCCGCTCCGTCTTTCGTCTTCCGCTTTTTACAAAAAGAAAATTCCGCACATCCCTGCCTGGGACGGTGCGTCCAGCAACGTATATGCAATATTTTGAGGCGTCCGGCAGCCCAGGGGAGCCTGAACCAGCTCTGTGCTGACATATTACACAAGTGTTTGGATGTCCATCGTGATCTATCGGTGACTAGCAAACTAGATCGATCGTTTACATACGATCGACAGCACGTTCATGTTATTTATGATCCCTGAGGTGGTTTTCGGGTTACGACGACCAGCGACTGTGTGCAGAATGTGCGTCTTCCTTACTGCGTTGTTTCTTTTCTGTAAATTTCAGAACTGCTTTTAATGTTGACCTCATCCAGGTATGTAGAATCGAAATGACAATACAAAACGTATTCTCCTTGCCAAGTGTTCCTTAACAGTTTGTTCTACAATAAAATCATGTCTTGCCTTACTAGACGATGCTGCAGTTTCTACATTTTTGTCACCGTTTTTCTTCTTATAGGCGACCGTGTCCAGAATGAGCAGTTGGTATCCCATGTGTAACGTTAGGCCGACTTTGTACCCTTCGAAAGGAATATCTCGTTCATAGCAGCCGCGAACGCGGGAAAAATCTGAACAGGGAACATTCCCCGGAATTGGCGATTGCGCAGAACCATGCCTATATGAGGTCTTCCACCCCATCTCCTTCAGCAGCAGCGTTTCGACGCGTTGTTTTGAGAGCATGTGCTCCGACGCCGTGAGTAGTTCGGCTTCATCCCTAACTACATTTCACATCCTCTGCGACCTCAGTTCACCACAGAAGAGCATAAAGCCGTGCGGCACTTTTTGCAGACATCGCTTCAGTGCAGCGCAGTGCGACTCCCCTCGAAACGCTCGTGATGGATGCGCGCCTACACACCAGGCTCATGCTGGAGTTTCGAGAATCGAAGAGAGCAGGGGGGGGGGGGTCGTAACCTCTTCGATTCTCGAACCTCAAGCTCAACCCAAGTTCCTTTAAACGATCTTCTGTATGATTAGGCGTCCCGATTTTGCATTATTTGCCGAAATATATCGCCCCCTCCCCCTAATCACATGGCATCTGTTAATTTTCGAACTCGCTTTTTATAAATCATGGAATCTAAATCTCTTTTAGTTTTCATTACCCTCCTAATTTTTCGGAATCTTCAGAACAATCTCCGAGTTACGGCAGTTTACCTGCGGCTACTGTATTCTGTGATATCATCGATCACAACTAGAGCATGGAATTCTCGCGGAAAAAATTTCTACCTTCTGATGTAGGGAATATCAGGGTGTGAAATTGTACCGTATAAAATTTCAGGTCATGATTACTATGTAGTAAGAACCAAGCCTCTCTGCTGCGATCATCGATATGATTAGGGCGGATCATATTCAAAATTCTCGATTTGGAATCACACCATAGCCATACTAAATTATGACGCACCCTCGTGACACTATAACTTTATCAAATTTTATTTACTTAAATAAGTTTGACCAATTTAAGATAATTAGATGTAGTATTATACTACATCACTCTTTTTTCAGGGTCTGCTGAGCAGCTACATAAGAAAGCTCTCTTATCTAGTTGCAGCTCATAGTGCTCCCCAATGTCCCAAACTCCTAATCTCTGTTTCCTTAAGGTTAATTTTTTTAAGTTGGTCTGGACTGTGTTGAATAACAATGTTTATTGTTGTTTTTATTAGGCGCACTTCTGATGCAGTAATAAATAAATAAATTTCATGCAAAATTTCTCATTTTCTATTTGAAGCAGACCACCTATACAGTTAAAATTCTGTTACGAAAATTTCAAGTTTTAGGCAATGCGCAGTGAAGGAACCATAATTTTCTAAATAGAGGGGGTTGATTCGACCTCTGGTCGATCATTTTAACGTTTTCGAAATTCAAAAAACCTACCAAGCCGCACCGACGCCTTTGGAGTGACAAAATTGGACGATCACAAAAATGACCATAACCGGGTAGGTTTTTGAATTTCGAAACCGTTAAAATGGCTATTCGAAAAAAAAGAAAAATGCTTCCTGTTATGAAGAGCTTTTAAAAATGTGGTCTTCGCGCTGGGAGGTTCGACTTCTGGCCGATTTTCGGCAAGAATCGATGAGAAATGGAATCCATCCTCGCCCCGTATGGAGGCCTCTTTTTTAGAAGCTGATGGTAAGAAAGCTTTCTTTACTACTGAACACACTGAGATATAATTATTTTTGTGAGTATCAATTTCCTCGCAAAAATTCTTTATTTTTAACTGTAGGACAATCTGTATCCAATCAACGTTCTTTAAAACAAATCATGTGATCAATCAATCAGTTAATCAATAATATGTTCTCTTTCTGAACGAACTTTATTAGTCTCAATGCTGCGTCTAGAATGAAGAACGTACTAGGACAAAAATGGCATAAAAATTTGAAAAATGCAGCAAAGTTAAGAAATAGGTTAGTGGTGGAGACAAGGGGTGGGATCGTACCAAATCCGCTCTGGAAGGAGTGGGGGCCATAAATTTTTAGCGAAAATCGAACCACAACGCACTTGACTGCGGCCTAGATTTTGAAGATATTCTCAATAGATGCCCAACATCTTGAACTTCCGCATCACTATGAATCTCTTCCAGAGACTCGCAGATAAACACAGCGAGTATGGAAGGACATTCATTATTCACTCCATCAGAGGCTGTTTTTTTTCCGAAGCTCTTTCCGCTTGTTCAGATGACCACCATCTCCATTCAACAGCGGCGCAGAGAAGACGATGAGCATTTAGCTCGTGACAGCTTCTATTCAAACAACATTGTTGTGTTTGGAGTTTTGTTGGATACCCCTTTGCTCGTAAGTTAGGAAACTGAAGCCGCTCACTTACCAAGAGAGGGCACCAATTTCCAATAGAGCTTTCAACACAGACCTAGGCAGCTTCACGTGGACGCTATTGCACCACCTCAATACTCAAGTAACGTCATCCACCATGTGATGTGACATGGGGTTTCCATAGGCCAGCTTGTCACAACGGCCTGTCGCCTGCGCCCAAATTCAGTGTTCAGCTCAGCTCGTAGAAGAAAGCAGTTCTAGTGGCACCTTCTGGAGAAACGGACATGAACACTATCCAAATTGCAGTCAAATACGCATTTAAAATGCCTCTACGACATCCGGTAGAAGTACAATGCGTGGCGCATCCCAAAGTGGGTCGATTAACTCCGTCCTTTATCCTTTATCCTTTATTGAAAATCCGAAAATGAGGTGGTCTTTTCGACGACACGCAATACATGCTAGTTATCTATCATGTCACAGTACCAGCAGAATCAGCGAATCACCTACTGCGACGTAAAAGCTCCACCACACCGCACCGACCGATCGTTGGGTAGAGTATGTGGGTCGCTGTACTGATAGCTCAATACTGCATTCACTCTGGCCAACCGAAAAACCGACACGGCAAAGGTTAATTGGTCAGTGCTCTTTCGGCAGATTTGTTTTGTTGTCAGGGTTTTCCTGTGTAGCTTTCGATGTTGTTATTATAGGCCTCTATTTGCCAAGCCTAAAGTTTCGACGCTACCATCTTCTTCAGAGACGCCTGAGCCACCTACGGAGCGCTTTTGCAGTTCTCTGTTAGTGCGCATGGGTGAACTAACAGAGCAGCTAAAGCATCATTTGGATCAGACGCTTCTGAAGAAGACGGTGACGTCGAAAATGAAGCATGGCAAGCAAAGGTCCACCATAACAAAAACGAAAGCCGCACAAGAAAACATTGACTACAACGAGCGACTTACTGCATTTTATTTCCACCCTGTTCATTTGTAATTAGCCTTTCAGGCTCTATCTATCCACCTAAGTCTCTATGAAAAGTTGAATAATAGGCTGAAGCCCTTCTTAGATTAGATCAATCCGACCGCTTGAACCTGGCGCTAGATCGGACATCCTCTTCACTCTCCGAGTCGTAAAAAGCTGCCCTTAGCAGCGACGCACAGCCTTTGAGCTGTCTTCGCATGGCTAGCTGCGCGGAGATGATGATGCCATCGTTCCCCTGGGGCGAATTCTGTCACAACAGTCAATTCTGCCCGACTGACTTATCATCGCCTCCGATCTGCAAATGAATGTCGGGGGCTGTCGGATGTCCCTCATCAGCACTTCTTCGCTCATCGCTCAAGCCAAGCCCGATAGGAGTCCTTGCGGAAACCATGCCTTTTCGCCCTGCCTTTCAGCACAGTTTCCGAGTGCATGTATTCAGTAGGAAGTGGGTCAGAAAAGAAGGAAATCAGACGGGAAACGCATTTAAGCCTCTCTGTATTAGAAAAACCCTGTTGCGTTTGGAAACACGTTTCCTACTGCACCTAAACGAGATATCTTATGAAATCTGGAATCGAAAGGCTAAAAGCAAAACGGGCTCCTCTCTGATAATGATAAGGATAAATGATAAAGGGGTAATGCTCAATTCCTTTTGGGACGCGCCTTGCATTCCACCACTCCACCTCTACGGGATGTTGAGGAGGACATTTGAATGCGTATTTGGCCTTTACAATGACTTGCGGTGGCCAGCCGATAAACAAGTTGGAGCTTTCTCCCTCCCAGACAAGTCTTTTACCAGCTCACTAACCCCGAAAGGAATCAAGACTTGGTTGACCAAACCAAGAACCCGATATAGGGTGCACCGAAATCCTGCAGCTCCTCGGACTGCGCTCCACGTGCCCATTTCCATGGTGGTCTTTGATCGGAGTACGGCCTTCAAAATCTGGACCTATGTTTTTTATTGTTGGCGCTTCGTAATTAATCTTTCTAGCCTTCGAGGACAGTCATGATCCTTAGAACTGTTCCATGTTGATTCTACATCAACCACATCACGAAGAGCTCTCATTGCTGAGCTGCAAACACGTCTCTGTGCTCCCTACTCTTCCTGTTTACAACTCCTGCGATGCTCTTAACAGGAGCGAAGCTGCGTAGCCCATCTGGAGCCCGTTTGTCGGCTGCACTGAAATGAGGCCCTTATTGTGAGATAGGTTCAGTGTCGTCATCTATGTTTCCCTTCACACATCTCTTGCTTGTATCTGCAAGGAAAGGAATAACGCTATTACCGTTTGCAATGGCTACTTCATTGTATGAAATTGGCTCATCCCACTCCATAATAATGCCATCCTTCTGGTGCATTTTGGTGCGGTGACATAGGTAAAGCATCGAGTTCCACGGGGACTGATATTCCGTGGGGCGTTCTGCAGCCTGGAATTGTGCTGAGCCGAAGCAATTTGGGTGTGCATGATCCCGCCTTTCGACTCCTGACCGCAGTACGTCGCTTCATTTGTATTCGTCCGACTAAATGACCCTGGGGATGTTGCGGAGGTGACATGTGTATTCCATTACGCGATCTGCCGCCATCATATGCGGCGATTTATGACCTCAGGACCTCCGCTCTCTTTCTCGTGCTCCGAGATGAAACATATTGAATTCGGCTCTTCGAACGCTAGCCAGGCGTCATTTAGCTTCATCGCTTCCACATGTCTTTACTTCAGCATTGAACCCGATTCAAGGCGGGTTATATAGCCGACTACTGCCTGCTTGAATTGCCACAGAACTCTGAATTAAGCACTCTAGCGCAACCAGATTCTTTTGATCGAAGAGATTTTTTTAGTGCAAGACTTATAGTTATACTTTCAAAAGCTAACACGTTACCAAACTTTCGACTGTCCTATAAATGACCAGTTTTAGTGAAGAATGCATGACCGAGTCCAAGTGGCATCCAAACAGCGCTCGGTTGAAGGGCGGATCTTCACAATGAAGAAAATTTTAGAAAATAGAAGAATAGCATGCTGATTTTGTCCACTGAAGCGAAACTAGAGGTACTCCCTGGCCGCTGGCACCCTCACAAGGGAAGGGTCTGAAGCGTGTCGGAACGGGGGGAGCAAGCCATAAAGAAGGAATCTCACCCCTCAATTAGTATAAAAATATGTTTATTTTTTGCCAAATCGTTAAACCCAAGATATAGGAGGTCCTTGAATTCACAATGGAATACGGCGCATCACGAGTTTGAGATCTTGTACGCCCCCGATGCCTCTGCCTGCAAGCGGCTCAGTGCGCAGTGGAAGTGGGGTTGCTTCATGCGAGAGGAGTCGGGGGTTTGGTTCTTGTGCACTGCTGCAGTTTCGCCTTTCGACTGGCTGGTTGAGATTTAGGGGATTCTGGCGTCTATACCATTTTCAGACGTTTTCTCCGCATTTTCCAGCTGAATGCTGTGGTATTCAACATGATAATGTAGAAATGCTCAACATCAGTGCAAGTACAGAGTGCGTGATGCACCACTGCGCACAATAAGGGCAACGTGTAAAGGCTACGGTCTCCTGACAGTCTGTTTCCATACATGGACCAATGAGCTTGGGAAAAGCCATCCCGCTCGGATTTTCAAAAAAAGACCAGGATGTGACGTCGGAGGTGGTTCAAGTGAGAAACGCGGTCTGTGGGTCCTGCAAATTAACCTAAAAGACATCGATACACTCTTTCCTTCATCTTTGCCTGTCATCTGGAAATCAGAGGTCTGCTGAAGGTTTTCTAAAACTTAACACCGACAATGTCTGAAGATGCTCGAGTGGTGATCCATCTGCTCCCGCTGAAGTGTGGCCCACCTTTGGACAAGGAACCTTCGAGGGAAGAAATTAAGCTGGCCGAAAAGACGGCCAACATACTAAAAGACTTCGAAGCACATCAGCTTGAAGTTGATGAAGACGTTGTCGTCAAAAAAATCTGGTCGGTAATAAACAAGTTACAAGAAAGGTATTTTCACAGCGCACAGCTAGAAAATGCGCAGAAAACGTCTGAAAATGGTATAGACGTCAGAACCCCCAAATCTCAACCAGTCAGTCGAAATTCAAAAATGCAGCAGCGCACAAGAACCAAACCCCCGACCACTCTCGCATGAAGCAACCCCACTTCCACTGCGCTCCGACCCGCTTGCATGCAGAGGCATCGCGGGCGTATAACACCCCCAAACTCGTGATGTGCCGTATTCCACTGTGACTTCAAGGATCCCAACTCCTCGGGTTTAACGACTTAGCAAAAAATGAACATATTTTCATTCTAAATGAGGGGTGGGGAATCTCCCTACATGACTCCCTCACACCGTTCTGACATGCATTTCAGACCCTTCACTTATCACTGCCGTTCGTCTGCTTCCGCAATTTCCGCGGTGCACGAGGATGTTGCCCGAAGTCCTGCCCCTCCGACTACATTTGCTTGTAGGCGGCGCGCTGCAAAGGAACTCGGTCAGCTGTTTTACAGCCTCGCACCAATCTGCCAACGTCAACGAGACGGTCTTTTGATTGACCGCCTTCAAGCGTCGTTCGCTCGTTTACTGACCTCCTGCTCCTCTTCTGGCCCTCCGTATCCTCCGCTGTGCAGTCGAGAAGCTCTGCTCGCCAAAGTTTGACTAAGCAGTGCTTAAAGAGCCGAAGTGATCCCAGTCAATGCTTTAGCGCATTCGCGTTCGAACTGCTTCGACAATCGCACATTCCCCGAGTACCCAGCACTTGCGCATTCGCCCATCTGGTCTGCCTGCGAGCAGTCAAATTCACGGCAACGCTACTCACCTACTCTATTCGTAACACGGATGTCCTCTTATGGAACGGAAGTGGATTAGCACTACGAGCTGATGAGCGTTTCACCCTCCTAGTCACTTTTCCCATTTTCCTTGTTCAACTTCAGTGCTAACTGCATCAACACACTTTCAATGGGTAAAAATAAGTTATCTCCTCGTTATTAACAGCCGGCAATTTTCAGCACCTTTCCACAAGTGTTGAATTTTCACGCCTCGAGGATTTCAAAAGGGATTTACTGATTTAGATTTAACTACGAAAGGTTTTAGCCCGTGTTCCAACCTTTCGGGCCAGAATTTTGCCAATAAACCATCGCTGTTTGCGTTGCGTACTTGACGACATCGATTAGCAGCAGCCTTTGGTAGATACAAGGTTAAGGGGAAAGCTCGAACCTAAGCTAACTGCGTGCCTGACCAGAATTAGAACAAAACAAGCATTAAAATATACCCACTATTGCAGCCCCGCTGTAATAATCTGCAAAACGCTGCCGTTTTCCACTTGGTGTTTGTTGACATTGCCAAGGATTAATGTCAGGGTGGATGCGTGAAACGCAGTCGCAAGAGGTCCACCCGACACCAGGTCTCTGGTTCGGATTTTCCGGCCAGACCTACCAAGTCTTTCATTCCTCCGGGGAATCCCAGTCTTATCCGCGAAGGATAAAAGACTGACTTGTCCGCCCGCTGGCCACTGCAAGTTACTATGTATGCCATATACGCCTTCAAATTGCCTCCACGACATCCTGTAGAAGGGGAAGTCGTGGCACGTCTATCCTTCAATGTCAGGGTGTTGCTGACGTAGTCGAGTGAAGGGCTGTTCATGCTCGGCATCACGAATCGATATGTAGGTTCGAACCGTGTCCGGACAATCCAGGTACTCCATCGCTTTGTACTCGGTGAACTGTGTCCGATGAGCAAGAAACACTGGTGTTGTTCGGTTGACCCTCGCAAGTCATGAGGCCCATAACGCACTCAAATTAGATTGCGAGTATAGGCGTAGGCGAGTGTAACTAGTGATCGAACAGCGCATAAACTTTTTATTAACCTCAGCTTGATTATGATTTCATCTCAGGGAGCACTTCTGCGCACCATCGTTGTTATGGGGTGAAAGGGACCGAATCAAAGATTTGAGGGAAGCTGAATGCTGCTGCCTCACAAACAAATCCGTTAAGAGCCTGGCTAACCAAAGGCTTCTACATAAGAGAAGGTGGTAAAGCCTGCATTTTTTGAGCGGCTTGTGTCTCTGTTTACAGTGTTAGTGAAGCATGATTGCACGAGATAGAAAGAAACGCCGATGTTTTTGCAGGCTAAGGAGCGGATTTGTTTGGACCATATTCGCGTTTTCATGAAGATTTCACTGCAGGCGCAAATGCACGTGAAGCTTTTGACCTGATTCAGTGGACTGAAACGAATAGAATGCCACCGCTTTCTTGGATCCTCAAACTTGGGTCGACTGGCCTTCTTCCACATTTGGAATTCATCTTGGAGGATAGCTAGAAGCAATAGCTTCAAAAACGGATCATCTCTTGCCAGAAGTGCTGGATTCCGTGGCAGTCTGCAAGACAGCGATGTGACTCTGCAGCCAAGAGTCCCAACCTTCTGGGAGTGGTCCATATTTGACGTTCCCTGAATAATTCAAGCAAAGGCGAGCCGCCGTCATGCGCCGCGGGATCGCCGTGAATTTCTTTGTTGCGAAGCGTTGCGCGGTGTCTTGTTAGCTGAGGCGTCAATCTGTCACTGTCCATGAAGGTCGCTAATTATTCCTCTTCCACTAGGCAACACTAGGAGAGGGTCTTCAAAGTGATGCGCCCTACACGCTCCCGACCGCTTCCGAAGCATCAGTTCGAGGGAGATGAAGCGAGGCGCCCAAAGTGTCGTTTTGTTTCCATGGAGAGAGTCTAGACGAACGCTGGATCTTGTGACTGATGAATCGCCAGAGCAGCGGAGAAGAGCCTGTTAGGATCGCGGAAATTCTAAACCAGCGGGTCGGATATCAACGTGCAGGGATATGGGTGACCGTAAACCAACACGAGTTATCGTCGGCCGCTTTGCGCTTTCCTAATTGTTCGTCGGGTGTCTGGTAAATGCCAATCAGTGCCGTTTAGTTGCTCTTGACGGGTGGTCAGCTTCAATGTCTCGGGATCTGCAGCAGTCCTATTCTTGCTTATCGACCTACATTCTTAACATTTCGTTCCCCAATAGCGGACCGCAAAATGTATCGGTTAGTCGGAGGCGTTCTGGTGAAGCCGCCTTGCTTTTCCATCGGTCGGAACAAGCCTTGTGTAAGTCAAATAGTCGCTTCAGGGATATCACAGAGAAGGGGATATCACAAATGAAATGTACACGATGCACCGCAGTGAAATGATGCCACTCCCATCCCGTTTAGCGGACCACCTGTCTGATTAGTGTTTGAAAATAATTTAAATGGTCGGTAGAGCATACGTACTACGTTCACCCTTATTCTTACACGTTATTCTTGTGAACTAATATGCCATCGAGCTGTCCCACCTCGTTAGTGGATGTAGAAACCAAAACAGGTAACCCTGCTTCCCCAGTTTCATTCCTAGGAAGCTTATAGGTGCACAGACGTGGTAGCATAATCTGGATCTGGAAGCACTACGAGCTAAAATAGGGCTATCTTCGCTCTGGAACATTAGCATGGAAGATAACATTGTCGGGGCTCAACTCCCAGTATGGACTTCCACTGAATGCGCACTGCCAAGTGGAAGCAGAGGCTTCCACCGAGGCTGCTTCCAGGGATGACTTGAATAATGTCGACGCACCACCTCGTAGAGTTCAACGGCTGCGCTGACCTCTGCGGTCTGCCATTTGCGATCATCGTCGTCTCCTCTCGTGGTTGCATCTGTGTGAATGGCGCAAGGGCTGCGGATCGCTGTGCGCCGGTTGAATGGCCGACACCGTCAGATGGTTGCTGATCCCCGTTAATCGTGCTCCGATGCACACCGTCGTCCTAGATTGATGCCCGGCGCGCACCTCGTGAAGTCGCAGCTCGCAGTGCCTTCCACTGGCCGAAAGAGCAGCCTCTAGAGAAGACGAATTCTCGTATGAGGGAGCACATAGGTAGTACAGTTTAGTTTAGAAGTACAGTTTTTAGTTTAGACTGAGGGCATTCAAATGACCAGCGGAAAAGTGGCTCATCCCTCACAGTAGCACTACTTTCTCGCCATCTCTAACAAAAGAAGGATGAGGGGAAACCTGCGTCATTCACACTCGGATAAGCGTCTATATTACTCCGCAATGAGGCTTCTTTCCTTTCGATTAGACTACCAATTGTTGTGAGCGACTGGCTCTTTGCCTGCTCTTTACCAAGGCTTCCACGACATGAGCAACTTTTCCGTTCGGTTACTCTGACACCGGAATCGAACAGTTGGCGCGCCGCTGTATTTAGCATTAGGTACATAAATTCTCCGCTTCGAGGGAACAGAACACTTGTTTCTCGAAGTCAGTTTTTTATAACATTGTCATCGTTTCTGTATGCACACACAAGCAAACAAAAACTTAGATGGCTAAGTGTGACTGTTAGGCCAGCGAATGGCGAACTGCTGTTGAGTCCGCAGCTAACACAAGTCTTCACAACCATGAAAGGTGCCAATTTTTGATAAAGCCGCGGCCACGCAGAAAATGTTACCACTGGGCGAACCGCACTCAAATCATTCTGGCGGATTCACATTTTAACGAGTAACACCGCTGAGCTTCCGCTACAGCTGCACAGACTTCCTCAAGAGGAAGTGGATCAGGTGATTCTGTAGCTATACATTGCGCTACATACAATAATTACCCCCAGAAGCACGTAAACACGTAACAGCGGTCAGAAAACGGAAAATTTGAAGTGAGCTAAAAGCAGTCTTCTCATGCAGCATTAACCAGATCTTATCACTGCATTTACGGCAGACTCAGACAGTGAGAGCTCGCGACGTAGCGAATTCCTGGAGGATATGTTTGAGCCTTCAGGAGCGATTGAAGATGATTCTATTTAGCGTAACGTGGTATCTAAAGCAACTGTTCTGCTCAAAACAGTTACCGAAGAAAGGTCAACAATTGACACCGAGGAATTTCTCGGCTGTTATTCTGAAGGCGCAAGCTTCGGCTGATATGCCACTGACTGCTACTGGCTCCTTTACACTTTCATAACGAAAGCTACTTTGGCTGAAAGGCCACCATGCCTTCGCGTATCCGAATTGGCCTCGTAGAAGCGTGTGCTTTAATAGAATGCCCAGATGTCCATGTCTTGATTGCCTTCCTTCCAACAAAAACGAAGGATTGCTGTCAGGGTTATGCAAAGCCAGGGCTACTTACAAGCAGGGCTCCTCACGATCAGACCTTTGTTCTATCAAGATAAGCATTACCGCGAACCATTCATCTGGTACCATCGAGCTCCTGAGATCAACGTCCTGCTGACCAGGGGCGTGCGTAAATGAAATTTGAAAATTCGTAAACCGTAAATCGTAAGAGTCACCTGAATTGTAGTGCAGTACAACTAATTTCCAGAGGGTTTTTCTGCCTATGCTAATCAGATGTGGTTCAGTATTTATTTGTTTGTCGTGCTCCTTTCTATTCTATTTTTATTTCTATTTTTTATCTTAAACTGTACAGTTTTCTTACCAAACTATTTCTTTTTGTACGTCCTCTTGCTAGTAAGACATCTTTCAAACCAAACTTTACACGTTTCGAGAAGGTCGAAAAACTGTAAATTCATAAACTTGACCTAGGCCTATGCATGGAATTCCAATAAAAACCGTTCATCATTTGAATATTCGTTAAATTGCTACTAGTCCTTAGCATAGGTATAAATTTAGGATTTAGCAGAAACAACAGCGAAAAATTCGCTGTCAGAACTAGAATTTGAAAAATCGTTTAACCACTGATCAATACGCCGGTTTCCTGCTCAATCCTGCACTTGTAAGATTTCGAAAACGTTACAATATTGCACTGTTATTTAATAATATTCGGCACTCGCTCGGGCTACCCGAGCGAGCGCAGTAAATTATTCGATTCGCCAGCTCTGTAACGAGCGTTTGCTCTCCGAGAGTCTGCACCATCCTAGACGGATTAGACAGGGCGAGTACCATAAACTCAGTCACACCACCGTAAATGGAGATCAAAACTGTCAAATCCAGTTCGACCCATTCTTGAAGCACTACGCGCTCGCTTTTAGCGCACTTTGTACAATGTATATCAATTTGCTCCACCCTATAAAGTATAATGCAGACCGATAGAAACATTGCTACATGTTGCGAATGTGAGCAGCATTGGTAGGCGGGAACGTGCCAGCCAATAGTAACCAAAAGAGCACACACCGAACACATGCCGGCCGATCAGGGTACCGACTCTCTCTGAATGGCATGCCCATCCAATGCGGTCCGATTGGCCGGACCGCCCTCACCTAACATTGCTGCTCACCTTCGCGACATACATATACCGAAACATTAGTGGTTTATCCTTTCCACATGAGCGTAGCAACTTTATAGACCCCGCTTCCAACCACGAATGGTGGTCGATCGTAGATTTGCGGCAATTTTGTTCGGTAGAATTTATTTACATGAATCTACTATACACAAACTGACTAAACGTTATTACCAAGCACGACGTGGTTCAATGAATACTCGCCTCTTCCTCTAAGAAACTGCCTCCTATGTCTTTCTGTGGGCTGTAATGGAACAACCTTCGGCATTAGGAACGAGATGTGCTCTGGAACGGAAACGGACGATCCCAGCCTCCCCAGCCTCCTAGACAGGAGCTTTTTAATATTGTATTGCACTTGCTTTTCCTCTTAACCTGTCCGGTTCTAAACGGCAGCCCTTACTATGTTATATAATTGGAAAAGTTAGTTAAGCGAAGAGAAAAGTCGGATTTGAGAAGCCCGTGCAGAGGACGGATATCGTCGCTCACAGTAACACATTGGAGCATTAAAAAACAGCTCTAAAGGAAAGTGGAAATAAGCTATTAGGGGATATTAGAGTGAGCACATCTTTATAACCGGTCCACTTAAATTTCAACGCCACCTGGTTGTTGGTCAAAGATCCCATTAACGAAAATCTATTATTTACGACCCATAATGTCGTAAATCGTAAATCGTAAAAAAATCCGGCAAAAATCGCCTTAAATTGTAAAATCGTAAATCGTAATTTCGTACACCATTGCTTCTGACTACTGTGAAATTGTCCAGCAGAGCACGGTTTTGTCTTGAATGAATACAGAGGATCACGTCAGTTTCTCAGCACATGCAATAGCATTTTCACCGTTCGTTTATCTTTTGTTTTATTTTATTTCATTCTATTCTATAAGGAGTCCAGCCTTCATGTGCAATGTTCTTGATTAACCTGGGGCCGGATTCATCAGCGACTTGCAGCAATTTAACAGAGAAAATACAGTCGATCTTAGCGACTTATCGAGCGGTATTGTGGAACATTTCGCCGCGCTATCAGGGGTTTTGATAGCACTTTCACCGTTTTCTCTGCCCCGGGAAACTCAGAGTAATGCTGTATTTTCTCTGTTAGATTGCTGCAAGTCGTTCATGAATCCGGCCCCTGGAGATTTTCCGGAGGTTGCGCATAAAAGGGCCTTGCGCCTACCAGCTCGAATGCTTCATTTGTGGCGATCTCTGTCGGGAAACCAGAGTGATGCTAACCATCTGCGTTATAAACACTTCGATAGTGAGAGAAGGTAGAGCATAGTAACCCCGCTTTAGAAACACCGAACGGAGCCCATTTTGGTGCCGACTTTGATGAAAGTGCACAGTGCCGCATCACGAGGAAGATATTGGCTCCAGAAAGACTCTCGATGCTTTCTGGATTCATGTTAGAAATCCATCGATGAGCAGCAAAAACGAGTGCATTCCAGTTACAAGTGAGTTCTTGTCTTTTAGTCCTTTGTGCGAGCTGTGAGAGCTTCGCATATGCTGCTATTTGCATTCTTCGACATCCGGTGCACTGCGCGGTGTATTTGACGCCCCCTCCCACCACAGTGCTTCTCACTCGCTCCATGGTGGCCAGTTGAGTCGGTCTTCCTGCGCTGGCGGAATATCGCTGGGTTACATAGATCACTAGATGTGGGTCCCCTGCCTGATCGTCTTGGGTCTGGCGGATGCTGACTAAGATGGTTTCTGCCCTAAATACATAGCTTCACGGCCGGGAAAATTTCGAGTTTCTTCAGGCCTTGGAGAAGACGATTTAGTCTAAACGTCATCCGTAATAAATAATTATAGAAGAAGTCTGGTCGGCACAGAAGAATAAGCAAGTGAAAGTGCACCGCTCCTCAGAAAGTGGAGCTGTAGCTCTATTAGATAACTAGGGTGAACTAGTAAGGTCTTATTAAATAAGGTTTTCCACATTGCTCCAACAAAACTCTTTCCTCGAAACAGACAGGAAATCAGTGACCACGAAAGCCACAGCCGACCACTCCTGCTGCTCCTGGTGCAGAGGAAAGTCCGACGAGCGTAGTTGATTGAGTACCGTTAGCCTGTGGCAGAGCCATCACTCAACCTACTCGTCGATGAAACAACACAACTGGAGCTCTTCCAAGCATGAACTTTGATGGCTTTTTGCTCCGCGCCTCCTCACCATGCAAGGGTGCGCAAATTAGCAGCTTAACTAACACAAATGTTACTTTAAAATTCACAAAAATTGCTTCGGAAAAAAGAAGGTTTTTGCTTGAAAGTTTTTCTGCGAAATTTAAAGGTTATAGTTAGCTCCGTAGTTTCAGAGAGCAGCGAAGCTGAAAGTGCATCCGAGGTTCTTTACGTTTTTTCTTGACGTCTGTGGAGAAGTGTCGAAGATTCTGTTCTCGTGGGAATTACAACAAACTTGGGGCTGCCAGTTGCGCTGTGTGTGCGCAGTTGTGGAGGCATTTGATTGTTTCCAACACGGCGACGGATGCAGAGCTCTTCGCTCCTTCCATGCTTCATAGAAAGCCCCACACACTACATAATTTAACCCATCATTTCGGCAGTCATAACACAGTGACATGCGAACGCGAATGATGCCGTATCCAAGTCCGAAATGTCCTTGCTGGCGCGACACAGCCCAGTCGAAGCGCAGGCTGTAGCGTGCACACCAAACCGAGGTTCTTAGTTCGAGTACTGTCCAGGTCATCCAAGTTTTCCATATCTTCTCATTTCCATCCCACGTGCGGCGATTTAGTACCAGGTTCGTCTGGGAAGAGTAAAGCACTGACTTGTCTCTGTGGCTACTGCAATTCATTGAAGGGACAAAACACACACTTAAATCGGTATACTGTGAAAGTGGAAGTGGCGCTCCCCAGAATGAGATCGAATCACGTCGACCTACACCTTTTCATTTCTTGCTGACTATTTCACAAGACCATGCGAACTTATGGACAATGATGGAGAAGACAGCTTATGCACAACACCAACATTCAACATTTCGTCATGGTCAACAATGCCTGCAGAATGGCTTCATTAAATTGTATGCCAATTTTGCCTCCAAACTTCTTATTTCAACGCTAAGCACCACTCTATACAAGTCGTTTTGAAGAATGGGCTAGCATATACACCATATGGATGCTATGCATATGTTTGATTTCTTTGAAGAGTTCTCATATTCATGGCATGGATTAAGCGGTGACCATCAGCTTGTAACTTTCGTACCCAGTTTCCTTAAATCACCGACTGAGAATTTCACAATCACAAGATGCTTGAAATGGGCACCTGTAGTTTCTATTTATTTGAGGACGTGGTAGCGCACCCCGAGGAGGCTTCCCGCCAAGGCCAACCAAGGCTTCCATCCCTTCGAGATCGAAGTTGGTGCCAGACCCGTCTGAGAAGTATACTACACTGAAATTTCTACCGGCTGCTCAGCGCAACTCATTGTATAGACCAAATTCGCATTCAAATTGCCTCCAAAGCATCCCAAAAGGAGTGGACCAACGCCGGTCTTCATCCTTTCATCCTAGTGTCCATTTGTTTTGGACTTTATCGGCTGCAGGTGGTTGAATTATGAAGTCTCAAAGGGTTTGCATAGAATACGATATACGCTTCTAGAGGTCAATATTCTTCTCGCACGCTCCATTAATCAATATGTATCGAGCACGAATTTGCTAGAACAAGCCCTTTTCGGGTGTCCCGCATGAAATGCGTAAACGTTAATTAAACGATAAGTAACGCTTCGCCAATTGACTGGGAGCAAGAAAGTTTTCAGTCGGCGCCAAAAACATAATGGGGAGAGCTTGGAATACTGTTCCATTGGCGAAAGTCTAGGCTTGAAACACTCGCTGGTGTTCTCGCCTTATTCAGAGCGCTCGAGCGCAGAGCAATTTAGGCTTTCCGTGGCCACGAATCTCAAACTGAAACGGTCGAGCGCGGAGATCAGCGGAGCTGCTGAAGTACCTAATCCTTTCACGAGTCGAACTTGAGCTCACACTTTCAGTCCGACTGCAAGGCTAAGAATGGTGCTTCAGAATCGTGAGTCGTTCCTAGGCTTCTGTCTAAGTTGCTTAATGGCAGTCAAACGAGGCCGCCTTCCTAGCAGTTAATTGCTGTAACTGGCGCTGATGAAACAGAAGAGCTAGGGAAGTGTCTGCATGCATAATAAACGTGAAATTGAAGTGCAAACGCGGCAAGGTGCAGGTTTTCGACGGCTTGTTTGCACTGAAGAGGAGGAAGCTTCACGAACACGGTCGGTGTTCTTGCTGCAGCCCACCTAATACGGGACTGTCCACTTCAAAGGCCTAACCATGACCTCTAACGCCACCAGTCGGCCAGCTCTGTCAGCTGTGCCCTAACAGTTGACCCTTCATGTCCCTGATCCCTTCCTCCTCGGAAGCGGTGAGCGCCAGGAACGCTTCTCGCAGCGGTATCGCCATCCCAGATCGCCGTAGCGTTCGAGTCGCTCAGAGGCAACGAGAAGTCTCTAAACGGCGAGTGTGAGGCACAACCCATCTGCCGCTGACACCGGCCGAAGCGGTCGCCGCTGCCGCTGCCTTGGCTTTAGTTCCCAGGCCGAGCGAGCGGCACGGATTTCTAGTCGCATTAAGCGAGGATTACAGCCGTAAAAATCGTGTGCAGCTGACTTGCGAATGGCTCGAATAACCGGCGCAATAATCGAGCATGTTTATTGGGCCATCTAGCGCCTGATCGCCACATGCACAGCTCCCCTATCCAAACAATCTGCTGATCTGCACCCGGCATACGAGTCACCAGCTCCCAGCGGCGGCCTCTGCCCCTCTGGAAGCTGCTACCAACCTCCTCGCGGCTCACCCGGTGAGGTCATTCATCAGGCTTTGTTTTCCTTTCACTCTGCACTGTTGCACTGCACTTCCCATCTATCTTCTTCTTGGAGCATTCTTTCCGCCGAGCTTCACTTGTGCCTCATTACCACCCTTCATCTGGAGTCTGTGAATGAATTTCCGGAATTCAATCGTTTTGCAGTTTTTCACTTGTTCCGTTACATTGCCTTCTTTGTGAACGGCTTGATGTGATCGTTTGAAAACAAGTTTGAAGAACCTTCACACTAACTTAGAAATACGGTCTTGGCCAGGAGACCATTGGCAAAATCACTTTCCGTGTTGTTGTGGGCGTATTTTAGGCTTCTTCTTTCTCGACTGCATTACCTTCGCGTTCTTGAGTTTAGTGAATGTAAGTCTGTACAGATTATTGAAGTGTAGAGTTTTGCTACAACTGTTTGCTGCAATAAGGCTGAGACAATGAGTTTCAAAAACGGTTTTTTGGAATCAAATTTTGAGGAGTTTCTATGTTTTCTCATAATCCTATGCGAATGTTAGAGTGTTAGAGCAAAGTCGATATTCAGAGGCGTCGGTCCTAGCGAAGAACCTCGTTTTGAAGTTTTTACCGAATAGCGGTTCTTAAATAAATGACAATTACATAGTTCGCTTCCCATTGCAGTTCGTCTAGCATTAAAAATTGACTACATATTTATGGGAAATAAAGGCAAGCTCTTAGTTAGGCACCCGTTCACTTATCTGTTAACTGTTAATGGCTGTTAACGCTGGCTGTTAACGGTAGAGGAATACTTATAAAGCCCTTTGAAACGCTCGATTTTTTTCTTGTGGTCAGTGCATAATGGGCAAGATGCGTTGCCCTTTGGAAGCGGAATGTCACACCTTAAAGTGTCGTAGCCTTAAGGTGTTCAAACTTGAGGCCAAGATTGTCAATGTGACATTATCCGGCTAAGGTTTTGGCGCAACCATCTTCGCAACCAGAAAAATTGCCAGCTGCTATTCCAAGCTCCTATGAAGGCGCTTGCATCGGAGCGTTAGCCAGACAATGTTCCATTAACAATCTTAGCCTCGACTTTGAAACCATTCTACGATAACTGTTCAGTGCTGTGCCAAAACTTAGCGAAGGTCGCAAAGGGAGCGCACCTTGAAGGTTTAGCATTTATACTGCGGAGGGAGGGTTTTTGGTGGAATACGGCGCTTTAACTAAGTCATTCTCCAACTTGAGAGCTGGCAGTAGAGCCCGACCATCCCGATTTGGAAGAAGAAGGGAAGTCCTGCGGACTGCGCTAGTTACCGTCCAATTCGCCTTCTTTGGCACACCATGAAAATCTTTGAGCGAACTGTCGATCGACGTATCCGGGATGTCGTCCAGCTTTCCATGAATCAGCGTGGTTTCGTCTCTGGCTGTGGCACCGTTGATGCCATTCACGCCGTACGTCTTCTGCTAGAGAAGCACCGCGAGAAGCAGAAACGGGTGCATTTTGCCCTCCTTGACTTGGAGAAGGCCTTCGACCGCGTTCCGCTAGAAGTTATATGGTACGCGTTGCGGCAACATGGTGTTCCTGAAGAGCGTATTGAGTGGGTGCGCATTCTGTACTATTGCCCATGGAGTCGAATGCGAGCGCCAGCGGGCACCTCGATGGAATTTCCCATCTCTGTAGGGGTGCACCAGGGATCTGCGCTATCCCCACTGCTCTTCGTGGTCGTGATGGATGCGATCTCACGAGATCTCCAGACGGCGGCACCTTGGACGCTGCTCTATGCTGACGACGTCATTCTTGCTTGTGAAGATAAAACCGAGCTCGAGCAACAGGCACAGGCGTGGTGCGATCGCTTGGCATTGTTCGGTCTCAAGCTAAACGTCAAAAAGACAGAGTACTTGACGACTGATGTGAATGAGCACTGAAGTGACTCCAGACGAATAAATAGAAATATGCTGCCACGCGGAATTAGTAGAGATGGATGCGACCAGACGGAATGGAGTCACCTCAAACTTGGGTAATTAAACCTTTATTTTAAATAAATATAAATAACAAGCGCACGCGAACGAAACAACACATTAAAAGCATCGATGGCAATGCATTATAATGAGATAAGGCAATAACATGCATAACGCGATGATAAACATAGAGGAAACTAGGCAAACACAAATAGAGACCAAAATGATACTAGTAGGAACAGTACCGATATATGAGAGATAACGAAGCATGAGAACAAGCCAAAATCGACTACAACACTAGAACATCCAGGAATACAAAAGAGTACAATGAAAACAACGAACACAACAAATTATGAACACAATAGGAATCCCCAAGGTACGCGCAAGAAGTAAGACGAGAGAAACAACGACCAAAAACACACGCGCAGGACATAAATCCCTCCTAACGACCCTTCCCGGACGCGCACAGCCGCTCGAATGGCCGCAAGCCCATGAATAAGGCCGGAAGCGCTGATTCCTGAGAAGACCCTGAAAATCAGGAAACTCAGGGAAATAGCCCGGGGAAGGAGGAGACCCAGAGCGCGCGCGCGGCAGTCGAAATGGGGCGCGGAATCCGTCAAAGGAGACGACTTGTCGTCACTCCGGCCCGCATTGATGTGGTCCTCCGTCCTTGCTGGTCCCGCTGCTCGCTGAAGAACTGCCGTAGGCCCGTCAGCTGTCGTCCGTTGTCCTCCAGCGTCAGCCGTCGTCCGTCGTCCTCCAGCTCCTGGTTCCTTAGCTCCTTGTGAAGAACATTACCGAGGGCCCAGTGGTGACCCTCGTCATTTGGAATCAGGTCCTCGAATGCTGTTCCCTCGATTCTCTGACAGTCGAAGCACCTCTTGTGCCGACACTTGCATCGCTGTCCATTTCCTTGTCCTACGCGCACTTCCGGTCCCGGATCCGTCTCCTCGATGTTCAACTGTTGCACGCGCACCACCGGTCCCGGATCCGCCTCCTCGACGTCGTCTTGCTGCACGCGGACTTCTGGTCCTGGATTACCGCTCTCGACGTCTTCTTGCTGCTCGTCGCGCACGACGTCCTCCGCCTCAGCAAGATCTGGTTTGGACCCTTCGATTGGTTGGAGATTTAAGTCTCCTTGGTCCTGCTCGTCGTCGGATACCAACGCTGGTATCTGTTCCATCGGGTCGTCGACTGACACCCACGTAACCGAAACTACTGGTAGAACGTTAGAACGCGCCAATTTCCTGTAATCCACTCTCGTCGTTGGACCGAAATTATACCGTGGCGGTTCCGTGTCGACTGGTTGACTATCATCCACTTCGTCCTCCACAACTGTGGGCGAACTTTCGGGATGCTGTTGAGATGTAGACTCCGCGTCCACATCAATGCTCGAATCGTCGAGTTCTAGAGGCACTAGGAGGTTTACTGGCCTCCTGATTTTCCTACGCGATGGTAACATTACGGATGCCTCTCTGACGACATCTTCCTTATTGCCTACGAGCTCGTCGATTCGTCCCATTTTCCACATGTAGCGTGGTTGTAACGCGTCACAAATCAGTACGACTTGTCCAACCTTCGGAGCGATCCGTGATCCTCGTCTGTGTCCAACTTCTTTCTGATGTTTTTCTCTCAAGGACGTCAAATACTGCGACTGCCACTGCTGCCAGAACTGCTCCGTGATCTTGCAGGAGCTGTCAATGGCCTGTACTACTTGCGACTTTGTCAGGGACGCTAGGCGTTCAGCTGGGATGAGGTAGTCCTGATCATCAACAAGGTCATCTCCTGTTTGCATTGGAGGAAGCACTTCAAACTCGTTCTGAAGGAAGTCTATCGGTCTAAGTACGCGCTCTGAACCTTCCTCCGACTCGACGTAGAGTAGTGGTCGAGTGTTCAACATGCTTTCGATCTCCACGATCAGCGTTCCAAGCTCCTCACACGATGGAGTGACCTTTCCTAGCGTCTTGTTCATGGCCAGTTTGACGGATCTGATCAAGCGCTCATAGACGCCTCCCTGCCACGGTGCATAGGGAGTGTTATACGTCCACTGGATCTGGCGACTACTGATCTCCTTGGCAATGGTTGGGTCGCCTTTCGCTCTGTCCAACCACTCTGAGAGTATGACATCTCCTAACGCGAAAGTTGGTGCGTTGTCGCTCGTAATGGACTTTGGGATCCCTCGCCTCGCGAAGAATCGCCGTAACATGTGCAAAAATGCGATTGTCGAGACATCCGACACAAGTTCCAAGTGTATTAACCTGGTGACCAGACAAGTAATAATGCATCCGTAGCACTTCTCTGTGCCTGCTTCGCCCTTTACGGAGAGCGGTCCAAAATAG
Organism: Heligmosomoides polygyrus bakeri; assembly: GCA_947359475.1. Taxonomy (NCBI): domain Eukaryota; kingdom Metazoa; phylum Nematoda; class Chromadorea; order Rhabditida; family Heligmosomidae; genus Heligmosomoides; species Heligmosomoides polygyrus. The sequence continues at coordinate 63,795,765 of OX375866.1, read as the reverse complement.
TCCAGGCCTATGTGCTCAAACGGACGCGATCTTGTCACTCTACGCGCTGGTAAGTGCCCTTGATCGGGATACTTGTAGGGCGGGTTGTTCATCTTCTGACACTCCATACAGCGACGTATGATCCTCGTCACTTCCGCTCGCAATTTCGGTATCCAATACCGCTCACGTACGTGACACATCGTGTGACTGATACTAGTATGGAGTTCTCGATGGCAATCCATGATTATGAGCCTGGATAACCATGTTTTCTGCAGCACAAGCATGGGAAACTTGGCTTGCTCGTCTAGATCACTTCTTCCTAGACGGCTACGACAACGAAGAAGCCCTTTTTCATCTTCATACGGCTGAAGATGACGGAATGATTTCCGAATTGTCGGTGTTATCCTAGAGAGTTGGTGTTGCTTCACCATGGCCTTGCATGCTGCTCTTATCTCCATTCCATTCGGAATAGGAGTATCTGCTGGAGCTAGCTCGTCCAGTAGTTGAGACAGCCTTATCGGAACGGTCTGTCTCTCATTAACACGCGCAACGAGCAGCCTGATGAAACGTAGGACTAAGGCCACAACTCTCTGAACCTTACGTAAATCCGAGCCTCGGATCTCGTGGAAGATATCCGTGTAGGCTGCCTGCGATTGAGCGAAGACCTTGGTGCTCTGCGGTCCCTCCGCAACATTGTTCTTACCGTCTTGGGGTCTGCTCGCTCCACTGTCGTCGTTTAGCAGAGTTACTGGTGTATACGCGCTATCCCAGACCTCTGTCGGTTGGGCAAGAAACTTTGGTCCTGTCCACCACAAATGGTCTCTCAGTTGCCATTTGTCCAGACCTCTTGTAGCACAATCCGCCGGGTTCTCATGAGACGAAATGTGCCCGAACTGCACGGCATATCCACTTTCTTCAAGGGATCTGACAATGCTATGGATTTCGAATACGCGATTTCTGACGAAAGGACCGATATCTGAACGCTGAGTTGTCCTGATCCAATTCAGTGCGATCTCGGAGTCCGATAGAATAAGTACGCGCTCAATTGTTATACTCGACGAGATCTGCGATATCACTGAGTTCGTCAGTAGCACTGCCAACCTTAAAGCATTCAGCTCCAACTTCGGTATGGTCATCTTCGCCTTCAGGTTAGGCAATCGACCTTTGGCCATGACCAAATTCGCTCCCGAAGCGAAGTATAGGTACGCGCATGCTGCGAACGCCTCACTGCTGGCATCCGCACAAGTGATCAACTGTGCCTTTGATGACTTAGGCAACAAGAAACGCGGAATTGTCTTCAGGAATCCATCCATGTCCGACGAAATGGCTTCCCATTCTCGTTGACGTTTTGGTAAGAGCGGTGTGTCCCAGTCCAATTCGTCTCTCCATAGCGATTGCAAGAATACTTTTGCCTTATGTACTAACGGCAAAATCCACCCCATAGGGTCGTACACGGATGCAATCGCGCTTGCTACTGACGGCTTAGTAGCGACTTCTTGCCTGGCCATTGTGCAGGCTACCTGGAACTGATCCTCGGATCTATTCCATTTGATACCTTGATTGTTGGACGCGAATTCCCGAAGGTTCATCTTCAACTCGTTGAAGATTTCTTTCGTTCTGGAGTACACGCGAAGTCCATCTTCAGGTGTATCCGTTGTCACGAGAAGATTGTCGACGTAAAGGTTGTCCTTGATTTCCTTTACGAGATCGACGTCATTTAAATACTGATCCAAATGATAATACGTGGTAGCCGCAAGTAGAAACGGCGATGGAAGTAGTCCAAAGGTTACGCGCGTGAAGCGATAAACCTGCAGATTCTCCTTGTTCGGAGGTTTCTTGTGGTCACGTAGCCACAAACATCGGGTGGCATCTCTGTCCACCTCATGAAGCCGCACTTGCAAAAATGCCTTTTCCACATCAGAAATCAACGCAACGCGACCGATACGGAATCGGAGAAGAAGTCCATACATTTTGGGTAGCAGGACTGGTCCTCTATGAAGAGCGTCATTCAGCGAAGGGCAATCCTTGTAGTGTGCTGACGCGTCAAAAACTATCCTTAGTTTCGTCGTGTTCTTATGCGGCGTAAGCACAGCCTGATGTGGGAGGTAATGTATTGTTCCCTCCACCACATCGCTTTCATCAACTGGCTCGATGACGTTCAACCTTTGTTGCTCTTCGAACGTTTCGTTGTATTTGTCCAGAAGCGCAGTGTCTTTCCGAAGGGAATTCCATACACTGTCGAGTCTTCGTAACGCGATCGCTCTATTGTCCGGAAGCGCTACAGGGATTTCTTTCCACGGCAAGCGTACATAGTAACCGTCGTCTTTCCTCTGGACCGTGCTTTGAAACTCGTCCAATACTTTCTTGTCTATCGCCGCTTGGACATCCTTTTCAGGCTGCGCGAAATCGTCCTCAGCCTCTTGTTCCAAAGTCCAGAAACGCTGCCAACGCGCATGTTCATCCCTTACTTCCGTTGGATCTTCAATAGAAAACGCGTTAATGTCAGTCTCGATTGACCACGACTCATACCCTTCTCTCAGCGCTTCATCCGTCTTTTGTTCTCGTGGATGTTGAAGAGTACCGTGGAATTGTCCGGTTAACAAGTGCCCTAGACGAGTGGGCAACAAGTATAATCCGGAAGGTAGGCGTATGTGAGCCATATCGTTATGAATAAGTTGCCAGAGTTGATCACTTCCTAGAAGGATCAACGGCTTGACGGCTGCTTGTGAGGGCACCAAGTTGACCTCGATGTTTTGTGTCTTGATAAACGCGACATCCTCTTCGAACACTGGAGGTGTTCGTAAGCTGCTGGTCAGAGTTTCGTGAGTTAAAAGTTCCAAAGACCACAGTTTGCCTTTGTCGTCCCACATTTCCAAGGGTACCTTACGACTCACGCATTCCTGTACGCGATCCGAGCCGAAAGTTCTTACACGCAAGGTTGTCGTACCCAATGTTGGTAGACGTAGCTCCTCTGCCAGCTTGCGATCTATGAAGGAACACTCGGCACCTGAATCTAATAGTGCCGGTACTTTCCTTAGTTCACGCGAAGAGGGATCCATAATTGTGAGCTCTCCTATTGGTAGGTAGGTTTCGCGAGTACTCGGAATACCTTCGGTCGAGTGGAGTTGAGCTACTGGATCCTCATGGTGTTCTATACGCGCTGTAATGTGATTCTGATCTTGAGAGCTAAGCTGGTGAGCCGTTGTCGACGTTGGGTTTGAGTTCTGGGTGAGCTTCGGCTTCTCTTTAGTCCTCGCTGGAATGCTAGGTTTCCCTTGCGGTGCTGATGTCGCTGGCGATGTTGATGCCTTAAAGCAGCAAGACGTATGATGCCTGCCTTGACATGCGAAACACGGGCGCTTCTTGCACTCCGATGTTGCATGCTGAGCTGATGCGCATATGAAGCACAACTTGTGCTCTCGCAAATAGTTGGCCCGCTCCTGCGGTGTGCCATACCTTGTACATGATTTCGCTTTGTGGTCTTCACCACGGTACATGCACGCGTCACTTCCACGAGGAGACTGTGCCTTGTTCGGCTTTTCCTTCCGTGGATACTGTGTTGATGGTGTGCCGGAATGCGATGTGAAAATCGCAATCTTCTCTTCACACGAGATGATTTGGTCCAACGTGTTCAGGAGATTGTCCATTAGAAAAGATCCCTCCATGGAATATTTCTTTTCCAATACTCTCCTTTGAACTTGATCGGGGAACTTCGCCAGGACCTGTTTTAGTAGCCACTGGCTGTCGACTTGTTCGCCCTTGTCTCTGAGTTGAGACACAATGACATGGAGCTGATCTAGGAGTACGCGCTGGTCCTTTATCGAGGATGACCGCAACGCTGCTGTCTCCAGCCTCGACGTTAGGTGGTGTACCAGCTCCTCTTGATTGCCATATTTTGCGTGAAGAAAGTCGATCGCCTTTTGGTAGTTGTGGTCCGTGACTTGGAAACGCATAATTGCGTTACGGGGCTCTCCTTTCAACACGCTGAGTAGGTGGTTGAATTTGAAGAGAGGAGGCAGTAGTTGAGTATGGACGTTGGCGTTGAACAGTACCCAAAAGTTGTCCCAGTCCCATATGTTCCCTGTGAAGGTTGGGATTGGAATAGCTGGAAGGTCGATCCTTTGAGTCTGGGGAGAATTGTCCTGCTGAGCGCTTGCCGACGCGCGTGAGTCAGGACCTGCACTGTCTCTCCCTTTGGCCGACGTAAAGGTTCGAATTCGACCTTGTATGACCACTGTCATGTCGAATGCAGAGCTAAGAATTGCCTCTGCCTTGCTAGAGTACTGTTCGAAGTCGTCGCTGTCTGACTTCGATGGCACACTTGCCATATTGCTCAACGCGCCTGAATACTCCTTCCACAACTGCTCGATCTTCGCAGTATACGCCTCTATTGCCCCTAGTGTTTCCTGCATGCTGTTGTAGAACTCCTTGTCGTCGTTCAGGGCACGGGTGTTATCCATCCTTTGTGTCTCCGATTGGTCTTCTTTAGCACGCGCTAGTATTGTCTCCAGCTTATTGCAATACTGTGTCAACAAGCGCTTATATGATGTTAACTGTGTTGCATTGTACGCGCCAATCGATATTTAGATTACAAACAGGGAACACAAAGTAGAAATGAACTGCAAGGTAAACGTAGACTTGTAGAAACAAAGTACACGCGCTAAATCCCAGACTAGGAAATTTGGCCGAGTACGTTTCTACGCGCCCTGACTATTTGATATTAGCCCCTGAGTTTAGAAGCTAATACGCGCCACCAAAAAGGAAGAACTACAGACTAGGTGAAAGGGTGTACTACCAGAAAACGCGCACTCAAGTTAATGAAATTGGTTTAAAATCCGACCTGTCTCCGACGTTGTTGGTCCTCGATTCGAAGTCGAACGCGCAGTGGACCAGTTGTCGGCAGCTGAATACAGATCGGCCGATGCACCAATTGAAGTCAACCAGAATAGATAGAATATCGTAGGTCGGCCGATGCACCAATTGAAGTGACTCCAGACGAATAAATAGAAATATGCTGCCACGCGGAATTAGTAGAGATGGATGCGACCAGACGGAATGGAGTCACCTCAAACTTGGGTAATTAAACCTTTATTTTAAATAAATATAAATAACAAGCGCACGCGAACGAAACAACACATTAAAAGCATCGATGGCAATGCATTATAATGAGATAAGGCAATAACATGCATAACGCGATGATAAACATAGAGGAAACTAGGCAAACACAAATAGAGACCAAAATGATACTAGTAGGAACAGCACCGATATATGAGAGATAACGAAGCATGAGAACAAGCCAAAATCGACTACAACACTAGAACATCCAGGAATACAAAAGAGTACAATGAAAACAACGAACACAACAAATTATGAACACAATAGGAACCCCCAAGGTACGCGCAAGAAGTAAGACGAGAGAAACAACGACCAAAAACACACGCGCAGGACATAAATCCCTCCTAACGACCCTTCCCGGACGCGCACAGCCGCTCGAATGGCCGCAAGCCCATGAATAAGGCCGGAAGCGCTGATTCCTGAGAAGACCCTGAAAATCTGGAAACCCAGGGAAATAGCCCGGGGAAGGAGGAGACCCAGAGCGCGCGCGCGGCAGTCGAAATGGGGCGCGGAATCCGTCAAAGGAGACGACTTGTCGTCAAGCACGGATCTATTAAGATCAATGGTACTGAGCTTTCACGAGTTACATCTTTCAAGTATCTCGGATCAACGATCACGTCCGATGGATGCCTAAAGTTGGAGGTGAATGCACGCGTGAGTGCAGCCTGGTCCAAATGGCGCTCGCTGAGTGGGGTGCTTTGCTAAAAGACAATACCTGAGCACCTCAAACCGAAGGTTTATAGAACAGTCGTCCGCCCAGTAGCGACGTACGGTGCTGAGTGCTGGTCCGTGACGAAGGAAATTGAAAGCCGTCTCAGTGTAATGGAGACGAAAATGCTACGGTGGACGGCTGGAGTTACGCGTTTGGATCGCGTTCGCAACGACGCCACACGACAGAGGTCCGGTGTCGCCCCGATAGCCGAGAAGCTGCGCGAAGCTCGTCTTCGATGGTACGGCCAAGCCCTTCGCGCTAATGACGACACCGTCCGGAAGATAGGCCTGAACCTTGACTCCCTGGAAAGCGGCCCAGGGGACGCCCGAAGCAACGTTGGCTAGATACGCTGCATTTGGACTTAAAGATGGCTGGTGTGCACCCTGATCAAGCATTTGATCGGGAGAATTGGCGTCACCACACAGAAGAGCGGACCCCGCCTCCAAGCGGGACAGACGCTAAAGAAAATGATGATTCTCCAATTTCCACTTTTCGAAATGTCGAACATGACGTGAGACGAGAAGTGTTCAAGAAAAGAACGCTTCTGCCAAACATCAGTTTTGTAGGAAGGTCTTCCGCCTCCAATTTCTCCCGTCTATCGGGGTCAGTGTAGTGAAGAAATTGCATAAGCCCACTGGATTCATGGTCAAGACATACTTTGCCTTCACTTACTTTGCCTTCACTTTGGTTTCGCATTCTTGCATATTTAAATGCCCCAGGACATGTAGGTGTGAAACTAACTTTAAATGACAACGAAATAAAGGGAGAGGTCAAATATTACAACTCCTTAAACAAAAAGTATTATGCACCGCGTCCCAGTGTGTTGCTATGATACTATGAAGAAGAGGGGAGACTGATGCAGGGAGAGAAAATGTTGCTTCAGAGAAAACGGCGGAGGTGAGTTCGCTTCATGGGGAGAAAGCCTCACGGAGAACTCTGATTTTCTCGTGTTAGCACTGAAGTCTAATATGTATAGTCCAAGCAATGTGCGCCTCGTTCAAACGGAGACATGGAGTCTGCCCTTCATTGGCAATCCTTTTTTGTACAGCTTTATCACGCCTAGAACCGTTGCATACAGTTTGCTGTCGCGATCAAATCAATCATGCTGTTACAACTATGAAAGTTGCAAGCAAGCAAATTGGAAATGTCTATTCATTTATTTATTTTGTGTTATTTACTTTTATTTTCATTTTTATTTACTTTTACTAGTTGCCTAAGAAATAACGAGAACGCAGCTATGAACCGAGCAAGTCCAACTTCTGCGTAGCTCCTAGCAAATGAAGCCACCGACAAAATTCCAACAATGACAATGATATCCTATCACTCACGTGATAAGCGTCAATGCCTCGATCTGCTCACCCCTGCTGTTGATGTCGGACTTTGGCCCTTATGACCCTGCTCCAAGCATGACGTTTTCTTTCAAGTGGGGCTATCAGTGAGCAGTGTAGCATGACGATAGCTCTATTAGGGGGGCCAAAAGTAATGAGACAAAATGAAAAAAAATCTTTATCTTTTTATAACTCAATTACAACTCAGCGATGCTGAGGAATGTATTTGCCATTAAGGGCAAGGACCTTGCTGCCATCGCTCAGCCAACTTCCTGATCCCATTCTTCCAGAACTGCTTGAGCCTGGTGTTGATCAACTGCTCGATATGGTTGTCAAGGACTGCTTGGGTTCTTGTGTCCCTTCAGACTAGGAAGTCCTGTAGGCTCAAGTAGTAGTGGTAGTCGCATGGAGAGATGTCCATCGAATACGGTGGGTGAGGCACGTGAACGTAGCCCAGCTGGCCAAGCTTATCCGTGGTTACTTATTCCCGATGGGGTGCGGCGTTGTCGAAGAGGAGAACCTTCTTGAAGCGTTGCGAATAAATAAGAGCGAGTCGCCGGCCCATCTCCTCTATTTCGTTCACCATGGCCTTGGAGTTCATCGCGGTGCTCTTGGGAAACAGTCTCCGGTAAACCGATCCATGGGCGCAGACCCAAAAGCTCCAAAGATGCTTCTCGCCGTGATCATCTCGCCGAACGAAGGTCGGTAACTATTCAGCACGCCTCACCCAGACTCGCTGCTTGGCAGGGTTAAGGTGGAAGACGTACTTCTCATCCTGCGTGAATATTGAGCCCAGGCTGCTCGGGGTTGGGAATTGGGGGAGATTTGCGCGACACAGGTCGACTCGTCAGACGGGGGTTCGGCATGAGACAGGCTGGGGTTTTTGGCATGCTTCTGGAAAGGGCGGAAATGGTAACTTCTCAGATGGGCTTCAGTAAGTAGCATACAAACATACAACTACGACAAGTACGAATTCAGACTCCAGCCACGAGATATATGGACACGGCATCGGGTGTCTCATTACTTTTGCCCCCCCCCCCCCCTAATAATTGCGAGAGGCTCGTGGGTAAGGGGAGGGGGTGAGAGGGGGGGGGGGGGGTGGTGGGATGTCCCGAAAAGCTGGAGGTGGGATGGGAGCTCGCTCGCACGTGCACGAGTAGACGTCGGTAGCGAATCTAGCAAGCCACTGACGGTCGCTCACGAACACCGCCCGTTTCGCGTGGGTCTTTCCCGGTCCGGGACCGGGATTTTCATGCAGCTGAGAGCACTTGCTGCTAGTTGGTGCTACGTACTCGCAAAATGTTGCCGTCGACATTTGACGCTGTCATTATCGCCGATGTTCGATGTGGGTTTTTGAGTGGCTACTTCAAGTGAACGGGCTTTTGTCGAATTTCCGGACGAGGGCACCGGACCTGACGAGACGGCGACGGCTGTCGTCGAGCTATACAGCGAGCTTTTCCTTGACTCCGCGATGGTTCTTAATTGGCAATCAATTTCGGAACGTGGTGTTTAAACTTGATGGCGGACGGGGCAATTTTCGCCACGACTTTCCATGAAACGCCTTCCGGTTCGATTCCTCACTCCATCCCGAGTGCTCTTGACGCCATTCATTGGCGACGGGTGGCCGAAAAGAGCGTTATGTCTCCGCTGCAGTACGGAAAAGCCTCTCACAAATGGAATTTGTGCACCGCTACCCTCCGAAGCCATCAGCGGTTCTCGGATGGTGCGGATTATTGTAATCCAATAGGCTTAAGGGCGCAAGTCGGTGAGGGACACGACGCGTCCCTCGCCTTAGGACATTGATATTCATGACTTCTTGCTGCTTTCTTCAGGCGGCAGTCGTTGTCTCTCGTGGGATTCCCACATTGATACGGCCCCTTGATCTTGTCCTCTCCATTCTTGCAGCAGCGGCTTCAGGGCGGACGATTCCATGAGCGGTCGTCCCGTGCCCGCATTATGGGCCATCAATCACCACGAACCGCGTAATATTTCCACTGTGGAACAAGCAGCTCGTCCCGACGCCTGCAGCGACGGACTACACGCGGTTGGCCTGCCCGCCGCCGTGGAGAACAGCCGCCCTTGTCACGTCCAGCTCGTTTTCTCCGAGCCCGACATCGCACTCGTTTCAACACCAGTTCTTATCCAGTGCTGGCAGCTTTCAGAAATGTTGGCTCCTCTACTGTTACTGAATTCGCATTCCTTCTCTCACTCTCATTTCGCTATTTGTTCTGCTGTAATCTAGGTCACACTGTTGCTTTCTGCATGCCACTGCGCAGGTTTGCCGTAGGTGGCAAGCTTTAACCATTTAATAAGCCGCTCCTGATTTCCCTACCATTAAGAACAGCTTTTCAAACGCCTTTCACTCTAATGTGACAAACAGCGTTCTAGGAGTGCACCTTGTGCACATGGCGCAAACCACCAGACAGCCGTAGGTGGCAAGGTGGCAAGCATCTCAATTATACGTGTTCGGAATCGCCATTTAGATCGCTATTTTAGTGAAATGTAGTTTGCTTTTGTACACCCTTAACTAGTCGTGGGTTCGGGATTCGTTCGTAAGTTCGTAAGTTTTTTGCTATGCCTCAAGATGGATTGGTCGGACAGAGCAGCATCCGAATCATGAGATGGGTGCAGTCTGCTTTCCCTCACTGCGATCAAGCTCTCTATGCCGTAATTAGCGGCAATACAGAGAATAGTGGGCGCTGAATGACACCATGGCATGAGTGCTGCGGGAAGGCCAAGCAAATTGAATACTGAACAGCCATAGAGACTGTGCACGTGAGAAACGGAAGAAAAGATACCTCGGTCTGAGCAGCATCGTTCCGACATCTGCCTTAAAATTCTGCGAGTCCTTTGACGCTTGCTTTCCTAGCAGCATTTTCGACAATACTAAGCCTTATCTGAAAGGTATGTCGTAGCACACCGCCGATGTCGGAGCTATTTCCATCTTCAGTGCGCCGCACTGAAGAGCACTTCGCTGTATCACTAAATCATTTGGGACTGGTATTCTCATTTTTCCATTAGAAGGTATTCTACTCTCATTTCTTTCCTAGCATCGCTTTCCAACAGCTTCGTTCACGGCATAGCTTGAGAGAAGATATCAAGTCCCTCACAAACTAGGTAGGCCAAAAAACGTACTCCTTCTTCGTGCGCTTGGCATTGAACTACGTGGTAATCGTTGTAAATTCAAAACCACTCCTCGGCCAAGTCCTTCACCAAAAAACCGCTTGTTCTATGTAGCTTGTTCTTGCCCAACATTTCTTCAGTTTTGCTATTCAGGTCTCATAACAACCTGTTTTTCGGCCTAGCTCACGTTCGACTTCACTTAAATCTTGCCTAGTTGTTGTTCAACAACGTGTGTTCCTCCCAGGATATTGACCAGCATTGCTAACGCGTTCATTCCCGCTGACCTTTCCGCATCTTTGTTTTTTCACAGTCTGGAGAAATCATAAACATTCAAAGCACTCACATAGCTGGGAATTCTCGAAAGCGAAGAAATGGTGTCTAGCTGTAACCGAAGGGCTAGGGTACTTTAGTTTTGTTATTTCGGCTGAAGTTCACTCCACCATGTCGTAAGCAGTCACAGATGATGCGTAGAAAGAACATATCACAGTAGAACTCTTCCCTAAGGGCCCAAATTTTCTCCGATATGTCCTTTATGTTATCTTCCTACTTTTTTAAAGAATGGTCCAACACAGCGGTTTTCATACCAAAGTCTCGGCGCATGTGTTCTTCCTCTCCTACCCCGCACCCTATCCTCAGGGCTTGCGCGCTGCGCCCAAATTCGCTTGTCAGGTTAGTAAATGACTTTCGGCTTTGTTTCTGGCTGCTCCTTGGGCAACGGTTTATTCTCAGAAATCCCCTCTCAGGCACCACGCATATTGGGTTCTATTGCCAGAGCTGGATACTGCTAATCACTCAGAAGGCGCTATTCGTGTTGCTTGGAATCTGCCTTCGTTGTGCAGCAAATAACGATTGGCAAGTAACGACAGACGATCGGTATTCTCATTTTTTATAGAAGGTGTTCCACTCTGATTTCTTCCCTAGCTTTCTCCTATTTCAACGAGTTTTCGTGAAGTGCCTGCAAAACATCAGAGTTTGAAAGTCGGCGTTTTCCCTTGCCAAAAAAATGCTGTTGAGAATGGGACATATGCTCTATCTGAAACATCAACCCTCCTCAGCAGAGCGATGTTCACCTATCTTGGTCATCAAGATAAATGGGACTTAGAGTAAGCAAAAAGGGGAACCTTCAATTTCTCAAAGCCAAGCATTGCAGTAGCTCCACGGTTTTCAGCTCGTATTTAAAACTCTTCCAATTTTGGAGCGAAACTGCGGTTCTTATTGCTTATAGAGGTTTGAGGTCGACAACAAAAATCTTTGGTATTCTAGCTGGCCTTGCACGGCCACCTCTATTGACGGTGCCTTTTTTTAAATCGTGCAGCCAACATTTCCGAGCTGTTTGCCAAGCTATTATGGCTTCGAAGTCGTCGACATCAACGCCGTCATGAGAACGCCCTTCGAGCCGTAGCCAGTTCGGCGCGCTTTTTCGGGGGAAGTTGACTAATTTAATGCTTTGCTGTAACGAAGATGCCCATGGAGAGAATGTTTTGCGGAAGGAAGTCCCTTGCCTACGTCTCTCCTCTGCGCTCGGCATGTAGTACGGGCGAATCCAGAACGCCCGTTTTTGCATTGATTCCATTTGAGATTGTTCCTCTGCCGACGAGTGCGCTTCGCCAAATTCGCTCTCGCCATGCACCGGCCCACCACGTCGTCCGCTGATGGCCTCGAGGGCCCGGAACGTCGTTGCCTGGCGTCCACTCAGGAGGATTTCTGCGCTACGGAGTTGTTAATGCCTTTCCTTTTAGTGTGTGCTGGCAGCTACTTCTCCTTTGTTCGCTGGTCGTAAGCAATCGTGTTTGCGAGTTTCTTCCGCTTCCTTCTTCCTTTGTGTGGTTTCATTCCTCAACTCCTGTCTCGGAGCTGATCAAAATAGAACGCGAAAACCTTGCTTTGGTATAAACACCGCGAGGGACTCGCAATAAAGTACTCTCCCAATGCGCTCCCTTAGCTATACTTGTCCACCCTTTTTCAATAATTTATCGTCATTTCGAAGTTCATTCTCAATTCAGTTCATAGATGTTGAAGTTGTTGAAGACAATGAGATTTCCTCGAATAGATCCAGAGTGCATTTACTTTTGCTTGTGACTGTCAAAGGCTGCCCCTGCAGCCAGTTTCCGTTGATATATGTATTTATTAGAATCAAAGCAGGTGTGTAGAACCTCTATATAAGACTTTTGAGCGATGGTGTAGTTGTTCAACGGCTGGCCTAGTTGTTCCCCTTTTTACCCGGACTGATTTCTGCGGCATTGGAATGCTAAGCACACAGGCTGCCACGCCGAGGGTTTCACGCCATGCACAAGGAATTTTTCTGCACCATGCACTCTTCCAGCGACTTCTTCTTTGATTCTCATCCCTTCAAATTATTCTACTGGTCTTCTTTCTCAACTCGTGAAGCTTTCATAAAGCTAAGAACTTTCTGACAATATTCTGATTTTCTGACCGTATTCCGCTCAGAAATTTCTTCTAGTGCAGCTCCGGAGCTCATGCAGTGTCAGGGAAAACGCGAACGTTTTTCCGACTTCATCGCTATCCAACAATCCGACATCGCCTTCGTGCTTCGGCCCACGGCAATTCCTCACTCCCGCTTTTCTCCATTGTGTCTTACCCGCGAAACATCAATACTCGCTCCGTTTTACACCAACCTACTAGCCCTTTTCAAGCTGTCGTGAAATTCGCTCTTGTCCGAAGGGGACTGAGAAAGAACTCAGCATGACGCCTAACTACTGTACATAGGGAACCACGCCTTCTTTTACATGGCGTAACTTTACACCTCATCCCTCTAATAAGCGCTTCCAATTTGAGCATTAATTTCTCCTGATTTTGGTTACACGCCGTTACCAACGGAACAAATTATCCTTTTTTAAACATCCTATAATTCGCTTCGGAATTTCTTGTAACTCTACATTCTTTTTACCATATAACGTTCAAGTTCGTTTCTTACTGGGGATAGGCAGCAGTATTTAGCGAGAGTATGCCCTCCGCTTCCTTGCTGTAATTATTGGTTGCACCAGCACTATTGACATTTCATGTTTCGCAAATGCTTGTGGTATCAGAGATGGAAACTTTGCATCTTTTTCAAAGGTCTCGCCTCATTCTTGAAAATATCCTTTATTTCTACCATTCCCGATACGTTTACCAGAGCCGTAAAGTGTAGGTAATTGCCCTTTAACAGTTATATTCCTTTTATATATAAGCGAGTTAGCGTTTTCATTCTACATGATCTCGTTTTCATTACTTATTTTGCGGAAAGTATCTGGATGTTTAGAGCGGGGAAGGAGACCCCGTTCAAGGTCTACACCTAAAAATTGCGGGGTTGCTCATAGATATGCAGCAAAAACTTAGTCGAAAAAAAAAATTAAAAAAAACTTAATCAGTCGACCAGTCTGCGCATACGTCGTACAGGGAGCAAGACCGTTGACAAGGGGTTACCTCCTAGATTAACGATAGCTTTTAGGTCGTCGGTAGTTTTGCGGCCGCGTCGCAGCACTTCTTACTGAAATTTAATCATTGTTTGTTTCAGGAATTCATTTGACTTTGTATAAGACCCAGAACGTTTTTCTATGGTGTTTCTTCTTTTCTTTCTTTGTTGTTTTTCTGCTGTTTAAATGAAGGTCAAGTAAGGATGTAGGAGTTTCAGGGCTGGTTATTTGCTGGTAGCGAATTCGGCAGATGTTTTTGGTCGGAGTGTGCACTTGTTTCCTGAACAGTGGGTTCACGTTCAGAACAGTAGATGGCGATATATTGTAGTGCGCACCTGGCAAAGTCTTTTATTACTGATTTTCACACTTTAACACGGAAACCCATTGTGTGTGGGGAGGCAGCTTTGCAAAATCGTCGAAGATGAACATTTGCTGTGCGGTTTTTGTATGCCATCAGGTTTCCCAGAAGCACTCTTAAGCGCACTATTACTTTTACTTTTCCAGAGTGCTCAACTATGGGAGCATTTTCATCGAAAGAAGCAATAGCTGGATAGCCAGTGCCAGTGCGACGCGCTCCGGCTACTACAGCTGTACTTCCCGCCATTCTCCTTTGCCTCACAGCTGAGTGCTCGCCGCACTCGCGGCCTTCTAGAACTATTCTTGTGGTTTGTTAGAAACTGCGCATCGCATAATAATAAGCCGGGCACAAGGCTGATTGCTGCATTTGTTCCAGCTCGTTGCTGCATTGCCTATGGTCGACGAACTAATACCTTCCTCGTTATAGCTAAGATACATGTAACTGATGCTCAATTTGGAGAAGGTCCAGGAGTGCCGCACACGCCGCCATAACACTTAATGTTCACCGAACAATCTTCAGAAATTTAGCCACTTCAGAATGGGAACGCTCAAACGACACGCAATGGAGAACCAGTGGAGGACCACCTTCATTCGGTCGAGGTTGGTCTTCGAGCCCGATCAACGGCAGGCGTATTACCGCTGCTTCCAGGCGACTCCCAATTAAACACTGCCCATCCGAGCTCGGCTCACTCCTTGATCAATATTTCGCTCGTTTTACAAGTACGTGCGCAGTTTAGTTGCTGCCTCGTCTCAATCCATTTGTTGAGTTCACCGCGCTCCCGAACCTGTGTGAGTTTCCAGGGAGAGCAACACTAAGGGCTCATTGTTCCAGGCTTCCTCATTTTTGATCCATCATTCAATGTATTTGATTTGCTTAGTATCTCGTTTGAACTGCAGGGAATTTTCGCAGAAGTTTACTTGAGGAATTAAAGGAATAGGTAAAAGACGCGGTTTCTCTTTCAGTCCCATCCCTGTTTCACTTCTTTGGAATGCCGTCAATTTGAATACGTGTTCGGCCTATGCAATGGGAAAGTCCAGCTTGTGGGAAAGTCTTTGTACTACCCTTTAAGACAAGATTGTCACCAACTGGGAGGGATCAAGAGCCTGGTTAGCCGTGGTTGGGAACGGCGCCAAGAGCCTCGATTTGCAGTCTATGCAGGAGCCGGTGCCTTCTCCAGTTGCGCTACTACGTACCATAAAAATCTGTGATAAACGGATAATTAATTAGTTACTATAAAGTCAATTCGGCTGACGTCTTACCCTTTTCTAACATTTATGTGACCAAATCATCATTGTAAACGCAAGGTTTGAAACAGCTGGTGGCTCCACTCATTCTGAATCAACAGCACGAGTTGAATCCCATACAGTCGCTCGACAACCGCTGAGCAGCTTGCTTTTCCCTCACCTGAAACTATCTCCGTACCATAATCAGGAATCGTCGAATATCGAAATCAGTAAACATCATGGAAAGTTTTTCTCGTGGCTTTCACCTCTCCACACTTCTAAATAGCATCCAAATTCTAAACACTATCTTGCGGAAAGCTGAGGAGAGCAACGTCGGTAGATAAATTCAAAGTTTTTTCACTTCATGGTACAGAGGGGTCTAATTCAACTTTGCTTACGCATCCTTTGACTACAAGTCAGTTCCCTCCATTTTTCCTTACAAGTCAGTTCCCTCCATCTTCCTTAGATTTGGTTTGACAAATACGAATATTTACTCTGCAGAAACAGCAGGTATACTAGGAAATTTGCACAAAACACGCTAACATGAATTTGCTATTCTAAAGACCGAAATTCTTCATTTTGTTCTGCTATTTTTTATTGAGTTCCCAAGAGGTTGCTTCCAATGAATCACTTAAAATGGAAAGCCTTTTCTACTGGTACATTATTCGCTGCAAAATCTGTTGCCGGAATCAGATAGGACCTCTTCTCTTAAGCAAAGTTTCTAACCTGCCCGGCGAATGTTTTTGGAAGACAGGGTTATTGGAGGAGGCAGCTCATTCCACGCTCTAGCAGCTCGAGCCATTAAAATGATTCTCGAATTTTTTTAGAACCTTGGTTTTTAAGGTTGACCGAATTTCGTAGAATAATGTCCACCATTTTTTCGAATGAAGAAAATGTGGGAAGATCGTTTTTTACATGCCGGCTAGTCGTAGGAATCCTAAAACCAACACTTTGTTTACTGATATTTCTTCCAAGCCTGGTCGACTTCACTATGCGCTGTGTGGAATTTCAAGTAAAGCTGCTCCGGACGAAATTCGTTTTGTGAGTCATTTTTGCACCGTTTCTGTAAGGCTGGCAATTATTTGCTTTGGTTATCACCTTATAGGCATACAGCGCTCTAACAGAGGCGTTATATATAGAGTGATGGGGCCAAAAAATGCATCCACGTTGTCGGTTTGAGAGCCTCGGGCTATGTCGTTCGAAATAGAATGCATGGCCAGCAGCGATCTTCTCTTCAGTAGATTCATTAAAGGAGTTTTTCCCACTGCACAACACCTAAAGCACGTTTGAAATGCGTTGTTTGGAACCTATAATGACCATAAGGACACTACGTCTTCAAAATAGCATCTGGTTTCCAAAGGAAGGTTAGAACGTCCTTTGTAGGTCAGACTGCGCCCGAATGGTGCACTTCTAGTGAACCAACAAGGAGACTATCCCAACGGTAGGTCGGAACAGCCTAAGTGTTGTATATGCCCAGAATCGCTTCTCTCTGGGAAACAACAGAATGCAAATATCTCGACCCCATTACAACTCTGCGCAGAGTTAGATACGTCGGAAGCTGGGCCGTTGGCGGCGTGAACCTCTGCCTGCGCGCAAGGGCGGGCTCAAGTTGGCTGGAAACAGCGACGACGATTGAGTAGTGGTGGCGCAGTGGGTAGAGGGCGGCGTAATCCCCGTGATCGTTGTTTCCAGCCCCCGCACGCAGGCAAAGGGCTAATGCCGCCAACTTCCGTCGTCCCTACCTCTGCGCAGAGTTTTATTGGGGTCGAGATATTTGCATTTTGTTGTTTCCCAGAGAGGGGCGATTCTGCCGATATACAACACTTGGGCCGTTCCGACCTACCGCTGAGACAGTCTTCTGGTAAGTCCTGAACATGTCTTTTCCAGCTTGGGGATTTGGGGGTTTTTTTAATGGAATTCAGGGCTCTAGGCATTTGGTGGGGTCGAATTTCTTCCCGCACTGCATTCATGTAGGTCGACAACCGGTTTGAACCGCTTAGTTCCTATTAAAGATCCACCGCGAAAACCTTCTTCCACCTTCTTCTTACACAATGAAGGAATTATCGCACAGAAATTAAAATATGGGATTTTTGATGATTATTCAGAGTTCTCTAATGCATATTCCGGTACTTATGAAGCAGAGGGCCTGTGGTGCCGTGGCGCTGCCGGGAAACATGTTAACGCGGCAGCGGCAACGGAAACGCGGCAACCCACGGCACCCGAGGACGGGTGCTTCATATGTACCGGCTCCGTGGTGCCGTGGATTTGCCGCGTTATAATGTTTCCCGGCAACCCCAAGGCACCACGGGCTCCTTGCTTCACAAGTACCCATATTCCTCCTTAGTGAGTTTCCAGACTCCCTCCTTAAATGAATCACAGCGCCGCTTGTGTTAAGGTACGAGGGGCATCTTAGCGTAGTGAAATGCGTTGTGAACCAAAGGTGGTCGTGTACAGCCCAGAGACGCAGACAGGTTCTAGTGGATGGACGCCTTGCCCCTGCAATGTTCGACTGGGTCATACATACTTCCTGTGTGGGCATCGCGTGGGTAGATGTGTTCGCGTCAAGGACAGGAGGCTGGCTGTAAGATTCAGAAGCAATGAGTTGTCCCAGAACGACCGTTATGTAGATTCCACTTTCGGTTCTCTATTAGATCAACTAAAGGCCCCACACACTTCTGCGGCAACACCGCTCGTCGCTATGATTAAGGATAGGGCAGGCACCCCGGCGGCGGCGAGCTCTGCGTCCCTGCCCTATGGTTAAGGATAGGGCCGCGGCGTTGCTGCAGAAGTGTGTGGGGCCTTAAGTCTCCCAACTCTTTGCTTCGACGGTGAATTGTGGGGGATGACTTACCAGTGGAGCGCAAAACATTAGTCTCTGTGGGTTTCAGCTTCGCAGGTACTGTTCGGAAGAAATCAGATAGCATTTATAGCGAGTCTTCTGGAAAGCGTGGCGCAATCGTATTAGACTTACAAACGATCTCACAATCAGTCGCATAGGTGTGCTAATGTGTGATGTCAATTTGGGATATTGTTAAGCTCTGTATCAGCACGATCATCCTGCAAAGTTTGAACAAAAAACTCCAAGGTGGTTAAGTTGTGCGTATGCAGAAGCAACTTGTAAGCATTGCATGCAAATTGCACCCCACAGAAGACTTGTAGGCAGAAGATGTAATTTCTGCTCTATGCGTGCTGAACGGCGTGTGACCTGCCGCGGTGATGCTCATAAAATGCGCTTTTTCACCGCCCCTATGAACAATCCAAAAGCAGTTGGCCGCGGGCTTTTTGCCAGAACCCACAACGCACCATCGTCGAACGATGACAGATTTCTTCTAGTTGTAAACTCGCAAAAACCTCACCTCATCAATTCTATTGGGACTACCCATAACGTCACATTAGCGGCTTACCAGCAGGAGCTGGTAGGATTCGTTCTCACCGCGAACGGCGGAGCAGGCGAATGGGGGACCTATCACGTTATTTGGAGAAGGCAGCCGCTCGCAGCCGGGGCTCAACACTCCTACCGGCCGACATTCAAATAGATACAAACGCCGAAGTGCCAAGCACTCTTGGGTCGGCTGCCATCCTACGGACGACTTTGTTTTGCGAGAAGAAGCCCGATTGTTAGGCGAGTGGGAAGCCTGTACAGTCTCTCTCTTTCTCTCTCTCTCTCTCTCTCTCTCTCTCTCTCTCTCTTTCTCTCTCTGAATGTTACCTACTGTTGTCACATTAGCATTTTCACCCCGCTGTCCGATCTTTACTCGCCTTTTCGCTTCGATGAAGTGGAGCTGTCGAAGGAGAAGGCGACTTTTGCAATTTTGTCTTGCCTGGACATGCTGACCGCTGCTCGTCTTCTGAATCGCCGACGCACGTTGTATGGCGTCTGAGATACGCATTTTGATCCGGATGCTCGCTGTATGAAACAAAAGTCGCCTCTAACCAGTACAGGAGCGTTGAGCTAGGCAAAAGAGATATCAAAAGGATAATCTCACATGTTCAGAGGAGGAGCGTGGTGAGGAAAACGCTAGTTAGCAGCATAGTTTACTTCGCTTCGATGAAGGGGAAGGCGAATATTGTCTTGCCCGGAAATTTGTGCAAATTCACAACCTTGTCTAGGTGGATGAGGCAATTCTGCATTCCGCTCCACTGAAACCGGCAGTTGCCCACTCTCAACTATGAGGTCCACATTTTGATTTAATTCGTCTGCAAAACTCTTCATTTAAGGGAGTTGGTATATTCAAGGCATTGATCACCCACCACCCTGGGGCGGTGGGGTCATCGATTTCGTCCGAACTTCGACCCAGCAGTTTTTAAGCGGCTGCTTATTGATATGAGATTCCTTTTTCAGATTTTGAACTGATTACGATGGGTTACCGCCAGGGGTGTGCGTAATTACGATTTACGATTTACTATTTTACGATTTACGGCTATTTTTGCCGAATTTTTTACGATTTACGATTTACGACATTTTGGGCCGTAAATCGTAAATTTTTGTAAATATGGTCTTTGATCAACAACAGGCGTCCAAATTTATCTAGACCGGGTTATAAAGATGTGCCCACTCTAATGGTCCCTTTTATCGCTCATTACCACTCCCTTTCAGAGTTGTTTTTTGATACTCAAATGTGCTACTGTGGCAGATGACACTGTCCTGTGCAAAGGATTCTCGAATCCGACTATCAGTTTCCTAGAGGAGCAGAGAAGTGCCTTCTAGATCCACGTCTTGTTTGCTATGTACATAGTGAGGTCTAGTCAATTTGTTTATAATATATTGATGCTAAAGCTGACTAATTGAATTGACGCAAGTCCACTCCACGATCGAACATCGTTCGACTGGACGCGGGCCTAGAAAGTTGCTGTTTTCATGTGGAAAGGATAAATCACTGATGTTTCTGTCGGTCTGCATTGTAGTTCATGGGGCGGAAGAGCATATTGATGCTCAAAGAGCTGTAAAACCAAGTGCGTAGCGTTTCAAAAAAGCTTGAACTGGTTTTGGCAGTTCTGATCTCCCTTTTCGCTGGTGTGATTGAGCTTATGGTCATATCCCTATCTGATCTGTTTAGGATGCTGCAGACTGTCGGAGCAAACGTTCATTACAGAACTGATGAAGAGCAGCCCGAACGAGTACAGAAAATTACTAAATAGTAGTGTACATTGTAGTATTGCAGTAGTCTTCGGAAAAATCGGACATGTGCAGGCAGACTTGCGTAGAAAACCAGTGCTCTAGGTAGGCTTAGGCTGCACCTCTTCCTCCCCCGATAGCTGATATTGTCGAACCATGGTTCAGATCTTGTGAGCACTTTTAAAGTTGCGAAATGCTTTTGCTCCAATCTCTCTACAATTAACAGAGCTTCTGAATTCAAACATTGCGCCGAGGTTATTTCTTGGAACCCTCTGTGCCTCTACCTTCCTGTAGCGGTCTATTCCACTTCCTGTGTTTGTAATGAACTTCTGCAAGCTCAAACTGATCCTGTTTCAACTTCTTCCGCGTTCGCACTCATAGATCAAGTAGAATTACTTTCAAATCAAACTAGACACCTTCTTAATCAAGATTGTCTTGTCTATGGATCAAACTGAGGATGCCCTAAGAGGGTTACCTTAAGGAATACGCTGACCTTCACATTTTAAAACGACTACAAACGTTGTCCAAGAAGTATGGTCATTTCACCACTGACCAAGGTCATACTGTTTTGCCGGCCGAAACCCTCTTATCCGTCTGCTATGGGAATGCTCATGGTCTAATTTCAAATTATGGAAAAGCTCCGAACTTTCAGCGCATCACACGATGGGTTTGCGCCATGTGTTCACTCTGAATGCATTGTGCAACCCGTCGTATAACTCAGTATGTTTGTTGGATTGCGACATGCACAGTTGCTGTTTTCTCCGTATTGGTCAGTGCTAAAATAATTTTTCAATTTTAATTTTGACAGTGCCTCTCGCTGTTACTAGATTAATACGCAAGCTAAAAAATTGGTAATAAGCTAGGAATTTAATGAATATTCAAACGATGCAGGGGTTTGTTGGAATGTCATGCTAGGCTAAAGTAAAGTTTTTCAATCTACAGCTTTGTCGGCTGTCTTGGAACTTGTAAAGCTTAATTTGAAAGATGTCTGACTAGTATGAAGACGTGAAAAGGGAAAATAGTTTGGTAAGGAAACTGTTCAGCTTGAACTGAAAATAACGCGACACATAATTACTGAATCACATCTGGTTAACATTAGCAGAAAAAATCCCTCTGGAAATTTTGTTGTACTACACTACAGGTAAGGCGACTCTTACGATTTACGATTTACGAAATTTAACATTTCGTTTTCACACACCCCTCGTTACGGCCATACTTGAGTGAAGAAACTTTTCCACGCCTGGAGTCGTGAAAGCCCATTAGCTTCTGTGAATCTTTCTCTTCTGGTTACCTTTTCGTTGCGATTTTACACAAAGCGCTTCGCTTGATAGTGGCGGGTCTATTTTAGGAGGTGCAAAAGTGGTGCACCTCAGGGGACTCGAAGAACAACAAATCCCTCTACTTCTCACGCCACTCCTCTACCTAATGCACCGCCGCCACACTGCCGCAATCCTGTTACCAAGGTAATTGAGCTCGTCTTCTTTTGATTGGTGGGCTCTGCGCGCAGACAGTGGGCCCAGAAGGCAAACCGAAAATGCTGTACAACTCCGTTTCCGTTCAGCAGATATGAAGCAAGTATTCGGGATCACCATTCGCATCCTGCGATATTTATCTCGTCTCAAAGTGGCATGGTCACCTGGTATCCTTCCCTTGTGAACAGGAACCAACCATGGGAGGAAATGTTGAAATTTTTAACAAACAGAAAATGAAGTTTGCCAGGAAACAAAAAAAAGAAAATTTCGAAATTATCGCTTCAGCTACTTGTTGTATCTAAAGATGCATTTTTAGCAATGACCAATACTTTTGCACCATTTCCTGTCAAGCCAGCTACTCTTACCGACAACCGCTGGATAGCTTTGAAAGTAAACTGATCTCCTAAAAGCGAAGGGTGTGATTGAATCAGATTCTCTCCTTTTTTGAAAATTTATAATTCACTCACTACATTTGGCCCTTGCGGTTAAAATGACGAATCAAATATTAACTTAACGTGCAGTAAAGCAGCAATGTTTGAGATCTTTGAGTGTACAAAAAAAGATCACATCGCGCTCTAACTATGAGTTTTGCTATGATTAGAAGAAATATCGAGATGCTTCTTGAGTGCATGGGGCCGTCTATTATTTAAACGCACTGAAAATTTGCTGTTTCCCGCACTTTTAAGTAAGTTGCGATGTGTTCTTCTTCTTTTAAAATTGAAAACTTTATGAGTAGAAATGTTTGAAGCACCGCTTTCGCTTTTTTGTGAAAAATGAAATGAAAGTGATAGTGAGTTCTCCTGAGACAATAGTTTCTTAATGCATGTCTAGTTCATTGCGGAACAAGGCCTTTTTGCTTTGGAAGGTGATCAGTTTGTTTTCCAAAGTGATGTGAAAAGTGGCCAATTTTACGTAAAATTGTATCTATGAGTAGAAATGCCGTCTACAAGAGAGCCAGTTTATGGGAGCAAGTAGTGTTAATATGAAGTAATACTACGTAGGTCATGCTTCCCTTCAATAGAAAAATTTTGTAAGCACAGATCTTAACTCACTTGTCTTAGGAAGTCTCGAGATCTCAAGAGTGCCGTGCTGCTATTTTGCTTTCCCAGCTACCTGCTGCAACTATTCTAACGATCAACTCAAAGATTGTATGACTGTGAGGCAGCTCGAACAACCATCGGATTGGCTCATTCAAATTCGGAGCTTCGTCTAAGGAATTACACCTTAGGTGAATAAAATCAAAAGAATTGATTCCATGACTGATTTGATTTCTAGATGATTCCAAGATGTAGAGCTACTGACCATAGCATTCAAACGAAATCACATAGAATTACGAGGCAATGTAGGTTGAGGAACTACCATCTTAGTCGAAAACATCGGTGCTACCAGAAGCATGACTAAACAACTTTGAGGTTCACACAGTGCACTTGTTGCGATCCAGTTTGAACAATCTTTGTGAATCGTCGCTGAGGGCAAACAATGGTGGAGAAATTGAAAAAATCGTTCACACTTCTAACGGAAAACTTCATGTGAATGGCACTCAAACTACCGATCTAGTAAACATCACCATGCGTTGTTGCTGAACCTCAATACAGCCTACGAACATCTTTTGATGTAGAGTCCAACAAGACGTTGTGATACGGATTAAATTCTAGTGTTCGGATGCTTATGACGAAATTTGTATGCCATAGTATTTCCTGTTTTCTGGCCAATTGCAGTCATTTTTCCAGAAAACAGAGAACAGGAATTCCGGCAACCTTTCTAGGAACGTCTTCTTTGAACAGAGCTCTCATGACGGCTTTAGTTTCAACGCAGTCGAATATCTCCTTCAGGTCATAAGGCGCACCGGCAGGTGTTTTTTTCGCGACACTTTGATGAGCTTCATGTTTGTGTGCTTGTGGTTGATCGTGCTGAGTCCTCTCCGAATCCTACTCGTTCGCACGGCTTTCTTTCATTCAGCGTCCTGCTAATCTTATTCAGAAATTCGGGGGAACAGCTTGTAGACTACGGACAGTAGGCAGGTCGGACCATAGTTGTGAATATCGCATGGTCTCCCTTCCACAGCAGGAGGGTCGTGCTGACCTTCCGCTGAGAGTGGCTAGCGAAAAAGAGTGCAGGTCGTAGATAGCTTCCACCATTGCCCCAGCTAGCGTGTAAAGAGCCGTGTCAGCTTGTTGATAAAGTGACGGTGGTTCTGCAACTGTTGGGGTCTCTCGGAACTGGGTGTAAGGCGATTTTATTTATTTATTTTTTTATATGCCTCTCAATATTTTACAATATGCGGCATCTCGTTAGATCGATCCATTCGCGCTTCGTTTTCATTCTTGCTTCTTCTTGCCAACTGCATGTTCCAAAGGCTTTCTGAAATACATCTCGCCATCTAGACTTTGGTCGTCCCACTGTTCGTTTGGACGGCGGACACCACTCCATAATCTGGCGAGACCACTTATTATCAAAATTATTAGAGATCTTCCAGCATTATGTCCATTTTCTTACCATGGCACAGTCGACCACATCCTTGAGTTTTTTCTCGCAGCCACACGTTTCGTTTTCTATCTCGAAAACTCACGCCAATCATCTGACGTTCCGGCCGTTTTGCACTGCTGCAAGTGTATGCTTGACTGACGTTGATAGAGCCCAGGACTCAGCACCATACAGCATCGAAGGCAATATACACATTTTGAAAAGGCGTCGTTTTCATTTCATCTCGACCATCCTCGATGTTAAAAAATTTGCGAATCAACAGAAATTGCTTCAGGCTGCACGAATCCTACGAGTGATTTCTTTGGAAATGTCTCAATTAAACGAGATTTCTTGTCCGAGGTATATGAAAGACTTCACATTGTCAACGTCCTTTTCCCTGAGGGTGATGGATGTATCAGAGGTCGCCATTACCTTCGTTTTTGAGGCACTTATTTTCAAACCGCAGCTAAGCAACTGTTGGTCTAGCTCGTTAATCATGGTTTGCAGTTCCTCTTCGGTTTTTGAAATTAGTACAACGTCGTCAGCAAAGCGAAGGTTGGTGAGCCAAGTTTCGTTAACTGTTATTCCATAACCGTTCATAGTAAGTTTTCAAAAAATATGCTCTAGCGTTGAGGTGAATAGTTTTGATGAAATCGTATCACCTTGGCGGACTTCTCCTCGACAAACTGTAGACTGCGCTTTCCAGTAGATTTCACGAAGCAGTTCAATAAGCTGTCGATTCGCTCCTTGTTCCTGAAGGGCCACCCATAACGCATTCACTTCCACTGTATCAAAGGCCTTCTCATAGTCAATGAAGAGAGGAATTTGGTATTCGGTGCATCATTCAATCAGCTGATTTAGAGCATGTAAGTGATCAACAGTGGAGTAGTTTTTTCGAAAAGCTAAACCATTCTACTCTGGCGTACTAACAGACCGCTCGACTGCCTACAGGAACCACAAGTTGCAGCCGAAACGATTCGAACTTGACAGAGCTATTGCGCTCCGAACACGCCCGCGCGTGCAATTTGCGAGCGGTCGCCCCCTCGATTAAAGGGTGCGAATCTGTATGCATTGTTCACGGCGCACTCCAAAGGCTCGCTGGACAGCCTTGGAGCAATTCCTGAGTAGGGCGCCAAGAAATTTCTGATAAAACTGCCCAAACGATCAGTCTACAAGCTGTCCCCCCCCCCCTCGATTGAAAGGTTTGATTCTCTATTCTTTGTTCACGGCGCACTCCACATTCTAGCTGGACAGCCTTAGAGCAACTCCTGGCTAGGGCGGCTGCAAATTTCTGACAAAACTCTCCAAACGCTCAGTTTACAAGCTGCCCCCCCCCCTCGATTGAAAGGTTCTTCTTTGTCCGCATTGTACACGGCGCACACCAAAATTAGATTGGAGATAATCCTGAGTGTGGTGACTAGAAATTTCTGAAAACCTTCTCCAAACGGTTTGAAATAGTATTGAGAATTTCGCATTTCCCAGTAAGAGAAGATAGAAGCGCAGGGAACATGCGCTCGCCCACTCGATTGATTGGTCAGGTTCTGTGTCCATTGTGCACGGCGCACTCTCGGGGCATTCCTGGCATGGCAGAGCACTGGCGACGTACGCCATCTTTGAGATACTCCGAAAGCACGCATATCCTGAGAAATAAGCTGCTCTCATCGCCCGTCCAGTCAATTTTGGACCACCCACGGCGAAAATATGAGAGTTCCGGTAAAGATTTACACATGTTTGTGTAGATCACGAAGAGGCGAATCGAATGGTGCTAACATTTATTCAAGAAACCCAAAACTGAAGGAGTTATGAGCATGCGACTCTTTGCTGCTCGTAGAAGTGTTTTACCGTCGAGAAAATCTCGTCTTTAGTTTTGCACAATAATCCCTCCTCATTCCTCAACTGGGACATTTTCTTCCTTCAGTGATAATCTCGATTCCTCAGCCTCTGGTCATGACCCAAAATCAATTCATTTCGCATATTTATCTGCGATATTCCACAAAGCACGGAACGACGAGCCGGAACATAACTCGGTACAACAGAAAACATGTCGATAACGCATAACTGGAGATCACGGGACACCATAGTGGGGACAAATGCCGGCGTGGCTGGTGTAAGGAGCAGAAGCACCGCGATGAAGGGACTTGCAGCGTCCCTGGGTGCTGCCGTGCGTCCCTCAACCGTCCGGGTGGCAGTCCTCGAGAGTCCTTTGTCCTCGCTTATATAGGTCCGTCCTCCTCAAGTCCGTGCCTGAAACAGAGAATGGCAAGAGGCAGCGAAGTTTCGAAAGAAACAGCCAGCAAAGAGAAAGGGAATAGGGGGTAAAATATCAGAACGGGACTCACCACACTGATTCCTCCTTCGTCCCTTACATCTCCCCTTTTCGCGAAGTCCGTTCTCGGACATAATACTTGATGGCAGCGGGGATCTTCTCGAAGAAGCACATTTCAGCCAGAACTCTATTGAAGCGACACCATGTGATGATTCTTTCCCATAGTGGTATGACTTTGAGAGACGAGAGACATCCCATGACGAACATTCCGTCTCGAGCTCGGGATAGCGCGACGTTGAGGTGCTTAGGGTCTGCAAAAAACGAATGGTTGCCATCCTTGTCGATGTGAGTCCGTGTGGTACACACAATCACAATAGATTTTTCCGATCCATGCGCACTGTCGACCGTAGCGACGGCCACCTAGGTATCGCGCAGCACAGTTTCGCATAGATATTTTTGGTCGCGATAGAGGCATATGACCATAATGTCCTCAGCGCGGACTCCTTTTGTTTTTAAAAGGCACAAGGACGCGCACAGCGTTTGCCTCAATGTCGTTGCTGTATGACCCAGTAGCGGATCTAACTGCGTGACCTCTTACGTTCACAACTGCGAGTTGAATCTCGAGATTCGTCAGTCTCACACGCGACAACAGATTTTGGCGTAATTCTACTGGTGTGCCGCACCGCAAATCGTTGTCATAAGAGAACTTAGAATTGAGGTGCATGAGGGCCGCGTGCAGACGATGCACCGTCCAGATGGTGCAGAGTGGAGCGTTGCCCCTGCGGTGGGCAAACTCCGAGCATCGTCCTCTGGATTCCTCACTGCGCGACGCTGGTCGCGCAGCATCCTGCTTTCGTATGGTCCAGGAGGCGTATGTTTGGGCAGAAAGAATGATGGAGTCGAATAGGTGGGCACGGAGTCGGACGTTCTTCGTCTTCTTCACGACTTCTTCGACGCTCTTTAAAACACCTAAAGAGGTTGCTCTTTTCCTCCTGCTCAGCTCTGGCCATATTGACTTTGCGACACAGATGCACGTAGCTGGAGCATTCGGATCCCGCTGAGCAAGAATGGGGCATCAGAAAACTTGTCAACTCCTCACGAACATTGTCCTCGTAAGATTCAGCCGCAGTCCAACGTTCCTACATACACGATCGAAGTCGCCCAGCATTCGCTCTGCCTGGCTGACGCAGCTGAGCATGACGTTTTTGAGTGTGGCGCTGAAAAGTAGAATGGTGAAATCTTGGTTGTGAGTCCACTGTACTGCTCCCAAGGACTCTGATGTACTGAGTAGGAACGCCCGAGCAGGACTTCGATGACCCCTTCAGTCTCGACGGAGTCAAATGCCTTCTACAGGTCGATGAGCGTAAGGCTCAGCGGCAGCTTGTGTTGTCGCGACACTTCGATGAGCTTCGTAATGGTGTGTATGTGGTCGATCGTGCTGAATCCTCTCCGAAACCCTGCTTGTTCGTCCTTCGTCCAGCGTTCTGCTGATCCTATTCAGGATGACTCGAGTGAACAACTTGTAGACTACGGACAGCAGGCAGATCGGGCGATAGTTGCCAATGTCGTGCACGTCTCCCGTCTTGTAGAGCAAGACCGTCCTGCTGGTCTTCCACTGAGATGGGACCTTGCACTCCGACAGGTATCGTGTGAAGAGCCGCGCCAAGGTGTTGATGAGCGCTGGCGGGAGGTTCTTCAGGTGTTCAGCTCTGATCCTGTCAGGACCGGGTGTTGTACGTTTCTTCACCGACGAGATGGCGTGTCGGATCTCGGAAGGGAGAACAGATGGAACGACGTATCCATCGTGAGGAAGGTGGCATGTGGGCAGGTGAACGCGGCTAACGAGGATATCGGAGTAGATGTCGTGGATACCTTCTCCATTGGTCTTCTGGAAGAGGTGACGCTTCCGCGGTTCGCGTCGGAGAACGGTCTTTTTGATCTTGAAGTTGACTAAGTTTCGGCGGGCACTGCTGATGCTCGTCCCTTCCTTTGCAGCTTTAGCCAACATTGGCGCTCCTCTCTACTTAAGATCCTCCTTTGTCTCCTCTCTGTGGCTTTTCAAGCTTGAACATCAAACAGTGGTGGTGCGATGCTCGCGCTGTTCGTATCGAACCAGCTCGAGTTTCCAAAGGCGGACCTGGTGGCCTTCAAGCTTTTGCGGCTTCCTTAGCGCTGCCGCGGATATGCTTGGTATTCGTCGTCGATGTTGTTGGTAACGACATCTTCCCAAAGGCCGCCAAGAGAAGAATAGAGTTTTCTGTTTGGGACTCGAAAAGCGGAACTTTAACTTTACGCGAAGGAGGCGGTGATGCTATCCCATGTAGAACTTGGAGACTCCCGAAACATCGACCAGACAACACTGGCGGTACAAAGATGATGTGATCCAGCTCGTTATGGAACTGGCTGGCCATCAACCACGTTGTCTCGGTCGCAGATGCCCGATTCGGCTTGTCGGAAACCTGTAAGAATCGATGTTCGTGGCCAAGTGCTTCTTGGCGAGGATACCGACGCCGCCTACTCCCCTGATGCCGCACGTTTGAACAATTCTTCCCCGGAGTCGCGCAGGTGGTTCGGTTCCTTCCCTGTTTCGATCACTCCGATAACGTCGCGCTTAAAGGAAGGTTTTGGGTCTAAAACAAATCCTAAGCCGTATAAAGAGAGCGCACTATATTGAGTTACAATTCACCAGAACAAAAAACGTTGCTGTTGGATTGTTGTCCAGGATGAAGCATTTCGTATTTTTCTTCGCTTGATAACGATGGAAAAGGAAATGAAAAATGATGTCTTGGGATTGGCGGAAGAAGTATGTGGAAACGATTAGTATTTCAGAATGAACAAACTATATTATAGTCTATAATACTTGAAACTATATTATAATATATAATACTGTTGTTTCACTAACGGGTGAAAGTTGGCGACGCCTTGTGGGCCTTTGCAGGATTTGCCTTAGCTGTTGCTGTTCCCGTCGTATTATTTCAGCGCAAATCTGCTCAGGAAACTCTGTTATCCCGCTGGCCAGTCGCCCTCTTCGTTTTTCCTGCGGCGCCCATGTTGTTCCAAGCGCTGTTCCTCCGAGGTTCAAGGCCGCCCCGCTTATTTAAACAGCGTATCTCATTTGTTGAGATCAATGAAAACGCCGGAGCTGGAGGCTCTCCTCCGCCTTGGAATTCGCGGGCCTTATGTTTCTTGTAAAATTCGTCTTTATCGTCTTTATCATCTATGTGAATTGCGCATGCTCCTATCCGTCAACAAGGTTCCTTTTCAGTAGGCGCGCTTAAGAAGAACATTGCTGCGTTTCGTGTCAATTCACTTGAGCATTCCGACCAGTTTACTCCAGAAGGCCGGAGAGCTCGTCCAGCACTTGAGTTCCTCCTATGTCGAGGGGCAGAGCATGTAAATTCAAGGC
Organism: Heligmosomoides polygyrus bakeri; assembly: GCA_947359475.1. Taxonomy (NCBI): domain Eukaryota; kingdom Metazoa; phylum Nematoda; class Chromadorea; order Rhabditida; family Heligmosomidae; genus Heligmosomoides; species Heligmosomoides polygyrus. The sequence goes on along the minus strand of OX375866.1, from coordinate 63,765,791 downwards.
GCGGCCCTCAGATGTTGCAGCGACAAGAGATCGGCGCCGACAAAGGCCTTAAATCAATAGGAATTAGCATACACTGGGATAAGTGCCATCGACAATGATCAGAGAGGAGTTCGTCGCCGAACGGATTCTCGGCTGGACATAGCCACTGGTCACTGGAAGTCTCTGGAGCAATGTAGTGCAGCTCGTAGTGAAGGTGTCTCGTGTCAGAGAACTGCAACTCATCTTGTTCGCTGTACCAGCCTCTGCAGCTTATGCCTCCTGAGGTGGTGCAGTATTTCGTTCACTTCTTCTTGTTGTTTCTTCCCACCTCTTCTTTCAATTTCTTGGACGCTCTCTGGTCAAACTTTTATTAACAACGCTTGACTTCTTTCAAGTGCTTCCGACGGAATGCAGCAGATCCTCCTTAGGTCCTCCCTGGATAGAGAAAGAGGCGGGAGAGTGAGACTCTCTATTCGGGTCTTCCTTCAACGACTTTAAAGCTCTCAAGGTTCGAGCACGCATGGGAGAATAGAGCCAGCTTCCGAGTTATCTCTTTCCTATGGATTGTAGGCTTCTCGAGTGTGGTCCTCTGTGCATCCTTGTTCCTACGCACTGCGATTTCAAACCAGGGGTGCACATTTAACGGTTAACGATTTTACGAATCTTACGAATTAACGGCATTTTTCGTTAAAATCTGGCTCAACGACCTAACGGAAGTTTTTAGAAATTTAGCGGATTTTTTAACGAACTTTTTTCTCAGTGAGTTTATCACATTTACCCCTAGTATCCTCTAATGTTGCAGGTCTCATCCTCCCGATTAGACTGTTCCGAAAAAACTATTGAAATCAGCAAGAATATTTTAGTGCTTTCATGAATTTGTTTTGAATTTTTGCACCCGATACCAGGTTCCTTTCCTCGGGTTTCCCGCCAGGCCAACCAAGCCTTCGATTGCCCTGGGGTCGGTGAATTGGTACCAGATTTGCCTGGGAAGGAAAGACTTCTTCATCGGCTAGCCACCGCAAGTCATTGCATGGCCAAATAGGCATTTAAGTCGCCTCTGCGATATCCCGTAGAAGTGAAGTGCGTGGCGCATCCCAAAAGAGACAAAAGGAATTGCGTAACGCCACCATTTATCCTTATCCTTTAACCCTTTCACGACAATGTCCAACGACATCGTCGGACACCATCATAAAAACAGATAATGGAAAATTATCTAGCATTTAATAGTACAATATTAATCAATGAGTCCACTAATGTCTACGGTTAAGATGGTCCTTGGGAAACCTCGTTCTTTACTGTTTTTCATTTTTAACGAATAATACAAATAAAATAATTCGAATAATCAGCGCGGGGGAAAAATGCACGCTGCCCCACGCGACAGTCACCCGAAAATCGCGCGTGTCGTGAAAGGGCTAATGCATTTCGGGGCTAGATATTTCTTCGCCGAGCCCCCAAGCATGTAAACGAATCGACAAATATACTGGTCTAACTCTAGGTTTCATAAGATATGCCTATCCTCAGCTGGCGCTGCTTATCCCAAAATACTTTTGCCCGCCACCTGGAACAGTCGAGACGGAGAAGGTTTTCGTCCGCTGGACGTATTTCAAACACGTATTTCAAACGATTTTAGAAAAACGCTAATAGCAAAAACTAGGAAAGCTACTTTCTCTAAACGTTAACACGATGACGACGTGTTACACCTTTTCGGCAGTGTGAGACCGTGTGACCGATGTCGCGTCAAGGTCCCCACGTTTTAAAAAATGGATTGGTCCCACGCACAAGGCACTCAAAAATCCTGCGTTCGACAACGTGTTAACATTCCACTGGTAGGCTTTCAATTGTATTTTTATTAGTACTTTCTGAACTAGCGGGCTGGAGCCCGCATCGAGATTGCATATGTTCGCAGAAAAGTGAGACAAAAAACAAGGAAAGAGAGGAACTCCGGGTACCTGCCTGATCGCACACTTTAAATGCCTTGTCGTTAATCATCTTGAATGATAATTCCATGCCTGTTCTTATTCCACATCCCGTACATAGTTTGTTGCTGAAGGCTCGTTTATCTTCCTGTGTTTGTTGATGTTGAGTTGTTTATTTTACACCGCAGTATTACCCTCCATTCCTTGAACTATAGCTGTTGACCTTTGAAGTTGCAACGTAAAAGGCTTTCGTTGATTTTTTTCTCTTGAAATAATGGTTTCCAGCTATTTGTATTTTTTAACGAAAAAATCGAAAATTTTCCATTAAAAATTAACGCACAGAATTTTGTGTGACTCCTGTTTCGAACTCATGCTCCAGCATTGGGACGGCCACCCACACCACAGCATCATTGTGACATCGCACCCTCAAGCATGGGAACTTTGCTCCCCCACAACTCGTCCCACAACTCTATCGATTACGCGGCGTGTCGTCGTCCTCATCGATCACGTCAGAAGCCCAGGAGTCTAGACAGAAGTAGATGCTCTGGTCTGGCCTGACCGATATTGGAAAATTCGCTGTTCAGGATTACTTTCAATTTTTCTTATGCTTTCTGGCAACAAATTAGCAAGGGTTTTCATTTTGCTGCCAGCCCCTTGACTTTCGTAGTTACTTTGAGCCTCCTTCAGATATGTTCTGAAGTTGGCTTGTGTTTCAATTTGTCGGCGTGAAGGGGCAACTCAGCGGCAGCTTTAATTAGGTTGTAGACAACGACACTTCTTTCTTTCTCATGTATCTCCATCGCTTCACTAATGTCCCGAGCTATTCTTGATTCTAAGGCATTCACCATTTTATCGATTTCAGGGTCCTTGTGGCGTGCCAAAATGGAATTCATGATTCCACCTACAGACATCATCGGACAGGGGAATTGTTAAGACCACTAGAATCCGATCGGAATGGATGCGTGACGCATAAGCGCGCAATTGGTGCAGAACACACTCGTTCGACGCGAGCACGTGGGCTGCGTCAGCCTCCACGTGGGCATTCGATCAATGCGCATTGGTCTCTTGTATGGCCGCGGTGCCCCTACTGCCCTACTGCCGGACGGATCGTGGCGCGGTGGATGGGGCTGCCTCATGCGACGGTGATCGGGGAGTCGGTTCTCCTGCGTCGCGGGACTCCTGCATTTCAACTGACTGATTGAGATTTGAGCGGTTTTGACGTTTACCTCATTTTCGGGTGTTTTGTGCGCATCTTTCCCGCTGTATGCGCTTCTACAGAACCGAGCTGCGGACTCACTTTAAGTGAGGGAGGCAGTTTCCACACTAACAGCCCGGATGGACCACACCCGGATTCCCTTCCCCAGCCTGATTCTGCCCTGGAAGAGCGCAGAACCCAGCTGGTGACTCCCCTGGGCGAAGAAAGCATTTTCCACACGAACAGCTTCAATGGACCACACCCCGAAGTCCCTTCCTTAGCTTGCCAGGCTAGGGAAGAGACTCCAGGGGATTCGTCAAGCAATGGGTATAGGTAGAGACACCGTAAGGGAATCGTACCCGGTGCCAGCAGTGGGTAGTGGGTACGATTCGTATTCATGAAAGGAATCAGGGGTAGGACACAACTAGGCCTCTCGCGAGAGCAGCTGATCTCACTGGAGCGCCATTTTGTCAATGGAGCGCGAACAAGTCGCGGGTATATGGATGTACCCACGACGATCGGAGGGTTCTCTCTACCCAGTGATATACCCACGATTTTGCGTGTAAGGTTTATCATGAATCGTTGCTATGTCCACCCCTATACCCAGCATACCAGTGGGTATGCGCGTTGATGAATCCGGGCCTAGGGTGGATGCCCAGCTGCGGATTCCCCCTGAGCGACGAAAGAGATCATATTGATACAACCGTGCTCGAATGCCAAAGTTTCGTCCCGACGCAAAAAATCTATTCCTATCTGATTTTAGCGGCCATAGATCCACTCAGGTCAAGCAAATCTTTTCCCACCTTCGGGGTCGGTGAGTTTCTAGTGAAGAACTACTGTAGAATGAGAGATTGATTTTTGAATGGTTAGGAAAAGGCAGTCAAAAATACATACATATTATATTATCTTAATATATGTTAATATACAGTTCCTTCTTGTTAAAAGGCGTTTGAAGGTACCGGAGAGCGTTATAGCGGGAGTTACGTCCTAACCGGAGCTGACTTTTTTAGCCTCTTTTACGCGTAGATTTACTTAGAATCGCGTACAATAGCTAAATATGGCTATAGTAATAAAACATGTGACCATGAGGCGAAGGCAAAGAACATCTTTAAATTATTAAAGAAGTCTATTCCTCTGAGATACTCTCTGCTGTATGCATAAGTATGACAGGTATGTATGAGGAATTACGAGTACCAGAGGAAAGTTAGGAGTGATCAACAACAAAACTGTGTAACCTGATGTTACGATATCTTCTGTTGCCATCAAAACTCGCGCGCCAGGTGGTATATGGACCCACACTCTCTACCTTTCAGGCAGGATGTTACCCATCACGCTATCAGCTTTGTTAAATCGCCCACCATATTCGCCATATCCTCGTTGCGGTGGCCTCTCAGCACTCTCCCACGATATCGTGATGTTGCTTGTCATCAAACCGCGCTGTTGCCGTAATTCTGCTAGGAAAGCAGAGGGTGCAGGTACAAGTCCTGCATGCCGCGAAAGTTCTGACAGCAACAAAACATCAGGTGAGAGCATCATACCGGCTGCTCTAGGCTTAGTACAAATGTGTAGGATATTGTTTTGAATAATCCGAATTTTAATCCACACCCTCTGTCGTTTTTGACAGAGGAAACCCTCCAATTTACGGCAGCTTCTAACGACTAAAAGATGTCTTATACTGTACTTGATATATTGCTGACAACGAACACTTTGTGGACCATGCACGAATGAAAAACGTCTACAGGCATCTAATACATGTCACATTTGTGCTCGTCATGATTGTGAACGAGGCAATAGAAAGGCAGGTCTGATCTCAGACGCAGTCAGCATCTTGCTCCTCTTCATTTTCTGTGTGGAACCGGAACTGAGCTCAAGTCGCGCTATAACGGGAGTCATTTTGAACGCAGGGTTCTTCCCAAAACCGCGCTTTAATGGGGGTAGCGTTGTATCGGACGCGTCTTAAGCGGTGATTTGTATTGGCATAAAGGTAAGCTGGCCGAGGCAGGAGAAATTAATAGATCAAATACGCATCGAGATTGCATACGCAGAATTCTGTATAATATAAGATGCGTGCCGCGTACTACAAAGCGATGGATTAACACCATGCCTTGTTGTTTTATTATCCTCCATTTTCTTTCTTTTGCTTGGGAGCGAAAAAACACTAAATGGCAGTTTCTCTAACACCTATAAGTACTTTTCGCTTTAACAATTCAGTCGCGAACTCAAGTTGTTCTTTACGTTGTTGGAGTTGCTTCCAGGCCAGTGGATGAGTCCTGCCCAGCAGTCTTTCTCTTTCACCCGACGGCGTAGCAGAATGTCCTCATCCCCCCGTGATGGGCCTCCTTTCCCTTTGGCTCTTGTTCCTTCCTCGATATTTCCTCGCGTTCCGTTCCTGCTTCTTTCGCGTGTATTTGCCGCCGTTGGTGCAGTATGGTGGATGCTGCAGCCATAAGTGAAGAGTATTTGCAGAATCGCGGACGCTGCTGGAGGTGGTGCTGCGGCCGACGTCAGAGAGGAACCGGAACCTGAACTTCACGCCAAAGGTGAGTGCAACGTACTCATTTGGAGGCATCCACTCAGATCGTCTCCGCGACGAAGAACATGGCTGTCACTTGTCCGCTCGAGTGGGATTAAAATTACGAGTTGCCACTTAGCGAGTCGCTCTCCTCGACGCTTCCACTCTCCTTCTCCCCGTCCTCGTTTTCGCTTCACCAGCTCGTCGGCACCTCCCTTGTCTGCGGCGACAGCGGCGATTTCCACCTGCGCCATGCGACAGATGTTTGCTGGACAAACGCCTGTCCCAGTTGGATTTCTCCTAATCCGCTTTTCCGGAGCGCTGCACTTATGCATTTCCTCCTTCTTCAACCTCACTGCAGTCGACCACATTTTAACGTGCCTTGCTCTCAACAGGCTTTTCTTGTGGAGTAGGAGGGAAGTGGGGACGTCAAAACATTTCAAAAACTGGTGGATTGGGGTGTTGTTCTTCCACCGCGGTTCTAGAACTTTTTTTCTAAACTTCTAAAGCCAGTGAAGTACTCTCAACTCTGCCACTTTTTCTCTTCTCAACCGCCTTCCTTTTACTGGTGTAGCCTCGATCGGAAGGATTCGAAAGCAAACTGTACATATAGTGAAATATTTTAACTCGTTATTTATTTAAGTTTATTTATTTAAAATTATTTTTAAGTTTAATTATTTAAATTTGCTATTTTAACTCGTCTAGGGTAGCACTCTTAACTGCTAAAAAGGAAAGGTTTCAGAGCTTAGAGATCATCGGCCAATTCTGAATGAATATTTGGTCTCTGCCGTCTCATACCTTATAGGTAACTTGCGTATCACTGTCACAAGTTTCCTTGACCTCTTCATATTCCATAAACTCCAACACATTCATCTGGTTCCACCTGCTTTACGAGTATTATCTTAAAATGCAATCCTAACTTCCGTTCCTAGCTCATACAGTGTGTCTCAAAAAAGTATGCACTGTTTGAAAGGTGGTAACTTTGTTCATAGTAAAGGAATAAATAAACGACAGTAGACAGAAACAATCAAATTATTTATAATATTTATTTTAATAGCATAAATAAACAATCAAACAATCAACAGGAAAATAATTTCTTCACAAAGTGGTCGTTTCGATTGATTTGTACTTATTTTAGCGTTTAAACTTAATTACACATTATAGTTTGCGAAAAATGGAGAGTATTTTAAGAAATAAACGTACTATGTGAAGGGTTGCAACATTGCTGTTGGTAAAGCATTTGGAGATATTCGAGACTCACATGAAAGCGCAGGGCGACGGGATTACTGTTGCGTGCAAATAGTCAAGACTGCGCCATGCTCCTGCCTGAAACCTTGCATTCCAGACTCGATTGATTGTGCATGGGCTGAATGTTTGTTACAATCTTGTTGCTACTTGGTCACATTAACCTGTGCTGTGCTTCTTTTAACGTTTTGAACTTAACAACTTTGTGAAAGACATGTTACGTGCGAGTTTATTAATTGCACGATTTAAATGTGAGCAGGAGCCGCATTTTACAAGACGCATTCTGTGCACGAACGAAGCAACATTTAAGCTGAATGGCATAGCTGCAGCTACTGGACGAAAAAACTTTAAAAGAAGCACAACACAGGTTAATGTGACCAAGTAGCAAAAAGATTGTAACAAGTATTCAGCCCATGCACAATCATTCGAGTCTGGAATGCAATGTTTCAGGCAGGTGCATGGCGCAATCTTGACTATTTGCACGCCACAGCAATCTCGTTGCCCTGCGCTTTTATGTGAGTCTCAAATATCTCCAAATGCTTTACTAGCAGCAATGTTACAACCCTTCACATAGTACCTTTACTTTTTTTACAATACCCTCCATTTTTCGCAAGCTATAATATGTAGTTAAGTTTTAAACTTAAAGTAAGCAAAAATCAATCGAAACGGCCACTTTGTGAAGAAAATATTAGGTTGTAACGAAATAAATGGCACTGAACCACTGCAAATTTAAACAGTTAATATCTCGGCTTGTAGGCAAGTTTATTAATCGAAATAAAACCTTCTGATTCTACACGTCTTTGCCAACGTGACACAAGCTTTTTTATCCCAGTAGCATAAAAATCAGAAGTTCTGGAATTGACGAAATCTTCGAAGGCGCTTTCGGCATCCTGTTGGTATTTGAATATTTTCCCTACCAAGAAGTCGCCAAGATGCTTGAGGAAATGGTAGTCTGTTGGGGAGAGGTCGGGAGAAAACGGAGGATGTGGTAGAGTTTCAATGCTCGGCTCATTTAATTTCTGCAACGTCATTCGTGCTACATGGGGGCGAGCATTGTCGTGCAGAAGGAGAACTCGCCTTCGGTTTACCAAGGCCGGCCGGATATCCTTCAACTTTTTCATCATTTCTTCAATTTCAATGCAGTACTTCTCTGCCGTGATGGATTCACCGGGAGGGAGGAAGCTGTGGTGAATAATTCCCAGCGAACACCACCATACTGTCACCATTACTTTCTTTTAGTGCAATTCCGGCTTCGCAAAAACCTTGGGGGCTCTCATCGCTGTCCACCCACTGTGCCGATCGTCGCCTGTTGTCGTACATTATCCACTTCTCGTCACAGGTTACGATGCGATCAAGGAATGGGTCCGTTTCGTTCCGTAGAAGCAGTGCGGACGAGATCTCATATCGTCGGTTTCTTTGCTCCTCAGACAGCTCGTGAGGCACCCATCTTTCCAGCTTTTTGGTCTTTCCAATTTCCTTCAGATGCCGGGCAGCTGTGTTGTGACTGACGCCAGGAACCTTCGCTATCTCCCTGGTACCTTTGTGTGGGTCCTCCTCTACCACATCTCTCAGCTTGTCCTCATCAACATCACTATGCCTCCCACAACCTTCATGTTCTTCCAAGCTCTCATCTCCATCCCGGAACTTCTGATACCAACGATACGCCGTCCGAATTGTGGAACATCCTTGACCGAATGCGGCGTTGATCTTCTCGCCGCCTCCTTAGCTGTAGTGCCCAGCTTGAATTCATACAGGTAAATGCCTCGGATTACCCTTTTGTCCATCTGCAAAAAAGTCAATAAAACTCTAAAATTTTCCCACTTTTACATAGAAAATTTGGTACTCACCGGTAGAGCAAAGCTTGCGCTTCTAAATGATATGCCACATGTTACGGTTTGTTCTTGATCAAACGCGTAAAGACGCGCCAAAAAATGGCGCGAGCCAGTGCCATTTAATTCGTTGCAACCTAATATAACACGTATTCAAGTGAAACACAATTAATCGAGGGTAAAATGGAAAATTTCAGACGAGTGTATGGCGCATTCCAAGCCTTTCATATGTTGGAAAATTTCTATATTCTTAAGCTTTCCATATGAGCCCTTAACTTTTTCATTACCTTTACTATGAACAAAGTTATCTTCTTTCAAACTGTGTATACATTTTTTTGAGACACCCGTAGAAACTAGCCCTTTTCATATCGAGAAATATTTGTATTTTAAAAAAGAAAGAAGGAAAGAAAGAAGGAAAGGAAAAAAGAAATATTTGCATTTTAAAAATTAAAGGAGTCCCAAACGCCTTTCTTCTTTTCCTTCATGCTTATGTCTTCTTGTGCCTGCCCTACATTCCCTTTTTTCATTAATTCATAATGTTAGGAAGCAAGAGAAGTTCTATCTTTCTATGCAGCGTTTGCTGGAGAAACTGTAGCTTGGATATGAATTGTTTCTTATTCAGAAGAGGCTTGTTTTGTCCAATGAGAGCTTTTTTCTCCAGCAGTGCATGAACCGTGCACACTTCTTTGTTAAAATTCGCACCTCAACCAGGCATTGTGAAACACAGAGTAACCCATAATAGAAAACGTTCATGGGTCAGTCTAAGGCGTCAGTAGCGCCTAGCTTATTGGAAGCAGGTGCATAGAAGCTGTACATGTTCCAATTTTATCAGCACGCTGATAAGCTAGGGCTTTGTATTTTTCAATTGCTACAATAGAATCGCTTGCTTTTGGGGCACAAGTTAAATTTTTAGAGCCATAAGAAAGTTGGAAAATCTAGGATTGCGCGCTAGACGACCGAATTTAGCAGCGGCAATAGCCTATATGTGTCGCTACACTTCCCAGCTTTTGTTCTCTGCTTTTCTTTCTTCTCTTCCGAGCTTTCCCACATGGCGTAGGTCTCCGAATTTCTATGGGAAGCTGAAGTCGTTTCCTCGTCAGACTTATACGGTACGATGCATTGGCTTAGGGAATGGATGTCCTAGCAGGTTGTTATCTGCATTATCGAAATTATCGGTGCTTCCGGTGTTACAGGGATAAGCGCTGCAACGTACAGATGCAGCTCGGCTGTTGGACCGCGCAAGCTTTTCTGTTTCATTCAGCCCTTTAAGAAATCAAACGCGGAGTTCTCGATTGCAGAAGCTGACGCATTTTGCCCACCTGCCGCTGAAATAGTGCTGATTCTCACATCTCTTCTAGCGCTGTGCTCTCAGAGCATTACTGTCCAAACCTCCTTCCTTAATCCTCTACTTTCTGAGCAATATCGAGCATCGGCAGATTATAAGCATGGTTTGCGACCAGCATCGCCATGCCCACAAGCAGTGCTTCCCCTTTTTGCGAGCTGTTGTTCTTAGCGCACTTTTGTCATCCTCCCGCATCCCTGCATGTATCGCTTCGTATTTACATAATTCGACTGGTAAGAGTACAACAAGGAAAAGGGTCTTCGGCTTGTCAATTCCTACTATGCGCCCCAGACGCGTACCACCCCTACATGTTTTCTGATAAGCACTTGAATGTATCTCGTCTCCAGATAGTCACAGGGTGTCCAAGGATGCACTTCGCTCAAAATCGAATGCCAGTCGGGACTAAAACGACGTAACACGCTGCAAAATGTGGTAAACTCCCGCCATAGTCTAGTTTTCCTAGGATTCTTGTTCGTTGAACGGAGACGATCTTAAGGGTCCAGCCTTTATTGCCGCACGAAGTGCGCTCGTTACTGGGATGTCATCTCAGCGACTGCGAGTAGGTGCTGCTTACGACAAGTACCATTTGCGTGCCACTGCCTCCACCCCAGCTTCCAGTTCATCCTCGACCCCTATCAGAGATCCTGTGCTCGCTTGGCCACTGCTCATCGGTGCCGCGCATTTCACTGGCGACCGGTCAGAAGGGATCTGTCGGCGTCCAGGTGTGGTGGTCGAGCCGGACGAGCAGGTGAATAATTCAGAGCGCGCAACAAATTGGCCGCTTCGATTTTCTGGTACAAACCAACCTATGCTGGACAACACCGCCGTCGCGCACACTACGCACCAACTTCACGCACTTCACTCTTTCTTGAACGCCCCCATCTCACACCCTCCCTCCAGAGGTCGCCTGCCTCGCAGAACTTGCTTCCAGCTAGCCGGTTCGCTCGCACTGGTCGGACGGTTCGGCTTTAGCTCGACGCGCTAGACTCCTTTAGTTTTTGTCCAACTTCAATTAAAGCAACGGACGACTTTCGCGCGGCTTCCTCCATCACGTCCATCTTATCCCCCTAAGACATCCGCCGACCATCTGACAAGCCCTTAGCCCGCTGTTTTCTAGGCATTCTTGGCCGAAAGTTTAACAAGTTGTTTTTGAGCTTCCCAACGAGGTACCTCAGATATCTCCCACTATAGGGATACTTTTCCTTTGCAAAGCCATTAAGAAAGCATTTTGCTTGTGACGATGAAGTCCGTTGAGCTGTCCGTCCTTAACTGGAGCGCTTAGCACTTATGCAATGGAACCATTGCCTTCTCTGATTTTTCCTGCCAGCTTATTTCGCTTTATTCAATAGCGACGTTTATTTTTCGGCGCCACCCTACCGTTTAACTCCCGATCGTGCTATTTATTTTACTCGACGTTGAGGCCAGTGGTCACAGTGACCTGGTTCCCATCATCATTTGAACAGCAGGCTGACTGACGCGCTTCAAAGAGTAGCCCTTACAGATGCGTGAGGAAACTGTAACATGTAAAGGGTTTCGCACACGATTTAGCAAAATTGTGGCTGCGGCCTATAAAATGCGGAAGATGAACCAAAAATCAGGCCCTTGGGCCGTTTTCGACATTCTAGTCAATCAGCTCTTTCAAATTCTCGCATTGCATTCTTTTCGCATTCCTTTTGTATATTGGGTGAGTGAATTTTTCTTTCTATTTCCCATTTCTTTTTCGCATTGGGCAACGCCGTCCTTTATCCTTTTATTTTTTATCTTCACATTGAAATTAATCCGAGTCCTTAAATTGAGTTTCTAAATGTTAATCTTCCTCTCCAACCAACGACGCCTCCACACTGCGCTTTTGTAATAGTCGCGTGTCTCCTATCTTCTTGGTCGTCAACTGTTTACTTGAGAAGGCGCTTTTGGGCGCTACAAGGAGTGTTCTGTGATGTACTAGAACCATCATAGTGTACTTTTCTTCACTTCTTCTTCTTGCTTCTTCCCACCTCTTCTTTCGATTTCTTCGATGCTCTCTGGCCAAGCTGTGATTAACAACGTCAAATGTGAATCTCACTGTGCTTACCCCGATATTTCTGCAGCCGGTTAGGAGTCGAGAGCGGGTTGTGATATGTGAAATGAACCTACGAGTGAATACTAATCGAAAGCGTGTCATCGGGTCGTTAACGCTCCGCAAAACCCTCCAGGCTTACATGGAAGTAATATTCGACAGGATTCGAGGATGGCTTATTTCGCGATCGACCCGTGTCCTACCGAAGGTACGCCTTGGGCATGCGCTAGTCCCGCGAATGAATAATGAGGATGGAATCGAAGAGCACAATGCTTCCATAGAATTAGTAGCCGACCTCCACCGATCCGTTCGCCATACATCCGCTATCGCGGCTTCGCGCTTCTCCGCTGAAGACATCATTCTCTGTGCGAGAGCCGCACCTCTGATTGAGTGGTGTTAGGTCATTCTTGGTTTTCACTCTCTAATAGAGCATGGCCCGTTGAGCGCAGGCGGAGGAGGTGCCGGCTGTCGCATGCACCGATACCAGATTCTTGGGGTCTGCAGGTTGTCTGTTGAAGAGACTGCTGAGGTAACGATACCTTAGCAACACATACATATATGTGTCCACAATACGAAATTCTCCTCGATTGGCTTTTACAAAATTGTGTTCACCTTGAAGCTTAAACTTTTCTGATGAAGACTATGGTGTTGAGTCGTAAAAAGCAACGTAAGTTAATTAGTCGCTTAATTTTCAATAAATTCGATTTCGATTGAATTCCCTTTGTTAAGTCGATTATTAGTCGTCTAATGCATGCATCAGGTTATGTGATTATTTCAACCGGCACAGAAGCCAACATCTCTGTCTATGAATTTCCACAGTGTTGTTTTGTTAGAATTTTTCCATAAAATTTGGCACTTGATAAATAGTGGGGACGAATTCGTTAAGGAAAAAAAGATCAGTTAGCAATCTACATAGAACTAACTCAATGATTGACTGCTAGGAGGAGGGAAACTGAGGCAGTTCTTTCTGACAACTCTCTGCTGAACGAAATCGCTACTCCAGGAGTTCTGGCGATTGCTGTGGTGGTCTGAAACTTCGCTTGTATCAGGGAGCCCATGTTGGAGTCAGTTGCGGTCCGTACCGTAGCCGTAGACCATTCGTGACCTTAAGGACGTGGACGGGTGTCTGCTGATTGCTCATAATAGGAGCATCAGGAGCTTTCAGGACTCACCGCAATGCAGTCAACTGAATAATTCGCTGCACTAGGGCAGAACTTAAGAGAAGCGCCTACCATAGGAAGCTTCGGCACACTCACAACAGCAGCCAATCCTCTTTTCTTTTCCTTTCATTCCGAACAGCTGCTTGCATTATTACTTTATTCTTCAAAAAAGAACACAACTTCACCAATTTCTCAACTAAACTAGAGATCTTCTGCCTGCTCTATGGCTTAAAGTCTATTCGGAACCATTCAAGACGATATAAAATGGCTTTTTTCTTGCATGCTAGTGCTAGTGAACCCGTTTGGGTTTTCAAGATTTATTTTTTATTAAAACTGTCGAGCAAGGAAGCGACTAAGTAAGCGGTTATACCAACTGTCTTAATAGCGATGTTATTTGGCTTGCCACGCTTTTACCTTTGCAAGTACTTAAACTCCCTTTGCTACAGTTACGAGTTCCTGGGCTGCTTACTTCCTGTGGCACTACTCTCTTGGGGTGATAGTCGGCTCCAGCATTAGGTATTTTACTAAAGCCAGAGTGCCCTCACACCCTTCTTCAAAACCTGCCCCTGGTCCGAAAAATGGATTTATTCGGTCATAAAGCTCGTGATTTAAGGTCAGGCTTTTCGGAGATTAAAAACGGTTTTTCTGGCTTGTAGTACGTAGTAAAAACGACGTATGAACGAATATGCGTTCTACGACGCCCTTCACTGGCTAGCTTCGCAGTAGGTTCTGTAATGCGCCAGGTGTCGCGATGGTCTGTCCACGCCCTTCCGAAGCTACCTCATCGGATAGCCCGTCGTTGCCAACTTCAGCGAGACAGCTCGTCCCCAGAGAGCGGCTGACACCACGAAAATTAGCGGTTTATCTGCGAAGAAAAGGAGACGCAAGGTGACGCCTGGGGTGCCGTAGGGAATTGTGGCAAAAGCGGGGCACCTGACAGTGGCCGCAGCACACGGAGCTGTTTTCACTATGCCTAACCATGTCATCAGGCTATGAACTGGGCTGAATCGAATTCGCTTCCTCCAGCTCCACCGCCACGCACATGCCGAAGCGATTTCATTACGTATTATGTAACACAATTGCGGACAATCACCCGGCTGTTGTTTACTTGCTGCAATCGCTCAGCCGGCTCAGATTTTAACGAATTTCATTACTTCAGCACGACCTCCCGAAAGGCAACCTCGCCGGCACCGTCGCCTCTCTTCACCTCATGTTTGCAATCTGACGATTTGAAAATTTATTTCCTAGCTGCCATGATTTGTCGTTTTCGAGTTTCCAGGAACTTGCAATTGCATATGAGAATTGCTTTATTATAGTTGCTTCTGAAGCTCAAATGAAGGAAAGGCTTCCCAACAAACTCGCTCTTAAACACTGCTGTACTCTGGACATGATATAACTCGAAAGCTTCACAATTTCTTCTTGACTAGTGCGTTACCTCTCTCACCGGCCTTTGGAAAGATACCGTCATGGACAACATCGACGAGGAATACGACCGCTTCGTGCACCACTCTACTAGAAGGACAAGGAGAAGGTCATCCACGACTTCTACTCCAATCCCTTCAATAGCCACGCCCACCTGTTTCCATGCCATCTTCCTCAGGAAGCATGTCCGGCGCTCTCTTTCCCTCCCTCTGAGATCCTGCTCGCGATCTCCTCGGTGTAGAATCGCCCAATACCTGGTTCCGACAGACCCGCAAACCTGAAGAACCTCGCGCCAAGGCTCATCAACACCCTGGCGCGGCTCTTCACAAGCTACCTGTCGCAGTGCAAGGTTCCATCTCAGTGGAAGACTGGTAATATCGTCTTGCTGTACAAGAAGGGAGACGAACGCGAAATTGGCAACTATCGCCCCATCTTCTGCTGTCCGTAGTCTACAAGCTGTTCATCGAGTCATTGTGATTGGGACCAGCCGAACGCTGGACGAAGGACAGCCATTCGAACAAGCAGGATTTTGGGGAGGAATCAGCACGATCGATCACATACGCTCCATTACGAAGCTCATCGAAGTATCGCGAGAGTACAAGTTGCCGCTGTGCCTTATTTTCATCGAGCTGAAGAAGGCATTCGACTCTGTCGAAACGGAAGCGCTCATCGAAGCCCTGCTAACTTCCTCTACACTTCGAGCAGCATGCTGACCTCATTGCACCATTTCCTCCCTAGGGGTTCGGTTCGAGTCTCACCTACCTCTGAAGTTTTGTCGCAATCAAACGAAGTCCTCGCACAGTGTAAGACAGAGTTGCGAGGAATACGTACCATTAGCTTCGTCGTCTCTACGTGAAATCAAGATGCTCTCTAATAAGTCATCTAGTAACTTGACCCTCTCTCCACGCCGAGTTTCCGGATACGATTCAAGGGTGCCAATCGAGCGCACCTCCACCCGGTCGAGTTACTTGCACTTTCGCTTCGACATTTCATCTTCATAAGAGGCATCCATGCGTTCCAGTGATTTAACCGCCTGCCCTATGCTATCATCTACAGTGGCCAGCGCATCGCCATGGCACTATTGCAGAAGATTGGACGCATCCAAAGTGATTAAATTAGATTTCCGATACGCCAATTGTGCGCTGTAGATCTCTGCCGTCTGGTGCTGAAATGGCTTAGGGTTGCGGATCGCCTTTTCTTCTGCTGCTTCTACATCTGCGCTCCACAGCTAAGCACTCTATCTTTTGGGTTCTCTTCGTTCTTCAATGCATTTTTGCGCACTGGATGGGCGAGGAGTTGGACCAAAGATTGCGAACGATGGTTTTGCTAATGGATTGTTGGCTTAGCATATTCACACTTTCTTCATCAGATTGCATTTTCTCACCCAAATATCCCGATATCGGGAGTCGAAAACGACAGTGGGTGGGAAAATTGTATCAAAAAAGCCTACTGTTGTAGTCTTGGTAAAGGGTTGTAGTCTGATAAATGATAAATATTATATAATAAAAATGATAAATAAATAAAAAAGAAGCACAGTAATTTGCAAAAGGGTCTTCATACATACCCTCTTTCAGTCAAATTCTTTACATGGCAGATTATGCTATAGTATCATATAAGTACAAACTCTCGGAGAGGCTATCCCTGCGGAGAACTACCAGCAAAGAGCTTAAAGAACTCTCAATCCCGTTAGCATTCCTGATGGCCTGTGTGACCCTAGCAGCGGCACGCGGATAGTCTGTCAGAACATCTAGCACACCTTGAGCCGCCGAAACATCTACAAGAGAGACATCGAGTTGCGGGTTGAAGTACTCGGCTACGATACTCTTCGGCATTTTCCGATTTCCCTCACCTCTTTTCTAAACACGTCCTCCCGCTACGTCGCAGCTCTTGGCATACTGCGTATATTCTGATGCGAAGAGAGCTTTACTTGTTGCCTTCCTTCCTTCCGAACTCGCATTGTAACATGCATGCAACTGCAACTGCAACTTTTTTCGACGTTTCTCTTTTCACCTCCGGTTTTTTTGGGATTTTTATAATGAACTGCATAGAAGAAAAAGTGAGTACCCTCCTTCAAACTTAGTAGCCACCTTCTTGTAGAGGAAGAGTTTTCCTTCCTATGGAACTCAGTTTCCTGTCTGTAAGATGCCATTGGGTTGCATAGGGTGAGAAATCATCTGGGCACTCAGAAGCAAAGCACAACATTGGGTAATAAGAAGATTGAGAGCTATTAGGAATGTGAGCACCCATCTTGAGTGATGCCTTCGGCCGACGGGCACTGCTTTCGATGATCGCCAGAGTTGGCCTTCCCTAGGGTCGCGCTGCCCTCGGTCGTCTCCGTTCTGGCAAACCACGGCTATCCATCTTTGTTCTAGCGAAGGCCACGCAGCATTTCTCTGCCCTTCGATTCAGAATCTCCCTCCCCCCCCCCCCCCCCACACACGCACCTGCCATTTCACTGCGCCCACCGGCGATATAATTCCGCCGAACTCCTCCACTCGTCGCCGCCTTCTAGCTCCCCACCCGTCGGATTCACTGCGCCCACTAAA
Organism: Heligmosomoides polygyrus bakeri; assembly: GCA_947359475.1. Taxonomy (NCBI): domain Eukaryota; kingdom Metazoa; phylum Nematoda; class Chromadorea; order Rhabditida; family Heligmosomidae; genus Heligmosomoides; species Heligmosomoides polygyrus. The sequence goes on along the minus strand of OX375866.1, from coordinate 63,748,589 downwards.
GAAACGACATTGTGAATGCTGCATGCTGCGGGGAACTTGGCACCATGCGCACCTCCCCAACTCCTGTTGACGAGGGACTTCTAGTGCGAAAAACTAACGAATTTCAATTTTCACGTACACAGCAGCAGCGAATTTGTGCTAGCGAAATGACATTGTGATAGATCTGCTCGCGGAGAAACCAGTTCTTGCCATCCTAAGACTGGGACCATATTTGTGACCACAGCCTTTTTGGATTTTTGCTGGAAAGAACGCTGAAGCGGGAACCGTCCTTACATGTGGTTTCTGAAAAACAGTTAATGCCATCCTTCTAATGTCCGCCGCCCCTTGAAAATGCTGGAATGGCATTCCCTGTGTCTTTACTTCCCTTTCTTCATGCATAAAAAGGACAACGTTGTCCACATCCCGGCCCTGTAATAAGGATGGAAGGGCGGAAATGTTCAATGTCATGCTCGGCTAAATTAATTCGTTTCCTTTTGTTTTTATTAGTTTGTTGTTTTACGTTTTAATAGGTGTCCACCAGTGGCCGTCCATCTTTTCCTGAAATGACAAAGACGAACAACAGGTTGTTAGAGGCAATACAACTAGAGGTTCAGAGTTGCAGGATTTTAAATTTTAACTCACAGTTGTCTTCTACATCCCTATCAAACACGGCAACAATTCAACAGCTTCATGAGCTGACTTTAATAGTTGGATAGCAATGCACTGCTCCCATTTTGATCTTAACAATGCCCGGAGATGGTTCTACAAAAGCAGTGTAGTACAATGAAAAGTGCTCAGCCTGCAAGAAAGGATATTCTCGAACGAAAATGTCAAACAGAAATACTGCCCCATTTCATGCCATACTTCCAGTGGATTGCACTGCATGTTCTCGTAACAGACTTCGCTCTGTATGTCGCTCCATTGCGGTTTCAGTGCACCGGTGTTTTATTATCAGTCCTGATGTAACGAAGCCTCTCTCAGTACGAGATCCAGCACATACACGCTATGGTATTGCGCCAGATGCTTCAGCGAGCATGCGAAATTTGACATGGAACAGCCGACATCAGAAGCTATGCGCATCTCTTGCGTCAAGGCTTCATACAGACTTCTTGGGAACTGATAGCGAACAGATCCGACCACACTAGTTAGATCAGCGTTCGTTGTCAGTTTTTAGAGAGCAGAAGAAATCTGGGTGGCCTAGGTGCTTTTACACATTTCGGGTCAACGATCATCATGATGCCATGCTCTTTCAGTCAAAATTTCGCTGAAAACTTGGCTAACAGAAGCTGCGGCATCCTTGTGTGGATTGAGCACCCTGAATCCTGCATGCTTTAGCATCCGAATACATAATAGTGCATCCGTTGATGGTAGTAAGCCAGCTTAATAAGATTCTAGGCGGCGTGGGTGTTAAAAGGTTGATTAGCATGTCTTTACCATTTCTGGTTATTCTTTATATAGTAGGCTTTGTGGAGTGGCAAACGAGCCTGAGAAGACATTTGTATTCCTCACCACTCGGCGTTGGCGTACCAGAATAGCCATCAACAGAGTTCTTATTTGTTTGATCTTGCGGGAAAGCAGCCTACAGTTTCGCCCCCTTTGAGCCGTATTGGGGGTTGTTATTGAGGAGAACGATTTCCATGCATAATACGTCCGTTGCGTTCTCCGTGATTCCTTACCTCGAACCGAATTTCGCCTTCCACTTCTCAAACAACGGTTTTCACCAGTATTGAGGCTGCAGCAGCATATTCACTTTGCGTTGAGGAAAGTCCGATTTTGAGTGATCTGGATCTGTACTCGTGGTTCTTAGCTTTTGTGCCTGTTTCTGAGAATACGAAGAGCTCTGGCTCATATAGCTGCTACAGACTATGTACGGGCTCCAACCTCTCTAACGATATCTCGAGAAGTAGAACGAATGGCGTGTCCACATGGGCGATTTATCGTTTATTCGACTAGTTGCGGTCACCGCTCTGAAGTTGCGGAATAATGCTCGAGAAATGCTGTCTTCGGGGCTAATGACTCGAAGGTAGATTCGAATAATCTACGCACACTCGCTCCTTGTTTGTCTTGAGTCACTCGCTCTGCTCGGTCGTATTGGCCGGAAGCTGCGAACACCATATGTAGTTCTCCCTCAGTATTTCCGCAGTAAAAGTGTTGATTCGCAGAGGAAAAAGCAGATGCGAAAGAAGAAGGCGATATGAAGCTCATCAACTTATTGGATGCTGTTGCAAAAGCTGTCGAGTGCATTATCATCTTCTCGAAGGGGTATTCCTTCAAGAAGAAATCGATGAATGCATAATGTGGTCCTCCAGGAGTGCGGTATGTCAGATATGACAAGGACGTGGAGGTGTGCGTGCGCTTCCAGCTCTGCTGAAACGTGATCCGCACGTCGTTCGTTTTTAGTCAGGATGGTTGCACAGCATAACTAGGAGCTCGCAGCTTGCATGACGCCACAGGCCCGAATCTCCCAGCTTCTGCTCCTGACAGCCGCTTTGGCTGCACTTGGAGATGAAAAGCTTCCGTCCTCCTAGAGTAGCAGGCGTGGACCGTGACCCTTGGCTAGTTGCGATGTGGCGGAGTCTCCGTGCGTGGTTCGCTGGCTTCCTGCGTGAACGTCGCCTCTCTTAATGCAGCGTATCCGGCTAACCTCGTTTATTATTAGGCAGCCCTACTTCTGCCACGCAGTGCGGTGCCCGGGCCTACGGCTAATAATGGGCAAACTTTGCCGCTCCATCTATCCCACCACCACCGCGCCAGCACTGCTTCCAATCACCGCCCTCAGTCTTTGATTACATTATGTTAATAGACCGATTAGGCCACGCTCCGCATCTGTACTGCGTATTTTCGCGTAATGTGAGCTGCCCACGTTCCTGAAGGTGTCGCTGGGACAGCAATCAATCTTCTCTGGCCACCAGCAATTCCAGCCACTGTTGATTTACTCCCATCTTTAGAACGTTAAATTTAGAGGTCTGCTTGATGGCGTATGAGGTTGATCTGCTCAGGAATAGCCAGCGTACTCTGGAACTTGCTCGTAGATCATCCGTCCTGCTCCGCCTCTTGTTTTCCCAACGATTATTTCCTTTTCATCCTGACAAATTCTCTTCGCTGTGGCATCTTTGGTCGTCGAATCCATTAGTGTAGATGAAATCCATTCGTGCGCCATCACTTGCATGTCCCTGCACTTCAATTTGCTTTTCCGCACCGGCATTATCTCTGCCGAAACAGCTTTCGTTGAATGAGAACTCTGGAAGATTATTTCCAACCCATTCTGCTACTGCTTCGAGAAATCCATGTTTCAGTCGGAGTTTTTGCTAAATCAATATGGGTTAGGCAAATCTCTTGTTTGCCTTGGCTTTGTAAGCACACCTCGACGAGTAGCACAAGAATGGGCAAAAAATCCAGTTGAATGCACTTACTACACGTTTTTAGTGTTTAATCCTTTCGCCTCAGATTTCTGCTTTTGGGTTAGAATCTTCAAGAAATCGACCTGTAATTTGTTTCATCGTAATTGCAGTGTTCCACGGAGAGGTTGCAGCGCTTGACTTCAATTTTTCTCAATTCCCTCAAACAACTTCCCTTCTTTGGAACACCTAGTTGTTTAGTTTAATTAAAAGTGTATCAGTATAGCATTTATTTTTATAATTTCTTATATATCCTTGTTTCGTGTAGAAGCTGATGCTCTAAGTATTTGGGCGCTATCGAGTCGTTTTTAAGCTTTCCATCAGATTGTTTTCAGCTTTGAAGCGGATTTGACGGAAACTTCCATTATCCAAATTTTTTTGGAAGAATAACCATAAGTATTCCGAATTGTTCATCTATCTGAAATTTTTCGTTTCGGTCATTCTTTTGCAGCGACTCTTTTCCATGCTTCCGTGGAAGGCCTTTTGTTGTTTTGGACTTCTATCCCATCCTATTTACTTTTTTCATTCAATTTTAAATACACGTTTTGCACCTCCTTAGGTGCTGAGCTCTCTTCGAGCCAGTTGTATGTCGGCATCCAAACTTTTTAAAATTCTTGTCACATCTTAGGCTAATTACTTTGATGAACGGGTTGATGTAGGAAGATGATCTGACTGGGTACACGTCTGCTCCACCTTCTAGGAACGTGCAAAGATTTAGGGAGACAAATTGGCTTGGACATCACTGTGCTTTGAAGGTTAGCAGCTTGCAGTCATTTGTACACTTACGCCCATCCTGAAGCATCATTGAAATACGGAATAAGGTTATGCTTATATAACGGGTACGTAGATAACAGCCATTTTCATGTCAAACTGGATACTCTTCTAAACAAATGCGACATATCTGCAAGCGGATTTCTGGCATCGGATTTTTCGCTCAGTCGACTGAGCACACTCTAACTTGACTTGATTTTCGATCACCACGTTCACGGGGTTGATGGTTGCTACCTTGTCAATGATCTGGTCCGCTAAAGGCCCCCACAGAGTTCTGCGGCAACGCCGCTCGCCGCAATGGTTAAGGATAGGGCAGGGACGCCGCCGGCGACGAGCTCTGCGTACTGCCCTATGGTTAAGCATAGGGCCGCGGCGCTGCCGCAGAACTCTGTGGGGGGCCTAACGCTTCCTCTCAACGATGGTATCCTGGTAAAGGGATTAGTCGTCGTTCTGATCTTGCTGATCTTCTTGGGTTCTCAAAATCAGTCAATGTAATCTCTCCATAGGATTTATCGTTGGAATAGAATCCTGTTTTTGATGAATTATCAACTTAAAAACAGGCATAGCCCTCGCCTTAACACAAGAAATAGAGGATAAAAAGGATAAAGGACGGCGCTATTCAAACCTTTTGGGATGCGCCACGCATTCTATTTCTACAGAACTTTGTGGAGGTGATTTGAATGCGTATTTATCCATACAATGGCTTGGAATGACCAGCCGATGAGCGAGTCAGCGCTTTATGCTTCCCAAACGTCTGGCACTAATTCGCCGACCCAGAAGGGATGGAAGGCTTGGTTGGCATGGGAGGGAAATCCGAACCATGAACCTCGTATCGGATACAAGCGCCAGCCGGCACCTCCTCCGACTGCGCTACACGCGCTCAACACAAAATAATAGAAAGGTAAAAAAACTGTTGATCCGACTTCAACGAACTCTTCTCTTTTTCTCCATCATTGTGTGATTCTTACTGCATTGAGGCTTAAACGCTTATTTGGAATGCAATGATGTGCTATTGTTAGAAAGTTAATTAAGTGTTGTGCCTTTAACAGACAAAAAACTGCGTAACCCATTCCTCGTTCCCGAAGAGGTGTAGCTAACCTTTTCCTTGAAAAAGATCTATTAATGTTGCCACCCGAGTTCATTAGTGCGGACAACGCTTCACGCACCCGTGAGCAGTACCCTCTTAAAAATAGCAGCAGTTACTGATCTAAACGGACGTAAGAAGGATACCTTTTATTTTCATCTACAGAAAACATTCCTCAGATCTGGCTCTTTTTTGCAAAACGTAGCGCATACTTTACAATTCTTCCTTGCTCTACTTTTCTGCCTCAATATAGGGTTCCCTAAAAAGTTGTTCCTGTGCAGCCTTCTATCCTGTGGTGGCAAATGGATTTTGGAACAGATGATCATAGATCTAGCCTCGCGCCCGGCTTTCGAAGCTAATTCTGCCTTTCAGGCTGCCATCTGATTATGATTAAAGGTGGTGATGCCACAACCACGGGGATTTCGCCGGCGTCGTCTTAAATCTTAACTTACGCCTCCGTGGTGCCGACTGCCGCGTCACCGGAACTCTTTTCCATCTCGAGGCGTCGCTATAGAGCTGACGTATGGAAGACGACACTTCCGCTCTGGAAGTTCCATGGACACTCATTGACTCGCTGCCTATTCGCCTGGAAGTGCCGGAATTTTCTGTGCTGATAGAGCTCGCCAGCATGCTTTGTCCTCGTCGTTCATCTCGCATATCGCCGCCTCAGTCGATCCATATGAAGCGGCCCGTCGGGGTGTCGATACAAATCGGCGTTTAATGTTTTGCGAGCCTCAAGGGGAGCTCCCGTGTTGGCCGCTTTCAGGCGACAAAGCTGCTCCCACCTATTTCTGAACCGGAGGGCATTTCGGCATTATTTATCCAGTTTGCGGTTCATTTAGAGTCCTGTCCGGAGCTCAACACACTATTTGCATAGTAATAGTGGAGCCGTGGATTGTTTTTGCACGGAATTCTTTGACGCCTGATCCCAGATGAGAACAGTGGGAACTGGTGGCAGTTGAGTGAGTGTCTTAGCCCGACCGAGGTTCCTATGGACATCGCGAACGCCTTATCCGCTTGAACGATCGCTACTTATTTTCCGCGTATTCTCCGGCACTCCGCGGCTGCAAGTCATCGCAATCAACCGTCCCTCTCGAGTATGATAAGCCCTCCCTTCGCTCAGCACTTTGAGCACTCTGCAGTTTGGTCACCTACTGCATGAGTGGTAGCTGATGTTCATCACGGTTCCTCATCTGCTTCACTACGGAACTGGTTGCGATACGTGTGACGCGCACACTTGAGTGAGCCACGTATGTGTCTCGTTAATCCAGGGCTAACGCTAAGTTCGGAGTTGGAACCAGAACTGAGCACCCACTGAAAGAGAAGCCTTATATCCGCACTACCCTAAACTCTCACTTCTTGAATGTATGCTTAATATCGTCCAGAGCGGTCAAAAGCCTTTTGAAGTTTCTCTCTGTACCAAACCCGGGGCGACGCTAATGGATCATATCTAGATGTCAGATCTCTTAAATCAAGCTAATCTTAGCTAATCTTTCTTCTACTCTACAAAAGCAAAACTAAGGCTGAATATACCGAAGTGAAGAAAACCTGTCTCACCAAAATTCTCCTAAACTTCAAACGGTTGTAGAACATTTTGAGTTGTAGTAGTAGCTGGTACAGATAACCCTCCTCTCATATCTTTTTTTATATAAATACTACCTTGGGCTCTCAGAGCCCGTGTGTGTCTGTGCAGCCGAGTGAGGACATTGGAATGGTTGGCATCTTTCTCCTATATTCACTTAGCTTCTTTGCATACCGAAATTTTTTCACGTGCTTCAGCGATGCTTCATTCATATTCATGTCAGGTTACTGACAAAGCATCTGGAGCACACTGCTGAAGCCCTGTTCAGCTGAGGTGAGGCGCTGTGGCCGCCTGGTTGACCTGCCCATTGTCAATGCCCGATTCATAGATTTGTGCAGATATGAAAGTCAGCAATTTTCCAATCTACATGTGCATTTACGGAACGACTCGATTTGACTTCTTGTGTGGGTGGCTTTACTCAAGTATCTCTACGCCATCTTCCATCCGAGTAGGTGATTTACGAAAGGTCGTTTTCGTCAAGAAGACGGGCACTGAATTGCTAAGCTGATACAACGCTGCTTGGTTGCGTTAGGTGGTACTCGAATCCCTCGAACCCGAACTTGCTGCTGACCGGACGGGAATGCTCTACGCCATTACACCACCGGCGCCATTTGATGGGAAGCAACATCCACACCTCGTGGGAGCGATCAGCACTCACCCGTATATCGAGGTGAGCCGGCCACTGATATTAGCATGGAACCAGTCAAGTCGAGGGTCTTCATAGAAAGTCGAATCCTCCTGGCGCCTGAGCTTTGATCGCAGCCAGCCATCGTTGTAACAGCTTACAACCGAGCCACTTGACGATTCATACCTACATATCTTTCCATTAAAATGTTTGGATTGTGCTTGAGGCAATATGTTGCAGAAAGGCGGTGAAATCCTATGTGCCATGGCATGCCTCTTCAGCCATTTATCCAGCTTTCAGCTGCAAAGTTGTCATAACTGCTTCGTCCTTGAGTACCGTAATATTGTATCCTCTAAAATAGCAGCCTGTAAAGATTATCCCACTGCCCAGAATACGTGGTCTACCACACCTATTTTTCTGCTCATTTGACAGTTCGTTTAAATTTGCTGCCGATGTACAATGTTATTTGGGAGAGATAATTCCCTTTTTTAATTTTCCATTTTTTGTGGATTCTATACACCTTGTGCTTCTACCAACGAACTCTTCGTATTGTGCATAGGACTTAGTGGTTTACGCCAGTCACTAGTTGGGGATAGTCTTCTATGAAAATAAGATATATGAGGCACTTTACGCGCTTTCAGTCCTCCACCGAATTAATTGTTCCCTCGTATCGCTTCCATGTCAAGGAGCGCTATCTGGTTGATTAATTTCAATAGACGACGCGCTTCCGAAGGCACGCTGACCTTGATATTACAAAAGGGAAGCGTCCACGGGACTCCTAGTCGGCACAACTCGGAGGTGTGAGGATTTCAGTTCATGTCATCACCGCAAATACATAGTGCCAAATTTCACGGTTGCGTTGCCTCCTTCGCGTTTCAACGTGAACCGAAGCTAGGTTTCATGCGTCGAGATCTTGGAGATTAACTTCGATTGTGAGGACTAATGGCTGAGGCTCGCCGTGACGGCCAATGCCTGGAACCTGGCGACGGTCTTTGCTCCTGTTCATTGCAGACCATGTTGTTGTATCTGACACTTGAGAGGCGAGCCTCCTGGCTTCCTCCCCTCGCTTGCTGCTATACGCTAGGTTTTTCTTCTTCAGTTTGAGCTACTTTTTTATAGCACATGCTACGAAAAGAAACTTCTGTAAGCTTTTAAGCGTCCGCCGTACCTACAATCTCGTCGTCAGTGCACCACACGAGTTGAATAGAGCAACTATTAAATGCATTCTGGCCGATTTCTCACTATCCTTTCGGACATCGTTGTTTGATGGCACGGAGTACTGGTACGATTCGAGAAAATGTTGTTGCTCATTTCAGTTCCACTGGAAGCCGCGTCAGCCCCTCCCAAACCCTCCCCTCCCGTACCCACCACCGTGCGGAGAGCCATCCGAGTGACAGCCATGTCCTGTGATTGTTGGGTTGACTTAGAGAGACTAGCAATTTTAGTCGCCGAATGAGGAACAATGAAACGAAGGCGAATCTTCTTCAACTCAGCTCTTCTGCTGCTAATTCTCCCTCGCTTTTCCTACGCTGCAGATGGTTTGTTTGTCTATTAGTTAGGTTTGCTTTCCATTTCTTAACGCTGTTGGTCGCTCGAAACCTCCCTCGGGCTTTTGCCCTGTCCCTGTAGTCCATCTCCATCGTCAAGGTTCGCAGTTACTGTCTAATTCTACCTGCTGCAGATTCTTATCAGAGCTATATACAAGCTCTCGCGTGTGAGTTTTTTCGGCAGTTTTTGTTTCTTGTTCATCGTTTTATTTCTTTTTAAATATTGATGTGCAAATGGAGTATGTAGAAATGAATGGCGATGACACCTTTCAGCAACAAAAAACATGACGAATCTTTGGCCCTTGCCCTTTTTACGCATCCCAGATGCGCTTCAGCTGCTTAATGATTCACTGTATGGAGTAAAACCTCTTCCACTTCATGTCAGCATTGTCTTTCTCTCTGCGATTTTGTGTGAGAATTGAGGTCGTGACTGCTGCCCTAGATTCAGAATTTGCAGCTTCACGTAAGACGTTCTCATCGATTTGGCTGCACCTGTAGCTGTATTGAAATCACGTCACAGATCCACCCTCTTCATGGCACATTTTCTGCGAGATACAACATGTCCAATTTCAGGAAAGGTTCATATTCAGCCCAAGTTTTGTGGTATCGAAAAGTTGTGCAATGGTGCGCTTTCCTGAACAAGAAAGAAGTTCATATACGTATAGTAAGCTCTCTGGTCCGTCACATCGACAAATGGGGTCAAACGGCGATTTCCGAATTAATTCCCTATTGGAAAAACAACAAGCATCCTTTTAAGATCGTATTTTTGCATAATAACGCGCATATCGTGCTAAACGGACGAGCAGGTTCTGCGAAATTGTGGACAAGATCTAGCCTTTTCGGAACCAAGACCGATCGCAACACTTCTGTGCCACTCTCGAAGCGTTTTCCTTGGTGTTTGGAAATCACTATCATTAGTGGACTCAGTACGAGTTAGTAGATTAGAGCTGGGCGTGGTGACGAGAACTGGGCTACAAATTATGAAAACCTATTGCAACTGCGGCTTGCTCATGGAAATAAAAGGTTGCCACATTCCCATTATCATATCCTCGAACGTCCGCGCTATCCTCGCACAAGTCACCTGCGCAGACGTTTCTTCTTCGTATTTCTCAGAAATTTAGCAAGGGAGAAATCTTGCGCATGCAAGAGAGATGTTAAAATCTATACCGACGGTCGATGAGCTCTATGCCCCAAGGTTTACAAACAGAAATCACTCCCATGGGTCTTTTATATATAAATATTTTTATATTTTTAATGATATGCCAAATGTAATGCGCCTAGCATTACATTTAGCAAATCAGCACTTTTACAGTGAAATGGATGGCGAAGTTATGATTAGTTGGAGGTTGATATCAAAAACGGCGGAAACTCGGGCCGACTTAATCACCTGTATTACCTGTCGTCCCGTTGATCATCGACTTGCTCGAGCGGGCGCCAGCAGCGTCTCCATTCGTCCCTGTCGCGTGCCAGAGTGGTCCAATGGATCCTCCTCGCTCGAGGGACACGAAGAGCGTCATATCGGTCGTTCAGGGCTTTCACGAAGAAGTCCGACCAACGCGTTGGTGGGCGTCCTGGTGTTCTTTTGACATCCCGCGGAATCCAGTCTGTGACGGCTCTCGTCCAGCGGGTGTCTGCGAATCGCATTACGTGGCCGGCCCACCTAATTTTCGACGACTTGGCCCATGCGACAGCGTCTCTGATCTTCGAACGTCGGCGAAGCTCGGAACTCCGGAGGCCTTCTCTCACTTGCGTGAGTCGTGTCACTCCGAGCATCGTCCTCTCGATTCCACGCTGCGCTACGCTGTGTTCATCCTGCTTTCGTATAGCCCAGGTCTCTGAGGCGTATGTTAGGGCAGGAAGAACAGTGGAGTCGAATAGGTGGGCACGGAGTCGGACGTTCTTCGTTTTCTTCACAACTTCTTCGACGCTCTTGAAAGCTCCCCAAGCCGCTCGTTTCCTCCTGCTCAGCTCTGGTGCTAGGTCGTTGGCCATGTTGACTTCGCGACCCAGATACACATAGCTGGAGCATTCGGAGATGTTCGTTCCGTTGAGCGAGAATGGGGCATCAGAAACCCATCCGTTCTTCATGAACATCGTCTTCGTAAGATTCAGCTGCAGTCCAACGCTTCCACATACACGATCGAAGTCGACCAGCATTCGCTCCGCCTGACTGATGCTCGGTGTTATGAGCACGATGTCGTCAGCGAAGCGAAGATGGTGCAGTTGCCGGCCGTCGACCTTCACTCCCATGTCATCCCATTCTAGTTCGCGCATGACGTTTTCGAGGGTGGCGCTGAAGAGCTTCGGGGATATGGTATCCCCTTGTCGAACCCCTCTCTTCACGTCAATGACGACGTCGTTGTAGAATGGTGAGATCTTGGTCGTGAATCCACTGTACAGCTCTCGAAGGACTTTGATGTACTGAGTAGGAACGCCCTGGGTGAGCAGGGCTTCCATGACCGCTTCAGTCTCGACGGAGTCGAATGCCTTCTTCAGGTCAATGAACGTAAGGCACAGCGGCAGCTTGTACTCTCGCGACACTTCGATGAGCTTCGTAATGGTGTGTATGTGGTCGATCGTGCTGAATCCTCTCCGAAATCCTGCTTGTTCGCATGGCTGTCCTTCGTCCAGCGTTCTACTAATCCTATTCAGGATGACTCGAGTGAACAGCTTGTAGACTACGGACAACAGGCAGATCGGGCGATAGTTGCCAATGTCGTGCACGTCTCCCTTCTTGTACAGCAAGACGGTCTTGCTGGTCTTCCACTGAGATGGAACCTTGCATTCGGACAGGTAGCGTGTGAAGAGCCGCGCCAAGGTGTTGATAAGCGCTGGCGGGAGGTTCTTCAGGTGTTCAGCTCTGATCCTGTCAGGACCGGGTGCTGTACGTTTCTTCACCGACGAGATGGCGTGTCGGATCTCGGAAGGGAGAACAGAGGGGATGACGTATCCATCCTGCGGAAGATGGCGTAGGGGCAGGTGGACGTGGCTATCGAAGAGATCGGAGTAGAAGTCGTGGATGACTTTCTCCATGGTCCTTCTGGAAGAGGTGACGGTTCCGTCAGGACGTCGGAGAGCGGTCATCTTGGTCTTGAAGTTGGCGAAGTTCCGGCGGGCATTGCGGATGCTCAGTCCTGCCTCTGCTGCTTCAGCCAACACTTCCGCCCTTCTCTCCTTGAAATCTTCCTTTATCGCCGCTCTGCATAGCTTTGCAAGCTCGGACGTCAGTTGATAGTTGCCTGACGCTCGTGCTGCTCCACGCTGGCGTATAAGCTCGAGAGTTTCCGGAGACAGGCGTCTCTTGGTGGTCTTCAAGCTCTCGACTCCCTTAGCACTATCGTGGAGATGGTGCACGAAGCGATCGTATTCCTCGTCGACGTTGTCCATGACGGCATCTTCCCAAAGGCCGGCAAGAGAGGTGTAGAGATCCCAGTTGATGGTCGTTCTGGGTCTCCTCTTCTTGAACTTCGCGGCCTTCTCTCCTTGACGCGAAAAGCGGAACCTCGCGCGAAGGAGGCGGTGGTCCGATCCCGTGTAGAACTTGGGGACAACGGAGACATCGGTCAGACAATACTTGCGATTGAAGATGATGTGGTCGATCTCGTTGTGGAACTGGCCACCGGGGGATTCCCAGGTCCATCGTAGGGAGGGAGGCTTCTGGAACTGCGAGTTTCCATGGATGGTCTTGGTCGACATGATAAACTCAGACAGCCTTTCACCTTGCTCGTTCCACTCCAAACCGTGGGTTCCGATGTGAAGTTCTTCCGGCGACCTTCGTGGCCCGATCTTGGCGTTGAAGTCGCCGACGATCACCTTGTAGAAGGTGTGATCTTCCTTATAGAACTTCTCCAGCTCCACGTAGAAGGCCTCGACGTCTTCGTCGTCGTAGTCGGATGTTGGGGCATACGCGACGAACACAGTCAAGGCTGGCACGGAGCCACATCGCTTCAGTCGCAGACGTCCGATTCGGCTTGTCAGAGACTCGTACGAATCGATGTTCATGGCCAAGTGCGTGTTAACGAGGACACCAACGCCGCCTACTCCCCTGCTGTCGCATGTTCCGAGGGACAGTTCTTCTCCGGAGTCGTAGGCGGCGTGTAGGGGGTGGTGTCCTCTCGTCTCGGTCAGTCCGATGACGTCGTACTTGATCTTCCTGGCTTGCATCATCAGGTCCTCGACGGATGCTTCCGACGCAAGCGTGCGGGCGTTGTAAGTACAGATCGTCATCCTAGTCCTTCTCAGTTTGCGCAGCCTGGTTAGGCCCTGAGATTTTAGCAGCCTCTCCGTACTCGTCCTTCCCATCGCTGCAGAAATGGGGGCTCTTTCGGGGTCAGGGGAATGAGGCCCTTTAGTGCTGCTGTGTTTGACTGGAATACAACACGGGTAGCTAGTCAGGCTCTGTCGTGCGGGCGGGGTACTCCGGGCAGCCAGCCAGACTGCCCGAAGGGACGGGGCGAGACTTAAGGCGGCCTCGAATCGCCTTACATGTACTCCCAGTCTACCGAGTGCAAGCTTTTGGCCGAGCCGACACAGTTACAATCCGCACAGTCACGGACACATCCACGCACACAGTGCACGAACATGCCGCTCCCACGCACAAGGAACGCATCGACCCGACACAGCAGGAGCAAGGAGTCCATCCCCTGCATCCCACCTGCGTCTCTGGGCAGTACACGGTCGCATTTGGTTCGCGTTTAATTCCCCTATCCACCACCCGGGGACGCGCCACGTGGCCCTGCGACAAGCGGCCCGAGATCCCTCTTAACAAGAGAGCCCGAAGGCTCTCTATCGAGGGAGATCCGTGGGGGCCGACTTAATAGGAAGAAAATACCCTCCCCAAAAAATTTAAGTAATAAATATAACATCGGCAAAGCTAGGAGTGTTATAAAGTTGGACAGACAAAGGCTTGTGAGTAAAACGCAGAGCGACAATTTTGCTTTTTGTCTCTCGTGCTTATACTTCATAAGGGGTTGATCTCCATATCGCATTGTTATGTAGTTTCAAAGAATGCAAGGACGTTCCGCAGGAATCCCGTATGGAAATTACGGCAGCCTCTTTAAAGTGCAGGTCCTGTTTTCGAATGACAGATTCGACCCGACCTCCTAATTTGTGCTGTACCAGTTCCTTATTTGTAAAGAAAAGCAACAGAATGCTTATTAGGAAAATTAGGTAAGTCAGGGAATGAGACTAATGGTAAAAACTAGGTCTAGTGCCCGTAGTCAATCTGGATACAGCCGCTTCCTTCTAATCAGAAACTCCATCCCACCATTTCTGCAAATATTCGATGACACGTTTGAGTTCAAAGAGGTCCTAATTGCTGCCTGAAGACGAGAACAGTGTCCTCTTCCCGATTACGCAGAACTTTACATGACTTGATCGTGGTGGTTGCTGATGCAAGAAATCGTAGTTAGCACAGAAATGCCCAAAACCTATCAATCAAAATTCTATCGATGGGGCGTGAAGCTAAATGAACCTTTCTGTAAAGCTTGTATACATTGAGACTACCATCACTAAGCTATGAAAGCGTTAGAGGAGTATCATTCTAAGTGCTCCAGATGTTGTGATTGTTCCTAGAAATATTTAGACAGAGCGCGCCACCGATAGAATTGCTGATCACTGCTGAGACAGCACTTCAGAAAAGTACCTCTTTTTCAATCTTTTACCTTTAAAAGCAGCTTTTTCGTACTATCGAATTGCCTCCGGTTCTAAATGATCTCGGAATCGAACGTAAGCTGAATCTCGAGCTTTTGGCTGCCACTTACGGGTGTAGCGACCTTCGTGAGCGTTGCAGTACATCAAACCTCAAACGCTCTCCTAGCAACCATGACTTACGGAATTGTATTCCAGTGGTGTCAGGGAGATCAGATTTCGAGAGCGTTGCGCACGAAAATGAGCAGTTTCGCGGCGACTGTTTCCCGCGCAATAGCTGTATGGACCTGGCCTTGATTCATCAAGCACTGGGTATAGGTAGAGATACTGTAAGGGAATCATGCCCTCTACCAGCAATCAGTAGTGGCTACAAATCGTATTCATGAAAGGAATCAAGGGTAAGGCCCCTGTTAGGCATCTGTTATACTCCCGCGGGAGCATCCGCGGATGGGCGGAAATCGCGTCGGGACCCTGCGCCGGGCCACTCGTCGCGGCCCGCCACACCCGCCGTCCGCGGATCGCTGCCGACAGACGACGAGAGGGGTGTTAAGCCCCTTTCATACTCGTCCCAGGGGCGGCGGCGGCGGCGGCACGAGTATGAAAGGGGCTTAAGGGTGCACCGCGGACGGCGGGCGTGGCAGGGCGCGACGATTGGCCAGGTGAGGGATCTCGGCGCGATTCCCGCCCTTCCGCGGATGCTCTCGCGGGAGTATAACTCAGGCCTAAGGCCGGCAGCAGAGTCTTGCGGGTGCCGCGGACCCGCCATGACAACGGCGGGTGGTGCGGCGCCGCGAGGGCTTTGTACGCAATACTGCGTAACTTTGCCGGCAGGAACGTTTAACACCCCCGTTAATGTCCTTGTAGGAATTAGCATTAGCTACAGTGAACCACTGACAATATGAGAGCTATGATGTTGGGCTTTATTCTAGAGTATCCTAGAAATAGGAGCCTTTTCGCCTTGAGTCTCTCTTAATCAAAGAAGTTCCGAGTGAGCAAAAACCAGAAGCCTCCAATCCTCCCCCTCCCCCCCCCCCCCCCCAACTACTAGTGGAGATGCTTAACACATTCAATTTCCTTTTCGTAAGGTTCCACAGTAACCATATTTGCTGGTGATAACTGCTCTCTTGTGGAAGCATTTCTGGGAAAGCGAATTCAGGTTTGCCAAATTATAGCCTTTCCATAATTCTTTCCATAAATAAGCCTAATAGTAATCACTAGCGAAATGGAAAGCAGGATAAGCATCGTACTTGGAAAGAATTTTTTGAGGGTTCCAAACTGCTTGGAGGTGCCGGCTGTCGAGTGCACGCGACTCCAGGTTCTTGGTTCGGATCTCCAGCCCAAACACTGATTTGTTCATCGGTTGGACATTGCAGATCGCCTTGTATAAAGGCCAAATACGAAGTCAAAATGCCTCTACGATATCCTGTGGAAGTAGAATGCGGGGAGAATTCAATAAAAAGATTGACTAGCGCCGGCCTTTATCCTTCATCTCCCATCTACCTAAAAGCTAGGAATGCTTAAGCCAGGAACGTTTTAGTAAGCCTGTCTCACATGGTGGCTCCCCGAGCCGCTTTGCGCCCCGAAACAATGAGAATCCCCTCCCTCCAAGCTCCCTATCCGGTCACGCCCTCCGGCGGGTCTCACCCGCAGCTCCTGGCGCTGCGGGTAAGACCCGCCGTGAACTGCGGCAGCCCTCGAGGACTCTTGCGTGCGGCGGCTCCGCGACAACTCGTCCGCGCCGCGGCTTCCACCACAGTGGCAGCGCGGGTCCCATTGCGGCGGGAGCGATTTGGACGAGTTCTCACGGTGCTGCCGCGAGACTCTGTAGAGGCCCTAAGGCACAACATGGCCTCTCGCGAAAACAGATGATCTCACTGGAGCGCCATTTTGTCAATGGGGCGCGAATGAGTCGAGGGTATACGGATGTACCCACACGGATCGGCGGGTTTTCTCTACCCACTGATATAGCCACGATTTGGCGGGTAAGGTTTATCATGAATCGTGGGTATGTCCACATCGTGGGTATGTTTACCCCCTTACCCAACATACCCATGGGTATGCGCGTTCATGAATCCGGGTCCTGGATTGACACCTGATAAGCAGCTAGCTAGATATGGCTAGGATCGAAACCTTGGAAGCCAAAAGCTCGTGCCATCGCCATTTATTACTAGCTGAAGACGGTTGCTGTACTTTAAGATTGCAAGCAGATCGACGCTTGGAAATCTTTCACTTCGAATCGTAATTCTACCAGCATCTCGACGTCAGGGAGGTTTTCTGAAGATGGCGGAAACGCAGTAGGAGGAGGCGCCGGCTGCCGTGTGCGCTCCGAATTGAGATTCCTGCGGATCTCATTTAGATCACTAAAGCTTTCTGTCATACCGGTCTGTGAATTGGCACAGAGTTCCCTGGGAGGGGTAAAACACTGAGTTATCATGGACTGGCAGATCATTGAACAGGCCAAACACACATTCAAATGGCCTACCCGCAGATGTAGAATAGGCGGCCAGTCCTAACCCGGGATTGAGCAATGCCGCTTTTATTCTTTTATGCTTTATGTTTGAGCATAAAAGAATAAAAGCAATGTTTGCAATGATAGCATGCAGATTATGAGCGCCATAAAATCGAACTATA
The DNA here is from genome assembly GCA_947359475.1 of Heligmosomoides polygyrus bakeri. Taxonomy (NCBI): domain Eukaryota; kingdom Metazoa; phylum Nematoda; class Chromadorea; order Rhabditida; family Heligmosomidae; genus Heligmosomoides; species Heligmosomoides polygyrus. The sequence goes on along the minus strand of OX375866.1, from coordinate 63,731,323 downwards.
TAAGCGAGCTGCAGGCTTCCTTCAAATGGGAAGATAACTCTGTTCACTTCATTCAATGTGACTTTGTAAAAATTTGAATACTGGCTAGATAAATGAGAAATCCTGCGACACAATAAAGGATAAAGGTAATCTGAACGTTGAATAAATTGGACAAGAAACCGCAATTTTTACCAATCTAGGTCGTAAATGCAGTTTTGCCAAATTGTGATGCACAGGCACGATGTTGTTTTCCATACATTAGCTGAAATCGGTCGAAGTTCGTTTTGTTTTTATGGTCCTTGGCGCACTCACGTGCAGTTATAAATAAATAAATGTCCCTTACATCTATCTCTTCGTTCTTAGTTCTTATCGAACATTGAGCATATAGCTGAACTAAGGAGAAAACTCTAATCTCTCTTGCCTTTGCCAACGCCTTCTTCAAAGGCAAAGGAATTGTAGCTCCCTGTGAAGTTTCTGTTCTAGTTTTAGCCCACTTATCTTGTGTAGAGCCCATAACGCCTGGGTGAGGGACGTTCTGCCTGAAAGCGGCGCGGGCAAAGGCGCGGGACAGTGCCTGCGGAGACAATTAGCGTCGACTCGCACAGTGACACCCGCCGCGTCGCACTCAGCCAGACAGTCCTCGTCGCAGAGGCGATGCTGACCCAGCCAACTACAGGAGCCTGTAGGTCGACCAGATTTGGTGTGATTACAATCGATAGAGAGATATGAGGCTCAGACGGCTTGCATTGGCAGTCCTGAATATGGGACTGATCTGAACCCTACCATCTTCTATATCAGAATTTCAAGCTCTATCGAATGAGCCAGGAAAGAATCTTGTCTCAATGACCCTTACAGCAATTTTTTTTTCAGGCGCAGTTACCTTTCGGTAAATATCAGTTTTTATTTATATCAGAATTAACTACGAGGCATTCTTCCAGGCTACTGATGTGAACTATACCTTCTCCTGCATTATATCCTGTCTAGATAACCCTTAAGGCGACTTTTGGGCGTTGTTTATTTTCGTTAAATAACAGTTTTTGTTTATATCAGAATTAATTGCGAGGCACGTTTCAGTACTACTGATGTAAACCCTACCATCTCCTGTACTAGAATTTCGAGCTCTACCGAATGATCCAGAAAAGAATACTGCCTCAATAACCCCTAAGGCGATTTTTTTCAGGCGCTGTTTATTTTTCGCTAAATATCGGTTTTTATTCACATATATCAGGACTAAATACGAGACTTGCTTCCAGGCTAAAATTGCACAAAGATTCCAACTAGATAGACGAGGGATCTTTTAGCATAAGTTCAAAGCATTAGTTTCAAAATTACATTTCTTTATCATTTCGTAACTGATTTTTCTATGGAACTTTACAATGCACACACCATACATGTCGAGACTAAGACTGGATAGGTGGTTCATGAAATCTAATGTTCACCGAGAATAAATTTCATCACACAATACTTCAAATTGCTCGTCCAGTCGTTTGTGACTTCAAGCAGTTTTTTGACCTCGCGTTCCACAGGCAATGTACCTGCATAGCCAATGTCACCTCCACCAATTATCGTGTTAAGAAACACTGATGAAATGCTTTGAAAAAACTGGAGTACGTCGGTGTTCTTTGGAGGTCCACCGACTATCAAATTGAACTCTTTGGGCAATTTCAGACTGTGAACGTGCTCTATGCACTGAAGGATCATAATGTCGTTTTCAAAAAGGTTGAACACTTGAAGGTCTCTCGTCTATCTAACTATATTTCCCACACAATTTCAGCCTGGAAGCATGCCTCGCAATTAATTCTGATATAAATAAAAACTGATATTTAAGGAAAATAAACAATGCTTAAAAGCCGCCTTAAGGGTTTTTAGACAGGATAATTTCTGGCTCATTTGTTAGAGATCGAAGTTCTAGTACAGGAGATGGTAGAGTTCACATCAGTAGCCTGGAAGCATGCCTCATAGTTAATTCTGATATAAATGAAAACTGATATTTACCGAAAGGTAACTGCGCCTGAAAAAAAAAATGTTGTAAGGGTCATTGAGACAAGATTCTTTCCTGGCTCATTCGATAGAGCTTGAAATTCTGATATAGAAGATGGTAGGGTTCAGATCAGTCCCATATTCAGGACTGCCAATGCAAGCCGTCTGAGCCTCCTATCCCTCTATCGATTGTAATCACGCCAAATCTGGTCGACCTACAGGCTCCTGTAGTTGGCTGGGTCAGCATCGCCTCTGCGGCGAGGGCTGTCTGGCTGAGTGCAACGCGGCGGGTGTCACTGCGCGAGTCGACGCTAATTGTCTCCGCAGGCACTGTCCCGCGCCTTTGCCCGCGCCGCTTTCAGGCAGAACGTCCCCCTCCCATAACGCCTGCTACAGCTATGTACATTTTTGCACATGTATGTATTGCGCTTACTAAGAATGACGGAAAATGATGGAAAGAGATCGCCTTCAACTAACGTCTTTTTGGAATGCTTTACGCATTCTTCTTCCGAGGCATACCTTGAATTCAATTTGAGTTAGCAATTAGGCCTACGCAATGCGTTACGGTAAACAGACGTTAGACAAGTCAGTGTTTTATCGTCCCAAATAAGTCTTGTACCAAATCAGGACATAAAACTTAGTTTCCAGACAGAAAACTTGGTTAACATTATGAGGACATGAACCTTGAATCGATTGGGGTGCAGGCGAGACTCAGCGCTCTCTTCCAATATGCTACACGTAGCCATTTATTCATGGCGCACATTATTGCCACATGAAAAATGAAACTCCAGAAGGAACACAATGGGATGTTCAACAAGGGAAGTCTGAGTTTCAAAATGAGTTCAAAGTGTCCATCATCCGCTGTCACACCCGTCGGCCTCGAAATAGCGTTTGATCTGCATTATTCACGGTGTCTCTAACTGGGCTGAACCTGAGAGTCGTGGTCGCTGTGGCGGCCCGCAGACTGTGCATTCCACAGCTACCTCAAAACGGACGCAGCAAGTGCTTCCACTACATCACGCGCGTCCGGCTTCATTTAAAACCCAAAACCTGGTGATGTGCAGCGGTGAGCATCGTTTCTGCTGAAGTGAATCTACTTGTCTTAGATCCGGCCAGATTAGTGGTCCGACCCGATCCGTCGACTGTCGTCGCTGACACCAGGATCAGCTTTTTCTGTCGAGCAGATGGAAATCCGCTGCCAAATATAGTTTGGAAAGTTAACGGCAAACCTCTCACCGATTCTAGGTAGGTCTATCTACTCTGTGTTTCTCTATGTTTTGTTTTCAAAATGATTTCAATTTTTAACTCCTGTTGCTTGGTTTGCTATTACTCGTTGATTCGCGCTTGAACACAGGCGATTTATCTGCAAAGGATCACTTGTCATGGCAGTTTAAATGCGAAGTCCTAACCGAGAGATTATTTGAAAGTTAATCAGCGAAGCGGAATACATATTTTGCTGTTGACATAATACGGGTGTCGCGATGCATTTTGTTCAATTCCTGCAATTCCTAAGGGCATTGAACGTTTTTTCCTGGATGGTTCTTTCACATAAGGGGTGTGCGTAATTGCGATTTATGATTTCCGGCGATTTTTTCGCAATTTTTCACGGTCTACGATTTACGACATTTTGTGTCGTAAGTCGCAAATTTTCGTAAATGTGATCTTTAATCTACAACCAAGTGGTCTGCAAATGGTGCATTGTGGACCGGGTTACAAATATGTGCCCACTTTGTCTCCTCTTATATCTCGTTTTCACTCCCTTTTAGCGTTCTTTTTATGCTCTGGGGGGGGGGGCAGTAGCCTCTCGACCTTGGCAGAGGACTGTCGTTTTTCAGGAATAGGCTAAAGTAAAGTTTTCAATTAACAATTTTTTCGACCTTCTTGTGTAAAGTTTGATTTGAAAGGTTTAATAGAAAGAAAAATAAACGGGAGAGGGAAAATAATTTGGTTAGAAGACTCTTCAGCCTCAGCTGAAAATAACACGATAAATAAATAAATAAATTTTTTATCACGTTTGGTTAACGTTAGCAGAAAAAAAAGCCTCTGAGAACTTAGTTATGCTGCACTACATGACTGGTAACTGTTACGATTTACGGTTTGCGACGGGTCTTTTCGTAATTACGATCTGCGCTTTACGAAATTTCGCATTTCATTTACACACACCCCGCTTCGCACCCAACGCGTACAACGTCCACTCCGTTACAAATATTTCACATCGTTTGTAGCTCACCATCACCGTTTGTAGAGGCGACAAAATCAGTTGAGTGACCGGGGGCCTCGTAACCATACCTATTTATTTATCTATTTATTTGTTACATGAACGTGTCATGAACAAATTATAATAGATCAACAAGACAACTCGCGAACAAACGAAGACAAAAGACAACCATTAACGTCATGAGCAGAATCATCAGTTATCAGTCCAGTAAATTCAATCCTCATAATTAGAAATAATTAGGAACAACTGCGATCAATTAGGATTCAGATGACAGTCCAACATCTTTAAGAAACATTTGAGATCTACTGGTACAGAAACCTTCTACTTAACTTGATAAGTTCCGACCCCGCCCTAATTTAGAAAAAGTGATGCCGAAACCTAGTTCTGCCTTTTGGTAGCAGAAGCTTGCGGCGACTTCCTCGAGTGAATGAGTTCTCCACTGCGAAATGATCCAGTATGAGACTGCACTGACCGTATAAAATTTGGTGCAACATTACGAGGTCAAACTTCTTTCTTCGGAACTCAAGAGAAGCCAACAGAACGCACAAGAAATTTTCTAGTGAAATTATTCTGGACTAACTCAATCTTCTTAATCAATTTCTTTTTGTGCGGGTTGAACACTGCTGTTCCATATTCGAGCATCGGTCTGATATAAGTTTTATAAGTCCCATTAAATCGATGAGATCTCGAGTAGAAAGAGCTCTAAACAGGTTGGAAACCCTTCTCGAGGCGTTAAGAACTAAGGACACGCAGTGCTCATCAAAGGCAAGACGACGTAGCAGATATTAACTAAAAAGCCGAGGTCCAGAACTGAGTCCACTTGCTCGATCCTACTCCCATTAACAGTGTAGCGAGCCTCATTTTTGCCTGGACCAAGGCGCTGGATTGAGGAAAACCCCAAGAGCGAGCCCATAGCTGAGCGAGATCAACAGCTGATTGAAGCCTATCATGAGATGCTCTATCAGTCACACTGTGATATATTTTCACATCATCAGCAAACACACAGCAGCTGACCCCTGTGGAAACAAGAAGCTCAGGCAGCTCAAATGTACAGATGATAAACAATACAGGGGAGAGGACTCCACCTTCTGGAACGCCAGTGGTGGTAGTTTCGAGGTGGAAAGTGAGGAATTTATCCGAACTTGATAGGACCTTTCAGTCAAAAAGGCTTTCAGTCGAAAACAATCTGCGGATGGACACCCACTACTCCTAGCTTGAACAGCAGCTTGTTGTGAGCCGCTCTGTCGAATGCCTTGGCAAAGTCAATGTAGGCAACATCTACAGCTCGACCTTCATCCAGAGCGATCGTCCAATCGTTCATTGAGTGCAGCATAGCTGGAACCTGGATTTCCCCTTTTGGAAACCATGTTGGAAACGAGAAATATAATAACTTAATGCTCCATTAAATGGTCCACAATTCTCTTCTTCAATGCTTTTTCGAAGTCCGAGCGAACACTGAAGTGCTTGAACACATTGCCAGCGCCGGTGGTGTAAGGCGAACATCGCTGCCCGGAAAGCAGAAGATGCGGGTTCGAGTCCCGCCTGGCGCAAGAGTTTTGATCGCAACAAAACATCCTGTAACAACATATGGCCTCTCTACCAGCCGCTCCAGGCTTCAGCAAATGTGTTCAAGCATTGTTACTAGTAAGGTCTTCAGCTTAACCGGTTCCATGCTGATATCAGCGGCCGGCCCATCCCCTATCACGGGTGGGTGCTGACAGACCTCGAGGATATCGCGGATGTTACGTGCGTTCAAACAGCGCCGGTGGTGTAAGGCGAACATCGCTGCCCGGAAAGCAGAAGATGCGGGTTCGAGTCCCGCCTGGCGCAAGAGTTTTGATCGCAACAAAACATCCTGTAACAACATATAGCCTCTCTACCAGCCGCTCCAGGCTTCAGCAAATGTGTTCAAGCATTGTTACTAGTAAGGTCTTCAGCTTAACCGGTTCCATGCTGATATCAGCGGCCGGCCCATCCCCTATCACGGGTGGGTGCTGACAGACCTCGAGGATATCGCGGATGTTACGTGCGTTCAAACAGCGCCGGTGGTGTAAGGCGAACATCGCTGCCCGGAAAGCAGAAGATGCGGGTTCGAGTCCCGCCTGGCGCAAGAGTTTTGATCGCAACAAAACATCCTGTAAGAACACTGAAGTGATTCTGATCGATGGAAAGTTATCCGGATTGGAATAGGGAGGCTTTTTGGAGATAGGAATAACCACTGCCTTCCTCTATGTATCTCATTTGCACTTCAGACCTCATGAAACTCAAATTAAACAAATATTCCAGTTGACCGACGATGTATTCAATTACATCTTTAACGAGCTTCAAGGAAATGCCATCAGGAGTTAGGCCTGGTTTATACTTGCGCCGCCTCGCGGCACGGCGTGATGGTCCTCATAGATATCGATTTTTCGCGCCACCCGATCGATATCTATTCCTACTATGGTGCCGAGCCGCGCAGCGGCGCAACTATCGGGGCCTCTACAGAGTCTCGCGGCAGCACCCCGGGAACTCCTCCATATCGCTCCCGCCGCAGCGGGAACCACGCTGCCACTGTGGTGGAAGCCGCGGCGCGGACAAGTTGTCGCGGAGCCGCCGCACGCAAAGGTCCCCGAGGGCTGCCGCAGTTCACGGCGGCTCTCACTCGCAGCGCCAGGAACTGCGGGTGAGACCCGCCGGAGGGCGTGATAGAAGGGTGTCCATTATGGTTCATCTATTCTAAACATTTTTTTAAACGAATCTACATGCTAGGGATAATGTGGGTTGGTGCATAACTTCTGTCCATAAAGGAGCTTGACAACCAACAGTATAGTCACCGGTAGTGTCGACAAATGGAGGCGTATGGAATCCTGCACTTAAAACGTAACGCAAAAAAACTTTAGCATGATATTAGGTAACCTTAATTGCACTGAAAATCTCCGTGGCCTTCCAGTAACAAGTTACTCGTCTGAGGTTTAGGAAGAACCTTTGCACAGAAATGCAACAACAACGCAGACCGTTCTTTTTAGTGTCCCACCATATGAGCTATAACTGCATCGGACAGACTTCCCGGACTCAACAAGGCATCGGAGGGAATGCTGTCATCACAAGGGCTACCACATTATCTTCGAGCTGCTTGTCAAGCGAGGAAGTTTTAGTGAGGGTAGATCGATAAAAGTGAAAGCAAGCGCAAAATGGCACAGAACTGTTGAGTTATAAGAAGTGTTCTATTAGATTTCGGGGCTTAGATTCAAGAACTCCTAACTTAACTTAGAAAACGCTTCTTCACAAAAGAAAAAGCGTTTCCCTTACACATCTTTCACATTCCCAGAGGTCGCAACTGTCGGCAAAAGTTCGCAGTATTGCGTACAGTAACCCTCGCAGAGCCGAACCACCCGCCGTTGTCATGGCCTGTCCGCGGCACACGCAAGACTCTGCTGCCTGCCTAAACCAGGGCTTAGGAAGAACTGGGCCAACTAGAGATTAATGTCTGTATCTCCCCAGCAAAGAACCCTACCGAGTCTTTCATAATGGGAAACGATGTCATGGCGGGGAACTCTGACTTCCAACACTTGCATCACACTCCTCCTCTCTCGTGAAGACCTGCTCAAAGCTGCTAGCCAAGATTTCGGCCTTTTCTTCATCAGACCAACAGACCGCTCCGGTAGATGTAAGGAATGGGCCTATATTACTTTGGCACTTTAATTGCAATTAAGATAACTGTAGAAGCCACGTTTATTGCTGGATTCGATAATCCTTTTCTCGATCTTCATTAGTATGCCACATTCCCTTTGACGTAACATTTTTCATTTCGAAACGAATACTGTTAGAAATAAAATGGGTATTTCGTATTCAAGTTTTAAACAGTGACTGTCTTACCAAGTTAAGATTACCCCTTTCTAAAGAAAATCTTAAAAATTCACCTTTGCAGAGGGTCTTAATGAAAGAGCTACGCTCTTGTTAAACTCAAAATTCTTGATGATTGACCTCAAACTACATTTTTAGATTAATTCTGGAGTGCTGAAGGTGAATGAATTAGCAGACGTGTTGTATAGAGAGACTGCATCGCGTAGTCATTCTTTGCATTGTATTATCTATTAAATACTTGAATGATAGTGTAACTGCTGTTCAGATGCGCACAAATCAAGAAATGGCAAAATGAGCCCCATTGGAAGAGCCACACCATCATTGCGCTTCCGCTTTCCTTCTCCAACTTCAGATAGACAGCGTTTACACTACTAATCAAATAAGCGCTGCAATGTACAGGACGTGTGCACAATATCATCTCTCCACATGAAGAGCTCCTTGTATCGGTGCACTTCAGAATGGATCCGAGATGCTGCTTTGGCCAAAGGAATAGAGAGATAGGCATTCTGTGTTCACTCAAAAAGTGTACACACTTCTTCTTAAGACTCGTTTAGCATTTGCCTTCACTTAAAACAAAAGCTTATTTTGCCTTTGTTATAAAGTGCCTATTTTGATTTTAGATATGTTTACTTCTCCATGAAAATGGAAAGGAAAATGGTATTTATTTATTTATTTCAATTCACCAAATTTTAATGCACCTATGATAGAGGATGGCACAGTAGCCCTAAAAGTATCTTGAACAACTTCAACAATTAACACCAGCAAAACTGTGAGAAGATCGTGTGATATCACTGTGAAGAAGAACTAAGCAGTAGAGCCGTGTTTTCTAATGTTCAGAGATTCAATGCAAGACATTAGAACATAATACAGAAATAATATGTAATACAACAAATAGTATTTAAACGATATAGGGCAAAATCACCTTAGTACTAGCATAAAAAGTGAAGAGCTTGATATTCAATATAATCATAGTGTGGTTCCGAAAGAGTGGAGAGTCATTTTCGAGCAACTTAACGAGAAAGAGGCACCTAGGAGCTCGGCCTTATTTCCCACCGTACCAAGGCAACCGGCTTCATTACGCTTCCTCTCGATGAAACTTCCATAGGAACCGATCATCATCACGTACTTGACGACACTTCCACTGTCTACCCAAAATACGCTGCACCTCAAAGGCCTGCAACACGGGGGTCAGACGCTGGACGACGTTAATCGTGAGTCCAAACGTGCGGATTTCCTTCCTGGGCGGAGCAAAAGACTAGGTTTTCTGTTTCTCGAACCCACGCAGTCACGAGTGCGCACTAGCACTTTTTGGCGAACAGCTCAGATGGAACTAATGCGCTGGCCACATCACCCGCTCTGGTGCTCCCCGTGGTCCAGTTTAGTCTTGAAGTAACATTCAATGAGGGATTTCCGCTCTACCCATCTTTCATGATCTTCTGCAATTCATTGTGGTGTCGACTCAGACTAATCTTCACATGGCACGCTATCTTCCTATAATAGGAGCTGTGTGTTAGGCAGCAACCGCTAACGGGCGCGTCAGAGCGGCGTGGAAGAAAATTGCTAAACGAGAAAAATCATTAAGATTCTAAAGCCAAGCAGTAACAAGACTTCTAAAATACCAAATTTATTACTATACCCAGCTCGTTTAGTTGGTGGCTTCTGGAAAGCTCCTGGAAAGATCCAAAGTGATATTCACAGTAGCACGGCTCTTTGGTTGACCAAATCTTAATCGAATCGAACTTTGCTGCATTGAGTATTTTTGCCTTTACCACCAAATGGCGTAGATTTCAATTTTAAAAGAATATTTCTCATCATATATTAAAGTATCCCATCCTGTGTTTATCCTTTCCTAAATCCTCCATGTGAGGGCGCGTGTAGCGTAGTCGGAGGAGGCGCCGACGGTCGCGTGCACCCGATACCAGTTTCCTGATTCGGATTTTCCGCCCAGGCCAACCAAGCCTTCCATCCCTTCGGGGTCGGTGAATTGGTACCAGACGTGTCTGGGAAGGGTAAAGCGCTGACTCGCTCATCGGCTGGCCATCCTAAGCCATTGTTTGAATAAATACGCATTGAAATCACCTCCACAAAATTCTGCAGAAGTAGAATTCGTGGCGCATCCCAAAAGGGTTTGAATAGCGCCGTCCTCTATCCTTTTTGTCCATTAATTCCTGCATGTAGAATTCGCCACTGTCACTTTTTCACGACTTTCAGTAACTGACCGCTCTGATTTTCTTCTTGAAGCACCTGCTACCATACTGCGCAGCAGATTTGATTGAGGTTCGATTATGTCTTAGATTTACCAATATCTTCTTGTTTCTTTAGAGCATATTTTGGGTTGCTGAACGGTGTAACAGTAAGTTCGCAAATTATCGAGAAAACCCATGAACATGTAAGAAATTTCTTTCTAGAGCCCGATCTGAACCTTCAAAGCTATTTTCGTAAATCTTACCTACCAGTTTTTATGCTTACCTTATCATCCCACTATATATAAAGGAGCAGTGTGTGTATGTGTGTGTGTGCGCGTGTTTTCGTCCGTCACAACTGGAGTGGGGGTACTGAGAAGCCGAACACGTCGGCAACCATGCATAGGGATTTAGTTTATCATCGACGGAAGACCTTCACAGCAGGGGCAATCGATATCGATCGATATTATCGATTTTTGTGGATTTCGTTCAAGCGGTCTGAAACTTCAGCCCTAGGGGTAATCGAGGTCGCTCAACACGAAATATGAAGTTCTTTTTTGAAGTATCGATTGCCATCAATCGATATTGATCAAATTATGGGTAGCGAAAATAGCGGAAAATACCCAGACTTCTTCTACCTGCCTGAAAACTTCAGCCGTGGGGTAATCTAGGTAGCTCGATACGAATCTGAAGTTCGTTTTTGAAGTATCGATCGCCATCAATCGATATTGGTCAAACTATCGATTTTTTGCGGATGTCGTCCAGGCGGTCGGAAACCTTACCCCTGAGGTTAGCCGAGGTCGTTTAACACTAATCTAAAGTTCGTTTTTGAAATATCGATCGCCGTCAATCGATATTGATCAAATTTCGGGTCGCAAAAATAGCGGAAAATACCCAGACTTCTTCTACGTTCCAGGGGATTTGGAAGACGTGCGGAATACATAGCATGACGTGCCTGGGACTAAAAGGACGTGCCAAAGACTTCCCTCAACGTGTTTGGGGATTCGGGAAGACGTGCCGAAGACGTCATCTGCTAAGGAGGATCATTGATGGGGGCCAGTACCAGTAATGGGGAACCGTTTCACTAAGGGAGGACCAGTAGTGAGGAACCAATAGATCGCCCCATCACACCATATACTATACGTACTGCGAGCCTTTTGTACTCCTAGGTAGGGAAAGAAGCTGTACAAGTAGAGCAGCTAGCTCAATGTGATTGTACTTAGCTTAGTGATACAACAACATCGCGCGAAGCACGCAAGTGCGAGCCGTGCCGATAGGCGTGACGGAGCACTTGTATATAGAAATTGACGAAGAGTGGTCATGGACTTCTCTTTTTAGATTGATTTTATTGCTTTTAAGTTCACTGTTTCACCTGTACCCTGACTATGCTTCTCCCAAAGAAAACAACCAAAAGAGCCATCGAAGAAGCAAAGGAGGAAGCAATATCGTTGACATGCACGGCATGAAAGCACCAGCAGCCACGCTTTGACAGTTACTGGGTTCAATGTCGCTTAAACCTAGCCATACAATTTCATCACCTGATGCTGCGCGAAGAACCCGTCCTAGTAAAGAATCCAAAAGGGCGAAACTACCGCAGAGAAGAGCGGGCGCGCACCCAAATAAGTTGGTCAATGAGAAAGAAAACGCCAGCAGTTTTCGAAATATAAGGACGGTGTCGACTGCACATTTCCACTGAATCGGTAAGTAGAGGGTTTCCAACGATACTGCGACTGCAACTCGTCCAAAAATTCACCCGAATTTACATAAAGAGGAAGCAAAATTTCAAAAATGCTGTGTAAATGTCGTTAATGCAATTTAACGGAAATTTCCGTCGTTAACTTTCCGTTAAATTGTATTAAATTTCGTTAAAAAAACTTAACGAAAAATGCCGGTGAATTCGGTAAATCGTTAAACGCACACCCCTGATACACACCACCACGGAGCTCATCGACGTATCGCGAGAGTACAAGCTGCCGCTGTGCCTTATGTTCATCCACCTAAAGAAGGCATTCGACTCTGTCGAGACGGAACCGGTCGCTGCGTTAGATGCACTAAGGCAAATTCCATTTCCGACAACTTTATAGCTCCGAAATCGTTGACGCTTTCGATTGATTGCAGTTTCAGCAAAGCTTTCCAGGTTACGAGACGCGAGTAAATGTCAACATTAGGTTGGAAACCAACAGGTCTACAAGTCCACTTCTCAGACACCTCCGCAGATTGTCGTTTAACATTTGAAGGAGGATGCTTCGTTCTATCAGAATATATGTTTTGCTTATTTGGTCGTTCTGAATTCTCAGAAGTTCTTAGTCTTAGGTATTAGGTTCTGGCTTCAAAAAATAAACAGAGTATTAGCTGTTGGCAGAAATAATGTATTAGGTTGTCCCATAAGTCTTCGCCGTTTTTTTTTTCAACCATTCACTGCAGATTTCGCCGGCGGTCTCTTGCATAGCGCTGCATAGCTTTCGAAAGAGAATGATTTGCTCTATCAGAAAATGTATTGCATTTCTTTTTTATCATGAATTTTGTGAATTTTTAGGTCGTTGAAGTGGAAAGTGAAAAAGTGAAAAAGTAGCCATTTGCGCACTTGTTCTCTCCGCTTAGGTTTGTATTTTTTTGCGCAGTTTTTATAGCATTTGGAAGACAATGTTCTGTACTACAAGAACATGTGTTGGTCCTATTTTCTCATTTGTCCTTTATTGATTTTTAGGTCATCAAATTGGGACGTCCGAAGGAGGATGGTTATTTTTGCCGACAGCTCCTGCTCTGTGGTTGGACTTTTTGGGTTGGTGTTATATGTCATTCGAAAGAAAATGTCTTGCTCTATAAGAATGTGTGTCGCGTTTATTGATTTCTATTGAATATCAACAAATTCCAAAAAGAGAAAAATCATCTTCTCCAACAACTCCTTCTCCTTACTCAGTTGTTGATATTCGACAGAAATCAGCGTAAGCCAATAAACGCGACACAAATTCTTACTGAGCAAGACATCCTCTTCCAAACGACATATGACACCAAGCAAAAAAGTCCAACCACAGAACCGGAGTTTTGGTGAAAATTCGGACGGGAAAGTCGGAATTCCCAATTTGATGGACTAAAAATCAATAAAGGGCAAGTGAGAAAATAGGACCAACACATATTCTTGTAGTACAGAACATTGTCTTTCAAGTGCTATAAAAAACTGCTCAAAAAATTACAAACCTAAGCGGAGAGAACAAGTGCGCAAATGGCTACTTTTTCACTTTTCACTTTTCACTTCAACGACCTAAAAATTGACAAAATTCATGATGAAAAAAGAAATGCAATACATATTCTGATAGAGCAAATCATTCTCTTTCGAAAGCTATGCAGCGATATGCAAGAGAATGCCGGCGAAATCTACAGTGAATCGTTGAAAAAAAACTGCAAGGACTTATGGGATAACCTAATATGTCTTCCGGACATTCCACTTTAATGCCCTGCAAATTAACGACAATGAAAATGAACGAAACCAATCAACACATGTTCTTGTGGAGCAGCTCCTCTTTTAAGCGGTTCTTTCTATTCCTTCTAACGGTCCAACCTTGGGAAAAAATTTAAACCTGAGCACAGATAAGGAGCTGTCGGCGAAGGTGATTTTTCTTTTTAGACCTTTCACTTTATTGGCAAAATCAAAATGGAAAAAGCGGAACATACTCGCAAATCATTACCTTCCGAATGGTACATAACATTATAACATGCAAAATACTTTCAGCGAAATTTAGAATAAAACGTAAAAACGTCGGGACTTAGTCTCCAACCTATTATGCTGTTGTTCTGCAGACTGATTTTGTTATTCATATAACTCTCATGATGTTTCAAGAAAGTCTGCTTGAGACAGAAATTCGACCTCAACACCGCAAATGCCGCGCAAGTCATTGTCTCCAAGGAGTATCGGTTTTGCAGCATTTGTCCTCGCTATTTTCCTCCTTGAGTAGAGCCACCGATTTCAGCTTAGCTCGCAACCACCTGTATGATCTTACAGTGCACTCACGTCGTTTTAGGTTCATTGTAAAATCGCTTCCTACGGGTCTGTCCACGCTGCGCATCGAGCCCGTGCTTGCCTCCGACAACCAAACCGCTGTGTCCTGCGCGGCCGACAATGGGGTTGCGAATCCTGTCGTGGCAGACGCCGTCGTCACCGTTCTCAGCAGAGGTTTGTTCGTCTCTTGCACTTCGTTTTCCTTCCAGGTGGCTACCGATTCGAGACTGCTCGTTCACTTTAAGGCGTATATAGCAATAAAGATGAAGACATTGGAAGAAGCTATTGAAAGCATTCGGAACACTCTTAGCAGAACTGTCTCCACCCATGCCTACCCTATGCCACTTAACTTTTCCTAATACCACAAAAATCTCCGCCTTTAAAAATTTGTTAACCAATCAATTTGTTTAGCTGAACTTCCACCCGGCTTTCCTGCCATTGACGCACATCCAACGCTGAAGTCAGTTGAGCAAGGTAGAACTGCCCACGTAACATGCCGGGTGAGCGTCTTCATTTCTTTGCTATACTGCTCCTCTACTGCTTTGAATTCCTTTTTTCATTTTTTAATGTTGCAGAAGTCTGCTTTTCAAACTCTTTGCGCTTTTTAGCATACCAGTCCTCCCTGCTTTTTTATCTGGGTTTAGGCCTCTAGTTATGCTCCAATTTTTTCTCAGATACTTCCGATCATGTTTTCCGTAGCTAACCTCGCCACACTACTCGGCACTGAAATCTGAGACTGCGGTGACTTGGGGTGACTTCAAAGTAGTGCGTTCCCTCTTTGGCATCCGTTCTTCTTCTCATTTCTCGGGAACAGGCACTCTGTACCTGTTAAGTTCCGAATTCTGTTTCAGCGAAATCCAAAAGTTTTTCGCAACAGAGGAAAACGATGCAGTATTTAGGTCTTTTGGTCGAATTAAAATTGTTTTTATGAAATTGAAGAACTGCCTACGAAGATGGTGTTCACCATTCATCCGACGTTTCAGTTCGCTCTTTATGGCGTGCCGTAGGCAAGGAATTCTTTACACGTGTAAACCGACAACATAGGTAGTTAAGCTGAAAGGCGTCCTGGTGCCCTTATGCAATGTAAAAGCCAAACGTGAACAGAAATGTTTTGCAAATTGCTCGCAACTAATTGTTTAACTATCTGTTTTCGATTCTTTATGGTATTGAACTTTAGTAGAGCTGACTGATGATTTATTTACTTCATTGTTTTATCAACAATTTTTCATAGAAAAATTTCAAAAACACGGAAAATGGGAGGCCTAACTAACTATAGAACAAAGAGTATTTATTTATTTATTTATTTATTTATTTATTTATTTATTTATTTATTTATTTATTTATTTATTTATTTATTTATTATGACCTTGGACTGCGCCATTATGAACGAGGATAGTTTGGCATAACTTACACGTACGACTAGCAGAACAAAAAGAACAGGAAGTTCTCAAAAAAGTGACGGTGGTGATATCCACATTTCTCAGGTGCTCTGCGCCAAATAGGCTATCATAATCTGTATCAAGTAGTGAGAACACCAATCTATCTATAGATATGATTGAAACAGTGAAACTGAGTCCAAGCTCGTGGCTGGAACAAATGCGATAGCTTCCAAGATGAAATTAAAAAGAAGGAAAAGTAGTTGCTTCTATGGCTTTGTTCACATGACAGTACTAGGAGTAGTATGTACAGATAAAACCCGGAAATATTAAGCGCCGTAAAATACTGTTGATCAATAGATTTTAGTCGAGAATGTTCTGAATCTACAGGAAACGCGCCTATTACTACTGCACATATTAAAATCTTTAGCACCTTACACCTCCAGTAAACTGATATTACTCTCTTTTTTTTTGAAGATTAGACAACTGCTGGAGGACAAAACTGGGAATGTAAATAATTTAGTTATAATTTTAACCACCTGGTAAATCGCAGGAGGAAATTGAAATATTTGAAGTTTCTTTTTCCAGAACAGCACGATAACTAGATTTAAATGTTTCTGCATACAAGCTTGCTGAAGAGACGAACCTTCTATTAGTTCCTACGACTACGTTTTTCTCAACAAAAGAAAAAAGCCCCGAAAGCAATGTGTGTCGTGTGAAACACTGCCTTGCAGCAATCCTTCTCCAGGGCAGTGTTCTTCGGGCGAACAGTTTCAAGCGCTCACTGTAAGCTGGTGCTTGGGGATTCTGCAGTACAGCGGTCTTGTAAAGGTTTTCTCCACTCTTTCCATTTTGAGCATTTGCTTTTTAGTTGACGGGCTCCAATACTGCGACTCTTGATGAGGCACGATGTTGGGTCAATGAAGACGAGCTAAATTGATGGGTTACCACTATGAACATTGTGAAAGATAGAGAAGAGATCCTGCATAAACTCTTCATACTTCATCAATGTGAAATCAAAACCCTAGCAACCGGCCAACAAGGGCTCTAAGATCTGTAGCTATGTCACGATTCTTTAGAGGAACGCCAATTATTTAGCAACTGTTCGGGGCAAATCACCGATACGCAAGGCATTTCCCAATGTTCGAAGGTAGTTACAATTCTGTAGTCCAACAACTAGGCTTTTTTATGAAATGCCTAAAAGTTGTTATTATTTTTTTCGTACTATGAACGGAGTTAATTTCGGCAAACTATCATAAACCGCTCTATAGAACCTCCGGTATAGGTTCGCCATTGAAGAGCAACCGTCGAATAGCTCCACCCAATCCACTAGTTTCTATATCGGTAACAGTGACGTTCGGCGCTCAAGAAATTAGGATAAGAATCCACCCCTTTAATGACCGAGGAAGGAAGCGTCATGGCACCAGAGAAGCGGACTCCACTACGAAGCGGATCAGGCGCTGAAGAAGAAAAGGAATCCACCACTTTAATGCACAATAGGCATTCAAAGGAAAGCTGAAAGAGGAAGTGTTACACGCCCTGTAGAATAGGGGATGTAGCGGGGATACGTCAAGAGTAATATTGGCGTATTGGCGAATTGGACATCTGCCGAAACCGGAATCATTGAAAACCCCACATGTGATGAACCATTGCATGAAGCTGCGACGTTATTCTATCCCACTTTCAAGTTCAATTCAGCGACTGCTATGCATCTGTCGACAAAGCAGCGGAAAGTAGCTGATAAGGTCATCATGGTTAGCCTTCGAATAGTTTGGCGGACAGTATACCAGTACAAATTTGATCTGGAAGGGTGAGTCAGGCGGCAGCATCATCACGCTCAGCGCTAGACAGAGAATGCTAGGTTATGTGCGTGTGCAAGAATGTCGTTTTTCGTCACTGAGCAAGTGTGTTTTCAATAGCAGTGCACCTAGTGATGTCGGAATCAAGAACTGTAAGCGTAGGCAGCAGGGTGTATCTCTGACAAAAACACTGAATGTTTCGACGGTTCCTGAAAGGTAAAGGCTGGTCTGTGGGTACATAGCCCATGTAGATATAGCAAACAGGGTCGAACTATCCACCTAACTCCGTCTGCAGTCCAGACATGCATGTACTCCGTCAGTTGGCAATGGGGCCTCATTCCTGTTGACAATACACAGGAACTACGAGTTTCAGAAACGTGTGCACCAACAGCCCATGTCGTATGTATGCATGTGCATACAAGCTGGCTAGACACGACTAATAGGATCTGGTCTCCAGTGACCCGAACGTTTTCAATTAGGGTCGATAGGGTAGCGTTGCTTAGACAGTACACAGAACATGCCGCAGTCTACGTCAAATTCGGCCTTTAGAACCATTGTATTATAGGATAGCTTGCATTTGTTAACAAACTAATTTGAACTTATGCACGAATAAAGACGAGTTGTACAAGCATAAGAGAAGAGGGGTTCAAAACAGCTTAGCGTGAACGGTATGAATTAACACATGATCATATTTTAGAAGCGGCGATTTGGATGCTATCCTAGAAAGGAGAAGGCAATTTGAACGCGTGACGCGTATACAATTGTTCATTTATTCCGAAATCCTTCGCTAGGCACTTTGGCTTCTTTCCTCGTGTGTAGGCACTCTCAAGAGCATTTCGGAGAAATCTTTTCTTACATCTAAACCCTTCATTCGATAATAAATCAGTAAGACAACTGGAGTAGAAGTTTCTCGAATACGCTTGCCTTTCTTCATCTCTGCACGAGCGGTATGAAATACTCCCGAAGATTTAAGGCCGAAAAAAAGCTCGTAGGCTATCGATAGGAGGGGAACAACCGTGCAACAATTTGCGTTAACCACATATTTTAACGAAACAACCATTGGTACTCGAGCAAAATGACCCAGTGGAAGGCGTTGCTGCCATTTCTGCCAGAACTAAACTGAAAGACGGGTCAGTCAACGAGGAACGTAAACCGCTTCATCAGAAGAACAATAGGCAAGCTGGAGACGTCTTTCATGGGAAATATCAAACCTTCACGACGCCTTAGGCGATTTTCCTCTTACAATTAGTCTTAAAATCGTCTATAACAAAGCTCCACCTATTACAGAAAACCATGCATGCATGCTCAGTAATAGGTGGAGCTTCGTTATGGACGACCTCCTATGGTTTCTGCTCCTGCCCCAGAAAATTGTTTCTTTCCTTCCAAATGGTGTATAAAGGCAGTGTCCTTTTTAAAGAAGTTTTTTTGATCGTTTCTTTCTGGCATTGCAATAAGAATGTCAAGATGCGTGGAAACAGACCTAAGAGACAGGGATAAGCCGCCCAACAACTAACGCATAAATTGGCGCGCCATTATGGGCTTGTGTCACTCCGATAGCTCCACCGGAGTCCCACTGACCGCAAGCATTATGAGCTCGTCTTTTACAGGTTCGAGGCGACCCACGACCGAAGGTTTTATGGTTGCGAGATTTGGTGCCGATCGACATTCGGGCTGATGGACGCTATTCCGTTTCCACCATGGGAAATCCCGGTGAGACATCGGAACGGAGATGAAGACCTGACGTTTGCGTGACTGCGCTGCCTGCGTTAGGACTAACGGCTGCTCGTTTCAGGAGCGCTGATGATCCAGCAGGCCCGCGAGGAGGACCAGGGCAAGTACGAGTGCGTGGCGAGGAACAGCCTCGGCGTCGTGCACTCGAAGGCAGCTCATCTTTACGTGAAAGGCAAGTGCGGGAAAGGGACGGGAGGGGGGGGGGGGGGGGGGGGGCTGCGGCTGTTGGTCGTGATGCGGGCCGGGCCAAATTTATGTGACTCATTATTGTGGGAGTAGCTGTTGCATAGCGAATTGGATTAAGAGATATAGTGCGGGTCACGCCTCGTTGGCCCGGCCGACGGCTGCCCTCTCGGATTGTCCGTTCCCACAAACGAGCACCGCTAAATCCGTCCGCCTACTCTTCACGAGCCATTGTTCTTGTCACTTTTACCGCCGTGTCGTATATCATTGGAATGAGGAATTGCCACCGCCACCGTCGGCCCACCTCACTCGCATACTCCTCGCAGCCTTGGCGGTTTCCGCAGGTCTCACGGCTTCAGCGAAGATCAGCAGCGGCTGTTTTTATGGAAGGAAGCGCGACAGAACATTGGCTCTGCAGTCCTTCAACGAGACTATTCTCATTTTCGCATCTGGCCTTTATGACTGGCGCCGACCGCGACATCGCAAAAACCTCCACCCTTGCCTGCTCTTTCTTGGAGACACGCCATCCTCAACCTTCCGCTGATTTCCAACAGCAGCCCCTCTCGTCTTTTCCGCATTGCTGCTGCTCTAGAAGACTGCTACGACGGCCGCCCGTTCTCGTCTTCGAATGGACTTTCGGTTGAGAATGGCGGCGAGATTTTCGCAATCCAACGCGAGATGTTGTCTGCTACACAGCATCGACACTTTCATTAGTTGATTCGTTAGCGTGAGCGCTGGGAATTTCATTTCGCCAAAATTTACGATTGCCCATAAAACTTCTCGACCCGGGAAGCGCAGAGGTCGCCACCTTCTACTGCCAGTCGTGATCACCTCTGCATTGCTGTATTTCCTAGCACTGCTTCTTCATTTATTCTTAGTCCGAACATTCGAAACATGGACGGCCTGGCGGTTTTTATGACTGAGCTCGCTAACTAACGTCGTAGCCGCTCGGGGTAATTAAGAGCCACCGCACTGCATGAGCTGATTAAGCCTCTTTGGGTGGGTCCAAAATCCCAAGCGGATTCCATAATCTCGCGCTCCAATCCACATCCTGTTGGATAGGCCAAGCTTGAATAATGTTCCCACAAGGAAGTGAAAAATGCGTTGTTCTCGAAATCTTGCGGATCTCCATGAAAGCTCGATAAGCGTGACCTCTAATCTGATTGGACTCATGTTTTATGATGAGCGATGATGGCGATGGATGTCTCCGTAGTACTCACGCAGTAGATGAGTCCTTCAAAGCGAGGTGCCTGGGTGAACACACGATTCCTATCGTGCTGGTGGTTGGTTGTTATCTTCTTCGAATCACTTAACTATTTTATGGCTCTGTACTATTCTACCTGTCCAACTCCCTTCAGTACGTACGTCCCAGCCTCCAATTCATCTGCTGATAGTAGACTTGTCACTGATGTGCCAATTTCAATAAACATAGCTTCGGCTTAGGCTAGTGGTTTGAACCATCAGGTGTATAAATGTACTATAATACGTTCCGAACGTAATGAAGGTCCACCTAGAACACAGCTTTGCATACATACTTCCAGATGGTTTCGAAATACTGTGCTGCGATTTAAAATTAGTTGAAACCACATTAAGACTTGTTGCAGTTTACAGGACACCTAGCGCGTCTATATCGAGCACGACTAAACTCATTAAGGTAATTAGTGATGTCTGCTCCTGCAAGTCACAGTGCATTATTTTGGGTGACTTCAATCTTCCTGATATAGACTGGTCTAAATCATACCCCCTTAGTGGCTCTATGACGTCAAGATGCTTTGTGGATATGTGTAAATCATACAAACTCCACCAGAACGTTTTGACACCTACCGTTATGGACATGTGCTTGACTTATTACTCAGTAGTCATCCAGGTCTCGTTAGAGACATTGTCTTTAGACCACCAATAGGATCTAGTGACCATTTGAGCATCACGTTCAAGCTTGAGTGTCTTGTAAGAAAAGCATCATACCGATTAAGGAAAGCATTTAGTAAGGCCAATTACAACCGCATCGTTCAGTCTCTGCTGTCTCTAAATTGGAGAGCACTGCTAGAGGAACATTCTATGCCAATGACAAATACGAATTCTTTTTGGCTATTCTGCACAAATGCATTGAGGAGTTCGTTCCTATTGAAAAGGTTCCCTTAAACTTCAGCAACCTTCCTTCCCATCTGGTCAGGCTTTTTGAGCAAAAAAAAAAGCCTGGCTGATGTACCAACACCACCCATCACTACATCACTTCCATCGTTTCAAAAAGTTTAAAGACGATTTTGATCGACGTTTGGATAGGTGTAATAGGTATGTTGAAAGAAGAATTCTTGAAGGTTCTAAGCGAACATCATTTTATAAATTGTTAAATGCCGTACTAAAGCGTACTGAGAGAATACCCTCCTTAAAAGACGAAACAGGAAACTTAGCAATAACGGACTTCGAGAAGGCCACCAAGCTAGCTGAGCACTTTCGGAAGTCTTTTTCGGATTGCCCGACAACTATCGATTCTCCTGCCGTTGTAGTCACTCCTCCCAATATGGATGACACGGTTTGGTTTTATAAAGAAGAGATCTACAATGCATTATGTGCTTTACCTAGCTCGTATACCATTACTCCAGATGAAATACCATCATATTTCATCCGGAGAGCTGCCATTGCAATCTTGTACCCCCTTAAACATATATTTAGTGCTAGTTTCATGCAAGGTGAAGTAGCGATTCGATGGAAACACGCATTTGTTACACCGATCCCTAAGAAGGCGCCTTATCATTTAGCTTCCAATTACCGGCCTACTAGTATCACTTCTGTATTTGCCAGAGTGTTTGAGAAAAAGCTGAAATCTGCGCTTGTGTCCTACCTAAATTCTAATTCTTTAATTCCCAATGAACAATATGGGTTTCGAGCAGGGAGATCCACAGAAACCCTGATGTTGTCAGCATTGAATGATTGGACTCAAGCCATCGATCAAAAAGTCAACGTTGATGTCATTTACTTTGACTTCATGAAAGCCTTCGAAAACTGATGATCAAACTTGCGAATTTAGGAGTTCATCCCAAAATCACCAAGTGGATAAGACATTTTGTATTATTCTCAGAATCTTTTCCAGTAACTAGTGGTGTTCCTCAGTGAGGCGTTTTGTCGCCGGTTCTCTTCACTATCTATACTGCTGAAATTCCCTCCCTGATTAGTCGCTATGATGTTGCCTGCAAAATGTTTGCAGACGACATAAAAATTTATAAGAAGGTTTCCGACGAGGAAGATCATGTTGCTCTTCAATCGGCAATAAACACGATTGCAGATTGGTCAGCGAGATGGAACCTTCCTCTATCAGGGCAAAAATCCCGAGTGTTTCACCTTGGGCAGCAGATTAACAGAAAGAGTTATCACCTTAATTGGTTGCAGCTCGGTAGCCCAACTACTATACGTGACTTAGGATTTGTATTTGACACAAATCTTTCATTGCGAGAACATTGTGAACTTATAGCGAAAAAAGCTGATCGTGCTGTCCACTCTATATTCAAGTCGTGCGGCACGACTGTATTCAGTCCTAAGTGCAAAAAAGAAATCAATAGGCTAGAATCTGTTCAAAATAGCTTCACAAGAAAGCTCTGGATAAGACTTCATTGGTTTGATTACACCACCATCCCTTCAGCATCCACTCGGAACAATATCTTTAGTCTGCGTACGCTTTCGTTTCGCAGGAAAAGAAACAACTTAATCATGATTTACAAGATGGTGAATGGTATGAATAACCTTTCGCTCCGGGAATTTTACTCTGTCTCTCCATCTAACACTAGGGGTGGACAGTGGAAGATAATTGTTCCTAGAGCAAGATGTAATACCAGAGCAGCTTTTTTCACTAATCGTGCTGGCAGTGAATTCTTGAAGTTCTCTAAGAATATTGCTTTACCTAGCACTATAAGGCAATTCAGAACACAAGTTGAGCGGTATTTCCAAGAGGATTCCTAATTCTTTACTTTCTAGACTTGTTGATTTCTGTGCTTGTTTATAGGATTTAAGCCTGTGACTTCATTTACTATGCCTTTTGTTGGTTTGTAACTATTTTAGTTTCTGTTATGTTTGTTTATTCTTACCTACGTGGCTATCCACGTACAAATAAATAAATACTGTCTCCTTGTTTGAGCTCCAAGGAGAGAGAAGCTGGATGCATGGGGTGCCCACATCCCCAGGTCATTTTTTGCTTACCTCATGGACGGTGGAAAAACAACTTTTTCACTTCCTTGATTTTCGAGTTCTCCAGCTGTAGATAATCTGTGGAGTGAGATCAAGAAATAAGTTTATGCTGTAACCGCTCATGTAAAAATCAGTAAGCGTTCCACAGTTTCACAAGGGTTTTAGTAGAGCGTCTCAGTGCTTCTTTTCGAGCAATCATCTTTTAATCACATTTATTACTACTTGTCCTCCCTTATTTTCATCCCTCTTCCCTTTCTTTGCTCCTTTGCAGGGACCGTTCTAACCATAAATTAAAGTGTCCTTACTCACTTTGGTCCTGCTATGCCCAGATTTTTTAAAAATTAATATTTGTGTGTTTTTGAACAAGCTCAGTTCTTATCCTTCCTTCCGATCCTTCAGTTCGACGATGCACGTTACATTAAACATTGTCCCATTACCCCTAAGTGTCTACAGGTTTTTCACGCTATAGCTAGAAAAGAAAAGAGAATATTGAAAGCGCTATAGAACACTTTTCGTAGCGCTTTTAATATTTTCATCACAAATGCGTGCAGAAATATATGCAGCACATTAGGCAACATTACTAAACCCGTCCCCAGTTTAGCCCTTTAACTAGAAACCTGCATTTCTAGGCTTACAGTTAGACAGTGACGACAATTGACGACGTATTCGACGTATTGATTCACTGCCACGCCAAATCTGTCGAGGGTCGAGTAATGTCCCGTCTCTGTTGAAGTTCCTTTCGCCTTTTGGGAGGTATCTACAAATTGCCCTCAGTTGTCCGTGCTTAGTTTCAGCTCACTATCACTGCAGCATTTAATAGACCAGCGGTACGAATAGAAAAGCCTGGTCTGGGAGGTATCTACCAAATTTTCTCCTCTCGCAATACCTTTTGAATTTTTTTACGTGAGCATATCAGAAAGCTCCAAACATGCACGAGCAATGCCACCTTGCGCTCGGTTTCGTGAATATACCAACAACGCCTCTTAACTCTTTGGGTTCAGTAGTTCCCTACCACGCTTATCTAGCAAGGCAAAGTAGCTTGTATATCAGCTCGACTTTAACTCGCGTCTTCATTCTGCTGGCTAGAGTGAGAACTTCCCCATTCAACATAGCTTACAGTAACGCGGTGACACGTAAAAGGGGAGTTTGAGTGTCATTCCGATGCTAAAATCAGTTCAAATTTTTACCATTACGAATTACAATTGCACTGCGAGAGAATACAGTCCTCCGCAACGATGTTCTCAGCCGTAGCAGAAATTAGGATGTGATCCAGCCGTGAGGTTTCAGTCGCGACGTCCTCATCCGCGTTCGCTCTCGTCCCATCTGTAGCAGCTCGGCCATATCTGTGTTCTTGGCTGTCAAATAGCGGTCATGCCGAGCAGATGTCCCATCATCAGGCCTCGAACCGGTTTTGAATCCTCCGCGGCAGATCTACTTCGCGAACCGTTTCGGCCGTCTGAACGCGGTTGGATTTTAGATGACCTACTGGTAATCCTCCACAATGAGCGTTGTGCTTCTGAGCCTGCTGTTCGGGCATGCAAATGCATTCCTTGGCAACACACTGCCGCTGCATCTGTTTGCTGTCGAAGCTGCAAACGAAAACATCACCCGTGGTGACATCGGTTTGTGCCGTCACCGAGAAATAGCTTGGGCTTCACATTTTGCATCGAGCAGGTCTGAGGTTGATCGCTGCACCATTTCAGTTCGACGCGTCCCGCCATACTTCTCCTACAAACTGGAAAGAATCTATCGAGTCGGTGCCGGTGGAAGCGTGAACCTGACCTGTGTCGCAGTTGGATTTCCCATGCCAAGAGTATTCTGGAAGAAAAGTGATGACGGTAAGTGCGCAGCAGCTTCTGCTTTAATATGCTTTTTAGTGACAACGCTTATTCTATTGTATTATCCTGCAACCGTTTATAGTGCGGAAAAAACCGTGTGGTCGTGTGCACATTGATCTAGTCTTTAGTAACCACTCCTAATGAATGTATTTCTTGCTTTGCTCTGACCCTTTTCGACTTAGAGGTTTGTTAAGTGAAATAAACCTTTCGGAAGTTTGGACCCTCTAAAATTAGTCGACCCTTATTTCTGCGCTTTCACCTTCGCCGTTTTCAAACAACTATACATTTTTATCACAGAATAATAGAAAAATAGAAATAGAAGAATAATGACATTGGATGTGTCCCCGTTTTGAATTCTAGCTGTAACGCTTGCTGGTCTAATCATAATTATAGCGAACAGCAGAAACGTGTGTTTTCACATCATCAACTGTGCGTGGACATATCTGCTTACCTGTCGTGCACCCTTAACTGCCTCTGCAAGAGCAGCAAGAGAGGGTAGAGATCTGTTTCCACGGACTTTGTGTGAGGGCACAGGAGAGGAGTACTTACTGTGCCCGAAGGGGCTCATAAGTGAAGCAGACGGCCACTTCGACGTAGTGCCACTTCGTGCCCTGAAATGAAATCATGTAGTATTGTTCCACCTGAAGCTATAAGAAGCGTTGATAATCTTGTACGCTGTCCAGAGGTGTTCGAAAGTGAGGAATCTCTCCTTTCCAGCTAAGGTGTGTGATCAAGAGCGGAGATCATTTTCGATGAATCTGGTTGACGCTGTGCACACACCGCTGGAAAACTGCAGATTTCCGAGATCCTTCAAGCCTATTAGTGTAGAGGTGTTCCTATTACTCTCATCTTAAACATTGGTTTACTGAAGGCTTTTTCTTGCAGGATGAAAATCCCCGGCAAAATGCCAATCAATGTATTTTACTATAGCAGTTCTGTGTCTGATAGATCTCACAGAAATACACATACTTTGCCTTTCACTTTTTACAATTTACAACTGTTCTCTTATTAAGCCACCACATCAACACCGGGCATCAGCTTCTTGGCGAGCAAGTCTACCAGTCTGCACTACATGCCATTTCATTGTGTATACAATTTTTCTGCTAGTACGAAGAAAAATTAAGAATAAAAAAGCTTTGCATTTGAATTTGGACAAGGTGAACAACGCTATTAGAGGGAATTGGCTATTCAGTGCATATCATTCTGGTGTTTTTCCAGTGGTGCTAAGCGACCCTGCAATGGCTCCCATAGGAAAGAACGTGCTCACTCTGACGAACGTGGAGCAATCCGAGAATTTCACTTGCGTGGCAGTCAGCAAACTTGGAAACATTGAGGCGACAACACTGGTCGAAGTGAAAGGTACACTTCATGGAAAGCCTCCACAGATTTTCTTCTGCCTTTTCTCAATGACTGATCCTCGCAGCTCTCCCTCCACCGCCTCGTCACTTTGAAGTCTCGTCTGTGAGCAGTGATAGCGTCACTCTGACTTGGGAGGCTCCAACGTTAGCAGAGCCCGCAATTGAATACCTGATCAAGTACAGGCAGAAGTTCGTTCGCTATGTGTTCGCCCCACAGTGTCTTTTTTGTTTTTGTTTTAACTTCTTAGTGGTTGCATGGACTCTGCGTCAGACTGCTTTGTCTGCAGTGTGCATGGACTTGATCTAGTTATAACGTTTCTTTACCGTGCGTGGAATTCTAACGTGTCATTTTGAGGTCCCAATCCCGTGCTGGAGGCTTCTCCACAGGGTACGTTTGCAGTGTTGTGACGACCGCTGCATGGTCTTTTAACGTTGTTCACCTGTTTCAAACGTTGCTCAAGGACTCCTCGTTCTTTTGGCACTTTATTTTTGTCTTCAACTCTTTTACATACGTGGTTCTCACAGGTATGCAGACTCGAACGCTGTGAAGAAGTGGAAAGTGGACCCGCTGCTAACGAGCACAACAGTCGATAAACTGGAACCCTTTCAGGTGTTTAATACCCATTCAGACGCCCTTGGACGTGGGCATTTTTTATGTTTTCAGCAATACGAGTTCGTGATAGCGACTGTGGGAGACTTCGGAGAAGGTCCGCCCTCTATCCCCAGAGAGACACAAACTGAGGCCGCCCCTCCAGGATCACCTCCAGCGAAGGTAGGCGTGTGCTGCGAGTTGGACTACTAGAGAGCATTCAAATCGGCGCACTGCGCATTGGTGTTCAACGTTTCAACACTTCGAATCCCTGTGATACATTGAAGATGGACCGAAACGCGTGTTCTGCTGAGCTTAGAAGTCGAAATTGAAATAGTCGCTAGAAAAAGAGTGGAGTATGTAATGTTCTGTTAAGCCTTTTCCGGGATGAGCGACCGACCTATTTACGCGACCGTTCTGCAAACGGCTTTTCGAAACCTATGAGCTTGCTCTTACACTTGCGCACGACGTTTGTCTTGGAGTTCTTCTCCCTTCCTATTTATTCACGTAATTCGTGCGCAGTCATTCTCTCAACGACTTGAAAAATGAGCAAAAAATTAAAAGCGAGCTCTCTATGAATCATGAAGGTATTTGGTGGTACGCGCTACGTTTTTGGGGTGCGCTGCGCATTCTGTTTCTATCTGCTATTAGCTTGTCCGAAACGTTTTTAGACAAATATCGTAGCGAGTCTTTTTTGACAATCTTATTATCAAGCGATATCATTCACCAAAATGTTCGCCATTATGATGTATCACATATTGCCATTCCTCCGGAAGAGACCGAATTCCGTGATCGAAGAACCCAGAAGACTTGGACAGCATGAAATTATTGACTGAGCTTTTGACCTCCTTCCGATTACTGAACTTTGTTCCGGAGGAAAAAGACTGAAGTCACCGGAAAGCATTATAGTCATTGAGCGCGAGCCCGGGTAAGCATGGTGAATGTGCTCTTGTTCTTGAGTTCTGCGAGTTCTTCCTACTTTTCCGAGTGTTCCTGGCGTTATCCATGAGAATTTTCTCCTTCTGGGCCGGCGTTTGCGCAGGATTTCACTCATCTTCTCCAGGTGCGGAGCTTGGCCGAGTCCACCGCAGAACCGGTTGAAACCGATTTCCAGAAGACCGGGCCACTGCCGTTCTATCACAAGGAACTTATTTTTGTCGTGATCAGGATGTTTCGGACGTGGTTTCACAAGCGCGTAGAAGTCAACCATGCGCTTGCGGCGCACGGTGTTGTCGTAGAGGAAATGCTTTTCGTCCGCGGTGACAACGGAGTCGACCCATGCAAACGTTCGACGACGGACGGCTGAGGAGAGAAACGCGCACATCGACCGACGCCTCTTCTTGTCCAGATCAGCCAAAGCGTGCGGTAGACTTGCGACAACTCTGCAACCTTGCCGAAAGTCCGGAGAATGCCGTGTCCAGTGGATCTTGTAGTGTAATCCCTGCAAGCTTACCATCTGTATGACCAGGTCGAGCATGGCAGTACTCGATTGTGAGCCCTTTTTCTGCGTGCGTGGTAGCCCGGTACGAGGAAGTTCTTCAAGCGCCTCTCATCGCCATTGTTGAACCTCCGGCACCAATTGAAGCACGTCGTCCGAGAGTGGACATGGTCATTCACTGTCTACTGCTGAAAACGCTGGGCCTCTCGCTAGCAGATCGACCGGAGCGCTATTGTAGAAGTAGAACTGACCTGAAGAGCACCTTCTTCTTGACTTGGAGGTGTTTCTTTAAGTTCTTCGTTTTCCCATGGAGAAAATACGTATAGGAGACATGAAACAATAATACTCAGAGACCTGCCCGCTGAAGGCTTCAGGTGGAAGAGATACGTGATATTAGATCTCACCATTGCATTTTGCC
The DNA here is from genome assembly GCA_947359475.1 of Heligmosomoides polygyrus bakeri. Classification (NCBI taxonomy): domain Eukaryota; kingdom Metazoa; phylum Nematoda; class Chromadorea; order Rhabditida; family Heligmosomidae; genus Heligmosomoides; species Heligmosomoides polygyrus. The sequence continues at coordinate 63,702,211 of OX375866.1, read as the reverse complement.
TTGAAAAAATTGCGGACTCCCCAACAGGTCTTTGCTCTAAAGATACTGTGAGCTTAGTTTATGGGAACAAGAGGCGATCTCGACAGTAGTTGCACAAATACGTTTACCGAAATCTCTTCACATACATTCAATCCAGATAAGCTCCAGATACCCAACCATTTCATCCATATAAGAATCCACCTAAGATGCCTTACAAGGGTCAAATACATAGTCAGATTAAGCTCATCAACGAGTGGGGCCTAGGCATATCATCACAAACGGTGCTATAATACCCTCAGTTTGTTTCGTTTTCTCTACTTGGAACTCACATTTTAGCAGCCCAGTCGAACTCGAAAACTTCTGAATCACTGAACTAGACGGCGTTCCCGTTGTCCAGCCTTCCAACAGCAACATATGTAGTTCCATGTAGTTACTCTCATAGGTGCACCTGCCTCCAGTTATCTGCTTCTCTCAGCTCCTATCGGCTCCCTAAAACGATTGCTGACACAAAATAACACTTTCCCGAGACTTCGATTGATCACAAAGTGGAATGAAAAATGAAAGCTACTGTTCGACCGTAAATCGCCAGTGGTAAACTTGAGGTGTCCCGTTGTCTTCATGGCTTTCGAACCGCTGCACACTTTGCTCCATTCCTTTTGGCCAATATTTACCCTAAAAGTATTAGGACTGCTACTTCCTCACCAAAAAAACAGCAGGGTGGCCTCGGTGGAAAGACATGCTTCGAAAAGCCGCTCGTTGAACCTGCACCCACCTTTTGTTACAGGTCCAAGCAAGAAGCCTGAGTCGCGATTCTGTGCTCGTCAAGTGGAATCCGTGTGAAAAACCGAACGGTATCATTACCAACTACCGCATCTTTTACACGACCAAGGATCGGAATACACCAGTGTCGCTTTGGGAAATGGTATGCTTGCGCACTATTATTGGAAGGATTACTGTAATCAGGAGCATTTAAGCACGAAACGAAGTCAGACGAGCTGATGGGGACACTATATGGTTTGGAGACGGAAGCTCGCTATTTCATCGTCGTGCAGGCTCGCAATGTAAAAGGCACCAGTGATATGAGCTCGCTGGTGACTGTGACAACTAAGCCTGGAAGTGAGTCTCGCGTTCCGGATAACCGGCCTCAACGCTTATAGTTAGTCGTGAGCAAAAATTGGAACCACTCAGGGTGCTGGCAGTCGGAAGGGGTAACAGCCACTTTCTTCCCTTATATGTTGTGCGTGATGTCTTGCAAGGCCTAAATCAACTCCCGCTTCTTACAGTTCCCGGACAGCCGGTCTCGCTCGCCGCCAAACCGCTTGACTCGCGCCGAGTGCAGCTCACGTGGGAAAAACCGCTGTTCTCGCTTCCGGTCACAGGTGACTTGCTGAAATTTTGGGGTGATGCTTACAAAGACAGCGGTAGAAAGCGCTTCTTGGAGCACCGCTTATTCTCAAACAATATAAGCCCTGTTCATCGCAGTCCTACAAAAGGAAACCCTTAAAGATCGAACCTCCTTCACGAGTACTGCGCTGCTGTCTGGGTCCAGGTTAACGAAGCTGTACTCAAATCATTAACATCATTTAAGGAAACTTCAGTCAAGGGATGGCATAGTAAGGTTATTTACATAGGTCCATCAGTGATGAGCTCCTTAGGTCTTCAGTTCTCTTGTCCTTCGTTCGATATTTCGTTTATGGTGACCGGGATGTGCGCAGTTTCTGATTTCGTGCTCGGAACTCACCATCAGGTTTTCGACCGATTTCATCCCTCGTGCTCCGTTCAGTTTTCCCCTTATTTCGGACCAGAAGGCGTAAATGGAAACGACGACTGTTCAACACTAGATAGTTCCGTAGTGAACGTTAACCACCTCATCAATCAAAATCACCGTCCGCCTACAAATCAGTAATTATTCCTTTTGTAGAACAGAGGATTGGGTTATTTCCAAACCAGATCATCGCGCCCAAGCGCAATGGGAGAATTGGTGTGCCAGCCATGGGTATGCATTGTTTGTTATTAGGTTGGAAAAAAGTCTCTTCACACTTCGAAAAGTTTTTTACCGTTCTCCTTGTAAACACACTAGCCGCCATTGATTGCTGATTTCACTATCCTATCACACTTTTGTCAGCCGACCAAATTAACTATACATATATATATACCATTTTCAGGTCGAATTGGATACTTTTCAAACCAAATTGGACACTTTTCAAATCAATTTGCGCACTTTTCACGTCAACTTGGACACTCTTCTAAGCTCGCCTAAGACTTTTTAAGTCAAAGAGAACTTTCCGAATTGCAACAGCCTTTATACAGGTTGAACTACAGACTCAATGAAATGGCTAGAAAAGAATTTTTGTTCAACGAAAATTTATAATAACCTTTTTTGATTTTTTTTTAAATTTTAGCTGCGCGATCGATCGTAATAATTTTATAAAATTTTTACTTTTGGAGAAAAAATAACAAATTGTATTTTGTTTTGAAGCGCAGCAAAGCAGCAACCATAAAGAGCACTAAAAGACCGGATTGCGCCATGCACTCGAAAAGCTCGTCGCGATTTTTAATTGATTGATAGTGTAAATGCTGTCTACATGGAATTACGAGGTATGCGCGTTCTTAACAATTGTACTTGTTGCATTGTCTACAGTTTTTTTTGTTCGAGGAGAATTTCAGTATGTTTTCTTTAAACCTTTAATTCGTTACCCAATTTCCCAGTGAACACTTTATTTGAAGTTTTATAAAATTCTAGTTCTTCGTGGAAATATAATGCTTGATGCCCCACCTTGTTGTTTCATGTAAGCAGCATTCACAATATCAATCAATCGTCTTGGGCGAGTGCATGGCGTAATCTCATCTCTTGGCACTATGCGCGTTCTTTACAATTGTAATTGTTGCATTGTCTACAGGTATGCATAAATCAACATATAAACATAATCAACATATGCATAATGTAAATCTACGCGGGACAACCTTTTAGTGTTTGATGTATTTATTCACTTTGTGTTACATTCTTTTACCTACTTGAAATGGAAAAGAAGAATACTGCTTTCGTAGATTTATACTATGTGTATGCTGATTATATTTATAATTATAGTTGATTTGAAAATCAATTGTTAAGAACGCGTATACCTCGTAATTCCATGTAAACAGCATTTACACTATCAATCAAATAAAAATCGCGACGAAGTTTTCAAGTGCATGCCGCAATCCGGTCTTTTGGTACACTGTATGGTTGCTGTTTTGCTGCGCTTCAAAACAAAATACAAAGTGTTATTTTTTCTCCAAAAGTAAAAATTTTATAAAATTATTACGATCGATCGCGCAGCTAAAGTTTTAAAAAAATCAAAAAAGGTTATTATAAATTTTCGTTGAACAAAAGTTCTTTTTTAGCCATTTCATTGAGTTTGTAGTTCAACCTGTATAGAGGCTGTTGCAATTCGGAAAGTTCTCTTTGATTTAAAAAGTCTTAGGCGAGCTTAGAAGAGTGTCCAATTTGATTTGAAAAGTGTCCAATTCGACCTGAAAATGGTATATATATAGTGGTTCGGAACGTTTTTAAAGGGAGATGATTCACTCGAGGACAAATCAAGGTCAGGAAGGCCAACTGAATTGGACGACACTGAACTACTCCATCTTCTCCGTGCCGTAGCAGGCAGACGACACGCCCTCTGGCAGAGAAGCTCGAAGTGTCTCATAGGATAGTGGGAGTCCATCTGAAACCTAGAAATTGGGAGCTTGGATTCCACATGCCCTGTCAGACACTCAGTGCAAAACCACATGTTGCAAGACTCACGGCAGAAACAATAAAGGAGCTGGGTTAGGAGGTAATGCCATATCCACCATATAGCCCTGACCTCGCCCCTACTACTCGACTACCATCTCTTCCCTGCTCTCAACCAAGAAATTGGAGAGAAATATTTTGAAACGGATGAAGACCTCAAAAATTGGATTCAGCAATGGTACGACTCCAGAACTGCAGTCCTTTGAGCGAGAGGAATTAGGAAAGTACCCAATCTTTGGAGAAGTGTAGTGGAGCAAAACGGAGTTTATCACAATTGATTTGACATTGAAGGTGTGAAGTAATAAATCTTTGAAAAAAATGAAAACTTTTTTCCAACCTAATAAAAATTCACTTAACGTTGGAATTACTATATGAGTTTTGATCTACATGCAGCGCCACAAAGTAAAAGGAACACTGAAGATTGCCATGTGTTTGCTCACTTCAAGATTACATCAGTCTTTTGACCGGTGGTGTAAATTTCATCCACATAGGCTTGTAATGTATGTGTATGTACAATGTAGAGTTTTTTAAATGAGGCTTCCTGGGATTGGAGTTCACCTTCAGCCGTTGATTTCACTGGCTAGGATCACTCATTGAACTCTGAAACAAAAACTAGCGCTTCGAGGAGCATCTGAGGTTTGTCCAGCTTACGTCATCCTCCTTGAGGAAGACGTTTCTAGGATCGCATACTAAGAGCATCCTTGTGGAAATGTAAATCCAACACGACTAATCAGTCTTCCGTGTATCCATTTTCGATCAAAGGATGGTATCTGAGTACCATTTCTGAAGTTTGCTAATGTTGGGAGTACAGCTGCCCGTTCAGTCACGATGTGATCCAAAATGCCACAGGTCCTAAAAACGTCTGACCCACACAATCCCATCGGTAGGTCTGAACGGCGGAAGTAGTGAATGTGGACAAGAGCGTCTCTACCTCGGAAATACGAAAATGGTCCGAGTCCTGCAAGGAACACAGTCTCAGCCGAATGAGGAATGGGTGCTTGGCCCCTGGCAGTTAGGGGTTTGCTTGATCATCTACGCCGGCGGTCCGTGTCTTAGAGGACAGCGATCTGTAGTCCACTATATCTATTAATTCCGATGCTGAACAAAGGAACGTTGCTAAAGATTATTCGACCAGTCATATGTATAGCGATGTTAACTAACGTTGAGGCGCAAAACTGCTTGAGCTTCTGCCAAGACAAATTATGCGTCGAATTGACGCGCACTACATCCCGCAGTGGAAACGGAATTTAAGGTATAAGTGACTGCGACCAACCAGTTGGAGTGCTACAGTTACTTACCAACAGTTGACAATGACTTGTTTTCATAACCTTGTCAAGCTCCAGGTTATTTTTAATTTTTCGCTATTCGACAGCCATGGCATGATCTAGATTCTTGCATCGTCGGCACATAAAATGTTTTTAATATCGAAGGTTTGCACCTGTTGTGCCGTTTTCAGAAAACAAAACCCAGCGTATCGAGCACCACTTTATAGTTCACAAAAAATGGAAATGAAGCAGCGATATCCAATGATATTGCTACTAAACCCAAGTTTCCCTACTTTATTAAGCATGCAAAGCGGAGTCACAACGAGCGGATCCGAACCAGGGATGCCCACAAAGTTTTGGGAGTTAAATTACTTAACGAATTTTTTTAACGGAAAATTTTCGTTAAATTTCGTGTAAACATGATTCACCACGAACGAAAGTTCAAATGAAAAAACACTTTCAGTAACTAACTGAAGTTCAATTTAGGTAAGGAAAATCGAAACCTAGAAATTTCCTCCCTTTCCTGGTTCTCTGCGAAACCGTTATGTGTGACTTGTGACCCAGAATGACCGGCTGACATCGATGGCGACATGGAGATGTGAGAGAGCGGTCACTATTCGCCAATGTACATAAGCATCAGAAAGAACACTGCTCTTCATTGACGGCCAAACCGCGCAGCAGAAACCCCTTGGTCCCCCCCCCCCCATCCTACCACACAGTTCCCAGGTCTGTGATGAGTTGCATGCCTGTATGTTGTTGTATGTTGTATATAATCTGCAACACTGCTGCAACCTGAAGAAGGGCTCAAAGCCCGAAACGTTGTCAACAAAGCATTGACTAAATCGAGCTTCACAACTACACAACCGAAGATACAATTAAGGGATAAATTGCTCCACTCTTACAAGCCGTAAGCAACGCCCCAGTCGAACACTTGTCTTTAGCTTCAGAACTTCCTTTAGCGACGTAGTTTCATAGCGAAAACACTCCAGGCCTGTCCTTTGAACCTTTCCTTGGGATGCTCAAGCAATGTGAGAGTTTAGGCTACGTTGTTTGGTTCAACTCCACGGATGGGGAGAAGGAGTTCACGCTAACCTCACCGCACGAGAAGCATATGGTCATGGGTCTTCTGCCCGACACTACCTACGCGTTTCAGTGCGTGTTTGTTCTCGTTTTGTTTATTGAGACTCGAATTCCAGAAGCTTCTCTGCCACTTTATATACGTTGTCTTGCAAAGTGCTGCTGGCCGATTTCTGACTATTTTCAGAGTAGCTGCCACATCTGCACGAGGGCAAGGCGAATTCTGCGAGCCGATATTGGCCACCACCATGCAGTCTGGTAAGCCTTCACTACCCCATCGCATGTGTTCGCTTCTTGTGTCTGTGTCGTTCGTGATATTGTACACTGTGCAGCGCCAGTCGGACCTCCGCATCTCCTGAATGCCACTGCCATCTCACCGTCAGCCCTGCTTGTCCGATGGGCTCCAGCAAAAGTCATTGATGACGCCGTCGTGCACTATCGCATTCGATATCGTGTTGTGACCACTGAGAACACTTCTTCTGCATCGAAGAGCTCGAGCTACGAGGATGCTTCGGATGACGACGTCGTCACTACGAAGGCGCCCGTTTGGCACAGCATGCTGTTCAATGCTAGTGATGTGGTGGCAAATGTGACCAGCCTGCAACCATTTACCGTCTATGAGCTCACTGTGGCAGCAGCTACAACTCAGGGCTACGGTCCTGAAAGTAGACCGCTACGTCAACGAACTCAGGAAGACGGTGAGATTCCACACACATTGCTTCCTTTTTAATGATCGTCTTCTTCAGCTGACAATGAGGATTCACTTCCTGGTAAGTCGGTGTCGTGTGGTGCTCTGAAACAGAATAGAAAATAATCACGCAAAGAAACATGAACCTAGCAGGCGTTGAGTGGCGACTGCGACAACTCTTAATGGCTCAAGAATGAATTGCCAAAGTATTCCAGCTCCAAAGCATTTCTTGGGAGCCGCCTTGTGTCAAGCTTCACCTCGCAAAAATATTCCTTCTGTTGGTGTTGTTGTCGTTCATACACGCTGACGGATTGTTTCTGCAATTACTGAAATTTTCACCCTCTTCAAGGTCTGCAACCTGCCTTCAGCTATTCTAAATTTTACGCATCCTTTTTTGCTGCTGGAGAGGGAGGTCAGTATTCTCGGCTGTTTCCGACTTGGGGCTTTTGATGAGTCTGGACCTATTGGATAATCTGTTGAGAATGTGTCTTGTAAATAACTTATCCCGTCCAGACATAGAGAGATGTGGAAGGAGTGCCGTTCTCAGTACTTTAGATCGCCTTACATCTCTTCCCTACTAGACGTCAAAAGCACAACCTGTTTCAGCGCTAGTGCGTCCTTCACACTTGACGGGAACATGAAAAGTGGAGTTTTCGGCAGATGACGCGTTATCAGGGCAGACGTAGAGCATGGCGTGCAGTAGAGACGACAGACCATCGGTGTGCCCGTTCAGTCCACTGTAGAGGTGCCGCAGCTAAACGTGGGTTTGGAGGCAGTTAGTATCTACCCAGATCAAGCGTTGGATCGGGAAAGCTAAAGACTCCAGCTGAGCAGACGCTGCCGCAGTGAGAAAACGTGGTAGAAAAAGGTGGGGAAATAAGGAGGGAGACAAAAAACACCTTTGACCGTTGTTGCCAAAGCTGTTCCTGCTAAAACGTCATTCCATGCTTTGCGTCCGCATGCACTCAATCAGAGTGAGCCACGAGTGAGTCTTCAGATGGACGACATCCGCAGTACAACGTTTTATCTAACAGCTGACCAGAGAGGTCTCCGAACGATGTGACAACGGTAGAAGCAAATCATACAGGAAGAGCTCTCACTCTTCAAGTAGTAGCAAACACTTACCATTTTTGCTGATTCCTTGAGGCAGCGAGTTATGTGCACTCCATGTTGCCATGGCTAAGAAGTTGGAGGGGGGGGGGGGGTCAACTCTGCGAGACGTCAAGCGATCAAAAGCAAGGGCTTCAACGATAGTGATAATGACTCGTAGTCGCGTGGTCGGGGTTCCATCCTAGTGCTTCGCTGCTAATATGCATTTTTTGGCTTCCATCGAGATTTGATGAAGGAACGGCTTTAGGTAACTTTTTGCATTACTAGCATTATATATATACTGTAAATATCTGTCATATATATATATATATACGAAGTTAGATGTCTCAAGATCAGGTCCTCGAGAAAACTGGGAAGAGTTGTTACATATGCTGCCAATTTTCTGGATACAGACCGGGATTTGCTCTTGCATCTGATCTGACATGGCTTGAACAATTGAAATCAAACTTCTAAACAAAAGAGACAATTCAACAACAACAGCATGTACTTCTAACATGACGGACGGGTGGGGGAAATTCTTTCTTTCAAAAAAGTCTTTTTGATGTTTGACTACGCTCCACTATGCTGCCCAATGTTTTATGCTCGAGAGTGGAATTCGTAAACATTTTGTAGTGCCAATAGAACTAAAACTTTGCCTAGATCCTCCAAAAGAGGAATGACAATCGTGTTAAATGGTCGCTGTCAAAAAATTTTCTCCAGAAGCTAGGTTGTGCCGATGCATTGCTGTAGATCAGCACACTACACGAAAGAAACAGGTCATTTTCGTGCTTCCCTGAGCGGAATTCTGAAGGTTCATTATGTATAGGGCGAAGTCATAGAGTAAGTTCTACGGCTTTTCGTCACGACCCATTGCGTCCCTCTCATCCATGGATTCCGCTCATCATCGAAACTTAATGATTCACTAAATAGATGACCAACTGACGAGTCAGCGAGTGTAGGAGCTTTTCCGCTGAAATGCTCCTGGTCCGTTTATATCCACGATTCCACTGCAGCTGCAAAGAGTTGCTTGGAAGGACTAAAGACACACCGCTAAAAGAACCTTCAAGCGACGTCACAGTAGTTGGTTCCATTAGTGACGTCAATTCGGCTGACGTCAATTTATAATACTGCCGGTTGGTATGGTTTACAACTGTTTCGAAGTGCACATGGCCTTCTTCTGGTCTATCCTATTCTGACGAAACATTAAAATTTGTATGGTATGTGATGAAGACGTTTTCATTGGAAAAGGATGAACACTCTTGGAAGAGTCTATTTCTTTTTTCTTTTTTTGCTTTTTTATCCTCATCTCTTTCCGAAACGCTCAGCTTAGGTTTCAGAGACATTTATCAAGATAACGAAGTTCCGAAGATGATATATCCATCAATCCAAAAGCGTTCAAAATTAAGAATTTGTGAACAAATATAGATCATAGGTTGGCGTTTAATGAGCCCTTCGTGGAATGCCCATTCTATGTACTTCTACGCGGAGTAGTCGAGGGCATTTAAATGCGTGTTTTGCTTACTCAACTACTTACGTTGGCCAGCTGATGAACCTGTCGATATTCCGTTGTTCCCGCATAAGCCTGTATCAGTTTGCCGAGTCCTAAAGAAGTGTTGGTTAGCCTGGCGGGACCTGAATCATGACCCTCGATTCGGGGTGCAAGCGGGAGCCAGCGCCTCCTCCGATTGCGCTACCACGCGTCCACGTCATTAGTGTGTTTGTTGCAACTGCATAAAGTAAACCTGCCACCTATGAAGGAACGATAGAGGACAGCGTCCCTACCCTCGGTTGATGGCGGTTAAGCAAAGAATACAAAAGCAGAAAGTTCTAGCTTCCATACCTATGATCTACTTTCACCTTTTTCACGACGGTTCATTCACTTCGGTGGGGCCCACACTAACCAAGTCCTCGTGAATGGCTTCGGGAAGCGTTTCTGAACCACTGCAAACGCGGTTACCGTGACTGTTCGACGGGCATCTGTTCCTGCCAGTTGTTGTCTACCTTGACTGCAGCCTGCTCGCTCTTAATTGTTCACCATTCCAACCATTTAGAAAATTAATTTTTCGGCAGTCGTTTGGGTCCCTTCCTATGCCAATATTTGTGCGTGATGGCGCAATCGGAGGAGAAGATTGATCTCGTGTGGTCCTCGATTTTAGGTTCGGAACATGTCGCGAAGGTGAGCAGCAGTGGTAGGTGGGAGCGCGCCAGCCAACAATAACCAAACGGAGCACGAGCCAAACACATACCAGCAGATCAGAGTGGCGACTGTACACGCCCTCTCTGAATGGCATGTCCATTCAATGCGGTCAGATTGGATGAGGCGTTCGCACTGCACAATGCTGCCCGTTTTCGCGACATATACCTTAGATCCCTTCTTCGGGTTTCCACACAAGCCAACCAGGTCTTCCATCTTTCCGGGGTCAGTGAACTCTACTCAAATTACTCGCAAAGGACGAAGCACTTACATGTCCACCAACCGGCCACCGCAGGTTATTGTTTAGGCCAAATACCCGATCAGATTGCCTCCAGTAAAATAAGAATGCGTGGATTCATTAACGCCGCTCGCCTTTATCTTGCTAGTCTCTGAGATAGTGGTTCCGCAAGAGTTGCAAACAATCAATCCTTGTGAGGAATTCACTACGGATGCTATTTCTGTGGAGTGTTTCGGACGCAGTTCAGACAAGTATTTGGCCTACACAACGACATGCCGTTTTCAAGCGATAAAGAACATGTGATAGGCAACTTTCTAGTCAAGTACGAACTCACAGACCGGGATGGATGGAATGGTTAAATGACATGCGCGCCACCCGAACACATGATGATCGATTGGAGGTCGCACGCGAGTTCAGGTCTCCTCCGACTTCGTCACCAACACACCGTACGGCACGGACGTCATAGCTTGTACAAATTAACTGACTCGGTCTTCTTTTCGAGAAAACTCTGACTTTTTGGACATATGCCTGAAATCAATTCGTCACTCATTAACCAGATCAATTCTTGCGCGGGCGTCATAAATGATGGTTGGCAATATTCCAGCGCCACAACGACGACAGAATTGGCTCATATCGCATACTTAGACAGACCAGCGGAAATGTCACCGCAGCACGCACGCCTTTCACTCTCGTGTCCTCCTCCGAACGGCTCCTTGATTCGCCCCAAAGTGCAGGCCTTTGACGCCTTCATTCATTCCGACGCTGCATTTCCGTAATGAACCTCTCAAACACTGTCGCCATAGCCTGCTGGTCCCCATCTTGTTACTTTGTCCATCGATTAACCTTACCTCAGCCGCGCTATCCCACACGTTCTCGGCTAACCTTCTGACGTCAGGTCAGTGGTTGCGTGTGCCCACGACGGCAGGCTCTTCGAGGAATCACTCCCTAATGACTCCTCATTGTGGGAGCGAACGGACGGGTCGGGGGCGAGCATCACCCCTTGTCCGTCTCCATACGGAAAAACGCATTAGCGACGACGAATAGCCTTCGTTTACCCCCTCCCATCTGTCAGCACCTCATCTTCATCGCATGAACCATTTCCTCGACGATAGTCACCGCTTCCCCGTTATCGACTGCGCTGTCTCCGAGGGGCTTCGTAATTCACTAAAAATCTCCCGAGCATTTCTCCGTGCCCGAGCGTCTCGGATGGCATCCATCCGTCGCACGCCCTTCCCGACACAGATGCAGCGCTTTCCTGCAGATATTGTATTTCTGATTTGCATTCGCTCTCGCTCGCTTCGCCGAGGGTCCTTAATGAAGGGCGCTTATGTGCGCTGCATACACGTGTGTGACCCGTGTTACGTCTGTTTCCTCCCATGACCTAACCCCCGTCTACTCCCTTCCCATTCACCGTCATCGGGCGGTGCACGACACTGGCTGCGCTTTCAGTTCTTGCTTTATCCTGCCCTGCAATCCACGCAGTGGCTCCACGGGTGTCCGAGATCTTAAGTAATGAGAACAGTGAGTCGGTTGCCTTTACCGCGGTTACGTACGCCAGCAAACCAGAACCAAAAGATCACATTATGTCGAATCGATTGTTTTTTGGTCGCAAGAAAAACTTTCGAAAAACTAACGAAAAAAGAATCGTTGCTATTTCACTTGGAACAAAACAGCCTAAGTGGAAGGTTTACTGGTGCAGCTGCACTTCCATCTCGTTATCACCTTTTTGTATAACGGAAACCTCAATATTTCAAACCTTAAACGAGGCTCTTTTGCCAAAGGCGCCGGACTAAAAAAATGCTGGCTTCAAATTGAGCTCTTAATATGCTTTTAAATTTCTAATGATTTTCAAAGCTACGAATTTCGCTCGGTTTATTGAAACTAAGCTACCGAATGCTCCGAGTGACACGACTCACGCAAGTGAGAGAAGGCCTACGGAGTTTCGAGTTTCGTCGACGTTCAAAGATCAGAGACGCCACCGCATGGGCCAGGTCGTCGAAAACTAGGTGGGCCGGCCACGTAATGCGCTTAGCAGACAGACACCCGCTGGACGAGAGCCGTTACCGACTGGATTCCGCGGTATGTCAAGAGAACACCAAGCCTGGAAAATCTGATTTCTTAAACGCAAGCACTGTTATCAGTGGTCCACCTCTCAGATCAATTACGCTGTTACTCGCACCGTCAAATTCTCTGCATTGCCCAGCTTTACAAGCCGTTCAACGCTTACCTTTCCCCTCAACAAAACTATGTCGTGCCTTTAGAGCTCATGATTTATTCATCGCCCAGATGAGGAGTGTCAGCATTCCCTTCATTCAACACGCTATTTTAATCTCGTCTTTGATCTAATAATATTTCGAAAGGGCTCCTGCCTTAGAAGAAAGCTGTTGCAAAGAATAACTTGATTTCGCAAGTCGAAAACCTGGAGCCCACTAATGCCTGTCTGACTACAAGACGGCGGGTACGCATTAAAACCAAGTTAGCTCTTCTTCGCAATTGCTAAATGGAGTGCACCGGTGGCGGTGACGCCGTAAATGGCGTCTCGCCTGCACTCAGCTTGCCTTGTCATGGAAGAGTGCAACACTTCGTACAGGCCTTCCTGCCCATAACCTGAGTACGGCAACCCCTGATCTGCCTTGATCATAGTTTATTGTTATGTGTACAAATCTTCAGCTTGATCGCTAGCTCTAAACGCAAGAACTGCGTCAAGGTCTGCCAACACTAAGTCTAAACACTCCGAATAGTTCAAAATTAATGTGGGCAGGTTCAGCCAATTTTTCAAAAAACAGCTAAGCAACAACCAAGCCCTTAATATTTATTTATTATTATTTATTATTAACACATCCATAGGGATGTGCCAACAATGATCGAGAACAGGCCGCGAAAAAACTGCCCGGAAAGAACACAAATAGGAGAAAAACTCAGAACTCAACTTACAAACAGCGAAAGATTTTTTTAAAAACTATCGAGAACATACAATATACATATTTTCACGTTCAACTGGACACTTTTCTAATCAAATTGGTAACTTTTTATATACCCTAAAACGTTTAAGCTCTAATCGATTTCTTTACAAAGAGGAGGGGCGGAACATTCCACCATAAGAGGCTGCTTGATTCTGCTAGCGTTTTAGATCATTACTATGTAGTAACAATGGTATGAATGCGGAAGGCTGTAATTAAAGGGATGCTCTCGAATACTCACAAAACCATCTGTCGACAACCACCCTCTTCTAATTGCATAACTAGTAGGTAACAAATTAGAGACCTCTTCAGACGTCGACCTGGAGGAGGCCCCGCAGTTGCAAGATGCAGCATTAGCGCTAATACGCATCTGGTTCTTCTTTCACGATCCACAGCGAGCTTACCCCGTGCATGCGAGGAATTCGGACCTGGGGAAGGAGGGGGGGGGGGGGGGGGGGAGGATAGCTTCAGTGTCTCCCATCCCATGTGCTTGCTCTCACCCCTTTGCCTGCTTCTCTCTGAATGATTCATCTTGCGCACCACTCGCGCCCACTGACCCTACACGCGAGCACGCCCGTCAGCGCCCGCGTTATTAAAGCCATCTCGTTTTCTTCTCACGTTTCGTACTCGGATCGTGCATTACTGCTACTCGCCCACCTCAGAATTTGTTTACCTTTGCTAACTTCTAGCTCTCCAGCGCTTGTTCCGCTTTGTCGCGGGGTTCGCTTTTCTAATGCCTTCACCCCGCCTTTTCCAATCCGCACTTCATTGCGGGCGACATGCCGGCTTACAAGCATCCCATGTCACGACGTATACTCTACGATGGTTCACGTTGTTTTTCGTATCGTGCTTAATTAAAGAGCTCTGAGAATTAGAGCCCCCTGTTCTGCTAGCTCCGTGTAAAAGCGGCGTGAAAAGAAGAGTGTTTTTTGCGAGTAGAAATTCGAATGCTGCTTTTCAAGGTGACTGCGTCGAAGCGATTATCCCCAGAGCGACTGATCCCCGTTTCATCATCGCGCTGTCCTATTAAGCTGCTCCAGCTGGCACCTTCTGAAGTGACCGCAGCATCGCCGATCACTGTCTCTTCCCAACCCTCTGCTCCTCGACGCTTAATCCACTCATACAATTACTGCCAGGCGGCGTGTTCTCGGCTTTAATCCTTCAAGCGTTCACCGATTTTCATTTTTTCTTCCGTTTCGCAGGCTCTGTCAATGTCAATGTTGTCGAGCTGTGCTGGTCATTTTCTAGTGTTCTGCTTGTGGTAGCTTGGCTGCAATACTGGTGTCGACGTCAACAATCTCCCATTCTACGGCAGAATTCTCTTGAAATTTGCATAAATGCGGCATAAATCCGGCGAGTGTCGTTCAAGACCCCTTCTTGATGGATTCGCCGGCGCATCGAGCCCTTCTCCCCGTCCGCTTCGCAGTTGCAGTTACTCTCGCGGCTATAGAGTTACCTCACCGACACCGCTGGGGCTGGCGTGCGATGGCCGATAGATGGCTGGCATCTATTCTCCGTCAGCGACATTTTGGAGGGCGAACCTGCCCTCGGTGCTGTTTTGACGGCCTTTGTCTTGCCGTCCGGCGTCACCTTGACGCGCCGCATCGTTTTTGTCCACTCATCCTCTCTCTGCTAACCATGAGTCCTTCCCTAGCGAAAACCCGCCTCGCACCATCCTCCCTCACATGGATCGCCCTCGATAATTCGAGATGAAGGGAACACATTCCCCCTGGGGAATCCATGTTTGCGAACGCCGTCGCCGCTTCCCGCACTTCGTTCAATCCCTCACAATGAGCTCGTTCCCGAAACCGAGGCCAAAGACTAGCGATATTGGTGCACCGGCAGTCACTTTCTTGTGCCTCTGACTATTCCATGTCTTCTCCATTGTCATGCTCGGACAGCTCAGAAGTATGCGCAATGACGCGTGAAATATGGGCGCTGTGTTTTCGTTCAATCGATTTGGCGAAAATTACAATTTCAGTGTTCCTTCACGAAGCTCGATGTCAATGTTCACTGACGACGTTTCGGGGCATAAGCCCTTCTTTAGGTCTATAAAGCACTATTACATATCCTATACAACACAGCGTCTAAAACGCAATGGATCTAACCTGAGATCAACAGAGGGGGGGGGGGTGGTTGAGAACGCAAATGAAGGAATAGGGACGTGCACTTGCTATTTAGATGGCGGGGTGTGACCGGTCGCTCTTGCGTCGCAGCCATCCTCAGCTGTCACTGATCTGGCTCTATAGAGTGATAAGGTTCATAGCCATCTTCATCTCCTCCTTGTTGTTGATCGGCGGTCTTCATCGTTGTAGTTCCAGCGCTACTTGAATCTCCCTCTCCACCGTAACCGACAGGTTCTTGCAGAGAATTGACACTCTTAGCTGTGGGTCCCTTGTGTGCCTGAGGGTACGGTGCTTCGAGAATGGATTGTCTGGGTAGCTTTGCGGCCTACGCAGAGCTCTGACATGTTCCTCCATTTTCTTACGAAGTGGTCTTGCCGTTTCTCCTATATAAAATTCGTCACAGGAAAAACAAACCACTTTGTACACCACACCCCTCATCTGGCATATTTGGTCCTCTCCTTCAAAGACAATGCAGTTCATCCTGTCACAGTGATTCTCGTATGGACGTGACGTCGTGAGTAATCGTCGTAGAGATGAGGGCGATCGGAACACGAGGCATATAGGGAGCCCTGACCGCCTGACCCCACGGTTGACGTCCATTGCAAAGGAATAAAGATGAAAGGAATGACCAGCGGAGAATTAAAAGGTGATCGTTGTGATTTCCAACAACAACACTCCCCTGGGCCATACCCGTAATTACAATACTTTGCCCTCCTTACTCCTCTTTTTGGTTACCCTTTAGGGATAAGGTATGTGTTGTGCGTGGTCAGTAAACATACATTAGAAATCTTGCTCTGCATCTCACTAACCAGCTACTAGTGGAGGAAGCGAAATGCCAGCACAACTTCTCTTTGTTGGGAAAAGAACTCTTGGTCATTAAGCCTAATCGCATTGAAATTCTGGTCCACAGAATCGTAGTGGATTGCTTACCTCAGAAAGGCTTTCATCCTGAGTGATTGGAGGCCTTGGATGGTCAGTTCTCTATGTTTCAATCTTCCCAGGATCTGGAACGTAAATGTATAACAATGTTGGGCATCTCGGCGTCAGCCGGCTGCAAAGTAATGTCTGTGAACTGTGTGCAGACAGCTGGCGTAGATGCCAGTCGTTGTTGATACAGGCTGCTGACGGATTTTCGGAGCGTGGAATTATCGAGCAGAAGTCGCCAGTAACTAACTCTTCGCCCAGGGAGCGCACTTGCGGTGTTTTGAATGGCCGAGCCGGAGATCGCAGCAGCGTCGAGCGAGCATGGCTTTCGTTCGTCCAAGGGGATACAGTACGGCGGTGATGACCTCTACCCGATGGGTGGCCGAGGCCACACCTCCGTCGGACCGCTGCCCATCCGACCGACCACCATGCCGCTGTTATCGATTTCCTACTCATCCCATTCTGTACTCTCTACCGTTCCAGCTCCCTTGCCGGCCCTCCGGGCTGATCAGCTCCGCTCAGGAGCCTACGGGACCTGTCTCTCCACCCGTGTCTGCTGAAGATGCCCGGCCGTCGGCGATGGGCGCCGACCTCTTGTGGAACGCGGCCAGTCTGTGTGCTCATGGTCACTCGCATCGATTCCTCGTAAATTAATTACGCACTGGGAGGGAGGTAACCGCCGCAAGGGAGCGCGAGTGAGGGTGGAAGTGGACCGAGCTTCGACGGGGCCCTCGTCCGTCCACTCTTGCGAATGGCGCCGCCGCCGGCAGCGACACGTCTCTCACCGAGCAGTCATTAGTGCTGCGACTTTTAATCACCTGCCAGCAGGCACGCCTGCCTGCCGCCCTCCGCTGACTGCCAGTTCTCGTTTTCGAGGCCAATCATGTGCACCACATTGGAGCGGACGTGTTTGCCATTCCATGACGCTCAAAGGAAGGAACATACGTTTTCCCAGTCACCTAATTCGTCCTTGTAACTAATCCCGTGGGAAGGCCTCGCTCAATCGACAAACGCACTGGCCCTCCTTGCACGGAACCGATGGTGCTTCTGCTCTCCTTGCCAGTGTGTGAAGACCGAGGCTTTTTCTCCGCTTGGTTATCTTTTCTGAAATGTCAGATTTATCAACACGTAGTCCGGGAAAGCGTCAAAAATGCTGCCACCTTTAGGATTGCCAACGTATCCATCAGTGTTCCACGTGCGTAGAGCGTTCTCCCAAAAAAAGTTTGTTCACTTTTCGAATAAGTAAAGGTAATCTAGAATTACGGTCCTATCTAACCCGTTGGGTTTTCCGTTGTGTTCAACCGAACTTCAGCTTTTACTATTCGCTCAGTCTCTGGCGCTCTAGGGTGAAAGTCAAATTTACCGAAAAGTCCAAAATAAAGGCGTTAAACAGTACACCAATACATTACTGTAGCAGGTCATATGAGCGGGGTTTCGATAGGGTAAAGGTTCCAGATCTGGGAGAGATACGTGTCGTACTACATTCAAACTCGTAATGTATAATGTAGCTGTGCTTATTCGATAGTCCGATTCCTACATTCTTTTGGTTCCGAAGTGAAGTTGAGAACCGTAAAATGTTCTTAGCTCAATGTTCTAACACATTTGCTTAAGCCTGGAGCGGCTGGTAGAGAGGCTATATGTTGTTACAGGATGTTTTGTTGCGATCAAAACTCCTGCGCCAGGCGGGACTCGAACCCGCATCTTCTGCTTTCCGGGCAGCGATGTTCGCCTTACACCACCGGCGCTGTTTGACCGCACGTAACATCCGCGATCTTAGCTCAGTCCCTCTAATTGTACTTTCCTGCCTTTCTCTTCCTCCTTTTTCTACTACTTCTTCTTCAGCGTTTGTCCGGTTTGGTAGTGGAGTCTGCTTTCTGTGTCTTCCTTCCCAAGCAAAACGTAGCCGTTCCACTGCAACCAAGCTTCACGCAGTTTATCAGCTGTCGGGGCGAAAATGGGAATACTCCCCTTTTTGTTTTCTTACCATTTTGGACAATTTATCCCTTTTCTGTTTCCGGGGAAATTGAGCAAACTTAATCAGAATGAGAACGAGAAGCAACGTTCCATAAAATTGCATATGGAGATAGAACCGCCAGAATCCAAATCATATAGAAAAATCGCCGTCTCTACGGCAAAAGAAGTATACTCATATTGAAAGAAGGCAGCTTTCCTGAAAAATTGCTCGATTTCTCAATGCGCTACTAGTTTTTCAGAAATCCGAGTCATGGCCCTATATATGCTGCCTCCTCTGACATTTTCAATCGGCAGTATTGTCGCGAAAATAATTTTTCTACCTGAAGAAGGCATCATTAGGAGACGAAATTGTACCCCGAAAAATTGGAAGACCAGTGCATTAGACAGTAAAAATGCTTTTTTGCCGTGACCTTCGATATGGTTTGGGTATTCGATTTTTGTATTGATTCCCTTTCCGGTAAGGAATGCAAAATCGAACCCCCTAATCATACTGAGAATCGCTTCAGAAACGTTTGACTTAAACGGAGAATGACCAGAACTCGGAATTTTACGAAGTACAATTCCATCTTCTACCGTTGTCTCGTTCAGAAGGAAAAATTCATTTTCGTGACAAGTCAAACTTTCCTTTACGACTTCATGATCTATTCGGAGAGTGCTTCAAGAAGTTTTGGCACCCTGTAAAGAAATCCTGCAAATCTTAAAAATCACTCAAATTGTCATTATCATTAACCTCAAAATCTCATAGGGTACAGTTCCAGAAAAGGATATCGCTCGTTCTAGTGGAAAAAATGTCGTGCCCTTGCATTCCGCTATAATCGGCAAAAATTTAAGCGGACCTGATCAATTAAAGGACTGGCTTTAGAAAATCTCTATCCCTTAAATCGAGAATAGTCGGCAGTTAAAACTTTCTGGGATTCAATTCCATGTTCACAAAAGGCCTCCTTCAGCAAACAAAGCTGTGTGCGAACCTCCACAATGTTGAGGTCGCCCCTGGAGCACAAAAGATACGAAGGTCGCCCAAAAGGCTAAGAATTAAGTCAAAAGGAATGCAACTGTGTTCAAGACGAGATGGGTGACGGCCGTAGCAAGTGTTAACCAGTTGGGGGAAGGCCCAAAATTTTGGCGAAATCGGACACCACGCTTGATCCTGGTCGGCTCCCACGGACGCCGCAGCGCTACCTCGAAAAACGTGTACCCTCGTTCCCCATGAGCTGTGACATGGGTTGTTCGCAGGCCGATTTGAACAATTAGATGAACCCTCCAGAGCATAGAGAGAAATACGCTCTGCCAGCTCCACATGAGGCCTGGGCTGTTATGCGAGTGCACACTACGGCGCCTAGTGTCCTTAATTGTGCCATTCTCCTTGTTCCCTCCAATTTGCGAACAAAATGGAAAAATACGCGCACAGGATTTTCGGCTGTGTTTTCTCTGTTAAATTGCTGTAAGCCGTTGATGAATCCGGCCCGAGGTCATCGATCTCATTCACTGTTTCACCTGTCCTTTAGCAGACTTTTCTACATCATCATGCAGCTGCAATGCCGCGCTAGGGGAGCATTCCAGCATTAGTGCTCTGAGCGTTCCGCTTCCTATAGCAGAGGCCTCCAGGCTTGAAATTCCGACCACCCATCGGAGTTCTGTCAATGATCCGTGAGGTCGGGATTTCTCCTTGAAATTCAACGTGTTCGGAAGTGGGATAATGTTCACTGTTTCCTTATCTCGAGTAGGGAATTCTTTGCCAAGCTCGAACTCCCTTTGGTGACCTTGCGCCTCATCAGGCCTGCTCCCCTTCCATCCTCCCTCCTCTCAACCTTCCCATCACTCAAGCCCCTCATACCACTATCGTCGTCTGATCGTCAGCAATTATGCAAATGACGTGCTAAGAAACGGTCAGATATAAATCTTACCCGAATCGCCTCTCTCGCATCCTGGAAGTGCACCCGTAGTCGCGTACGCCATTTCGCAGTCTTCCCTCCTTGTTCTTCCGTCGCTCTGTATTAAACTCGAGCAGAAAGACTGCCGGCTAGCGCAGAGAATAGAGGCGACGCCAGTGGCAATCGGCCCTGCGATATTTCAATTGTTGAGGCAGTATTGGGGAGTGAGCAGATGAAAAAGAATGCTTTTATTTTTCGCAGCTCCAGTTACAGACAACCGCAGCGATGGCGCTGTATCTTTTGGAATTTGGTGGTCACATATTTCAATTCTCAGCAAAAGCCATGAGGTGTAATTCCACCGGAATCGCTTGTCCGGCTATCTTTGAATTTACTGCGCTCATAGGTATCCATGAAATAACTGTTGACCACTCTCACTGGCCCAGCTGCTTTCAGGTATTTAAGGTTAGACAAGTGCCTTTTCCGTATGCGACATGATTTGTAGAGCGCGCAAGGACGCCCATTTCGGGAATAGCCAAAGTGTTTCTGCGGTCACTGTTTCCTGGTCAGAGCGGGTGTGCATTCAGAGTGCATCCCAGATAGCAAACGGACATGGAATGCAGGCGCGCCCTGAGCGACTGGCCGACCCGTTCCTAGTCCTTTATTTGTCACTTCGCCATGTGTCTTTTAGGGTCACCGTAATGCTGAGGGCGATCATTATGTACGGATGGTCGCCGCGCCCGCGACGGCGAATGTCGCGTGCGCGACGAGCTCCGCCGCGGTCCTGCGAGTTGTCTTTCATTACCTGATGCAGACTTGGTTTGAGTTGATGATAACCCTTCCGCTGTTGCAGATGCTCTGGCAAGACATGCTCTGGTTCAGAAATTGAGTTCGAGACACCAAACTAAACAACATCCTAACGCTCAATCTTTTTAGACGATGCTTCTTCAGGAAAAGCTGAAAAAGTGACACACTATTGCAGTTAAATGATTTCGCATACACTTCCTAACACATGACGTGCAAGTTCTGATGCAAGTCTAGATAGGAGCCCACCCTGTATCTCCTTGTAAACTGGCAGCTTTTCTTAAGCGTAACAACTCTAAGAATAAGTGAATTTCTACCGTAACAATACTTCTGTAATCGTGCTTAACGTTTTCATTAAGAAGATTTCAAGAAAATTCTCCGGATGTTGACAGAGCAAAAAGAGGGTGGACCTCCCGCTCTAAACTTGCACCCACGTTCTTATTATTGTAGAAGATGATTTACTGATGTTAAGTAGGTACGTTTTACTCGATTACGCATGCTTTGTTGAGAATTGATACCTATTGTGAGGGTTTTATTTAGGTAGAGAAGAAGCGGTATCAGTCATTCCACACCATTTCGGTCGTTTTTCAAACAAACAATATTTGATTTACTTTTGTTTCCATTCCGGTGTTCCCTTCCCTGATCCCTCCGTCCCCCCCCCCTTTTTTTCTGCTGTCCTATACGTTTTGCTTTCTTGGAAAGGATTGTCGCGCATCGCTCGGCAGACAATGCCCTGGTCTAAGCCAGAAAGCAGTGTTGTGAGAGTGGAAATGCGAGGTTTAGTGGCCTTCGGGTCGGTTCTTACTAACGATAAGTTGCAGCGCTGACGAGATGACGGTGAAGAGTTTTCCAGAAAGGAAAGTTGTTCCTATGCATTGAACCATGCATCATGTACCGCGGACCACTGAACGTTGAAGTCGCACATTTGCCGCGACTTTCGCCGCACTCGCCGCGCTATTCGCCGCGCCAGCGGCGACCATTCGTACATAATGTCGCAGCCGTAAAGCTCACAGGGGTACATGTCGCGTAGGTGAGCAGCATTTGTAGGTGGGAGCGCGCCAGCCAATGATAACCAAACAGAACACAGACCGAACACATGCCAGCCCATCAGTGTACCAACTGTACATGCTCTCTCTGTATGGCATGCCCATTCAATGCGGTCTGATTGGTTTAGGCGTTCCCACCTACCAATGCTGCTCACCTACGCGACATATACCACGATTACATTTCCCGGTGATGTGCACGAAGTACTTGCTTTCCGGTATGCTACTGGAGTATGTAGTCGGTGCGTTGCACCACTCGGATCGATTCTCCCGGATAGTTTTGGGATGGTTCGTCGTAGTCCATCCATTATCAACAATCCAGCGACCGATGCTCCAATGTAGAACCGCGTAACACCCTTCCTCGATACATACCTCTGCGCCATTGAACGTTTAGTGCAAAGAAAGCTGAAAAAGAGGGTTGCATGGTACAACTCCAGAGGCCAGATTCATCAACAATTAAATAAGTGGGTATGCAGGGTATAAGAGGTAGAGATAAGGTAAGAGTCAGAGACGCAGGCTTCATCGTTGGTATCACTACCCGCTATACCCGCAGGTTAGTCGTTGATGAATCCGAGCCCAGGACGCTATCCAAATAGTACGCCTCAAACAACAAGGATTTCGATTTCCCGACCCTACCCATGTGTGAAAATGAAGAAATTTCGATGCGAAATGCTTAGTAACACCTTGCCTCGCTTAGATTTTAGTCTCCATTTAAGACCGTGTTCTCATCACCGTCCCTGTTTTTCTTGATCGTGTTCACTTTCCTCTCCATTTTCTGCATATATCTTAGCAACTCCAGACCATTTTCCCATGCTGTCTTTGTTAGACCTTTCGACAGGTAGGTAGTACGGGAGGGCGAGGGAAACTGACGGGCGGAATAGGTCGGCACCGCTAAAAGGCGCCGAGTAACATTGCCAATGAAGCAGCAGAACCCCCTCTCCCTGTGTCTCTGGCAGCGGAGGAGAAGCAAATAGGCGATTTGAGATCCCCGCCGCCGAGAGCCCGTCCGGAAACTCGCCCGTACTTCTTTCCGGAGTACGTTTAACTAGCAGTCGCGGCTACTCTGGAAGCCTCTACATTTTTGTTGGAAGGTGCAACAATGGATGTCATTTTTTAAGCACTGTATGCGGTTATCACCATTTCCTATCATCATACCGGATAGAGATTTAGGGTATTAAAGATTTATGTAAAAAGAAGCAGTGTGGGAACTTTTAAGACGACACGGAGATCGACGGCTTCATAGGATCCTTCAGACATTTTTGAACTTGGTAGGGACGTACATGAATGCCAAATTACATCAGAAACGGCCTTCTTCACAGTCAGCTCACCATTGGGGTAGAACATAGCAGTGTTGTGTAGAATTTTTAATTTTGTGCAATACAGAACGGATTATTGCGCTTAATTTCCTGGTGACCTCCCCCCCCCCCCCTCCGAACCACTTAGCGCCAAAAAAAAATGCGCCACTGAAAGAAAGGGCAGTTGAGCCAATGGTCGCTCACCTAACCTGCTTCACGTGATGTCATGTCCCAAACTTTACACTATTGTAGAAATTAAATAGTCCCCAAAAGGCGAATGAGGACCGGAAGCAGCACCAAAATAGGGGAAGAAAATCTCAGCTGATTGGTACTGTTAACGCAAGGGGTTTGAGATCTAATATCTACAGAGAACGAGTTAGACCGGGACACGTCCAAAAAACCGTACTAATTAGCAATATGCGTGGGGAGAAGCTGACGATGCTCAGACAGAAATTAGGCCAATTCTCTGGAGGTGTTCAGGCTGAGTATAACATACGAAATTGGTCCCACCCAGCCCCACCTATCCGCTTGTACCGCTTCCTCCCAAATCCACCATGGGCGATGCGGTGTTGTTGTGAATGTTAAAGGACCGGGCGCGCTCCAATCGAACACCGGGTTACGGTAGCAACAAATTCTGTTTGATTTCTGTAATTCGGTATCTTCGCTTCGTCCGCTCGTCTCGCCTTTGGCCTTTAGCGCCGGGCCGTGACCGCACCAGCACTCCGCACTCTCCCTGCGTTTTTCGGTGCGCTTCGGCAACATTTTTTCGCCGGGACTTTTTGCGGCGCTTGTTTTTTCACGGGCGAGGGCTTTTTCACTCGGCACTTCGCTCTGCTCCTGCACACGTTCGCGCTGTGCAGTGCGGTTATCCGTGTTTTTCGTGTGATAAGTGGGCCCGAGTCGATTTGTGCTGGTGATGAGCTCGGCCGACCGGCGGGATCTATTTAGCCGGCATCATTTGTTGACTCGCCGTCCCTCGAGACCGTTTTCCTTGAGCGTCCGCGTCCCTCAACTCGCTCCCAGCGTTTCGGCGCCGCGCACGCATAGTGTGTTCTACTCGTCTCGGTACCGACCTCGTTCGTTGTTCCGTTGCTCATGATACCATCCGCAGATGAGCCATTCCTGATCTGGCCGGCCTACATCACACTATGGGTTTAATACCCTCTCTTCGAATCCTCCTCATATTCGTCAATATATGGGGAGTTCAACCGGCGGCACCACAGACTCAAAAAGGTAAGCTTCGGAGTGGTCTTCTATGGATAGCTTTGTTGCAGGCTATCCTTGAAGTTAGTTTCCTATTTTTACTATTTTCCCGAGTATCTATTGCAGTATGTCACTGTGGGCTAGTCCTATGGTTAGAAGGGCAAGTGTCATTTAGAAATCTTTGTATGACTAGAAAATAAAGACGTCTCTTAATACCCACGGGGTAACGAGCTTAAGATTTGAACGAGACGGTTGTGGATATCACCGTACCGACGAGGTGGATTCATTTCCTCGTTTTCCCCGGAATCACTTTTTTCGAGTAAAACATCCTTTAGCAGGTTGGAGGAACTCCACGATGACAACCTTTAACCTATCCGTAAAGCGTTGCGTTCTGCTCTGTGTTAGTGACTGCAAGTCAGCAGTTGAAGAATAAGTGGTCTCTATTAGCCTGAATTGTGACATTCTTCGATTCTTGGATGCATGTTGATTTGTTGTTGTTTTTTTTGTTCTAATTGTTTTGCATCCTTTTCACAACTTCGAAGCCTTGAGCTTCTCTGTTGGCTGCCACTATCAGTAGTAAGCGGCAATTCCGGCGATTCTAGAAATATGCCGGTAGTAAAGTGAAGGTCTCACATTTGCGTAGCCTAGCACTGAAACTTCATGTGGAGAAGGAATCACCGTCCTGACTAAGAATCTATCTAATACTTCACTAGCAAGTCGGAATTGTTGCGAGGAAGGTTTGAAGTATTTGGTAGAAACTGATGACTACTTGACGCTCTTAACTTAGGTCGTCTCTTTAAGCTTAAAAAAATTGTTATTTTGCTCAAAAAGAGTTTCACGGGTCCCTCTGAGCTCTAATGTTAGGACTCGAGCCTCGAAATATCTTCTTTCTTTCTTTCGTTTTTCATTTATGTACAACACAGTGGCTTCTGTTGACAGCAAATCTAGATGAAGATGCTGTTGAGTTGGTGGAATTCAGGCTTGACGTTGGTTGATCCATTTGACGGCTTCCGGCTTCCTTTTTCTTGTTCATCTACGCTTTTATTTCCGGCATGAGGACGAACAGTTTTATTTGTTAAATGTTCTTCAAGTGGGTGTCGACGGTCCGGGAGGTTCGTTTGTAATGGGGTGGTAAAAGGCAAGGTTCTTCTGTCAGACTAGCATTGCTTGCTCTGTCCTGCATGGAAGTATTTTCTCTCCTAGCCAAAAATTGGATGTTGGTTGATTCTCGTTGTATGGAATAGAGATGGCATTGACACCGCGCCGTCCTTCTTTCAAAGGCAACGTTATGCGAAGTGGCCGCCTTTTTCACATGCGGCTCGAAATAGATATTCGCTCTTCCGTATCCAGTTAGCCTGGCTAAGCAGCTAGGCTGCTCTCAAGCGCCTCCACGTAGGCGCTGCTCAGTTGCAGCGTTCGCGTTTATGTTGATTGCCGGGCGGCAACGTTTCGAGTGTGCTGGGCTCGAGCCAACGCATGGCGTGCGGGCTCCGAAATTTGTTTGATGTCATGCGTGTCCGTCGGACTTCCTATCGATTCTGTGCACATGCCTAGAGGTGCTGGACAAAGGTGCGAAGGCCGGCAGCGTGTCGCCTCACCTTTGAATTCTCTGGCAGTGGACCCAAGGCGAGCCCAAGTCGGATGCCGAGTTCAAGCTGCGAAATCCCCATACAATTATAAAGACATCCTTCGAATATGAAGACTAACTGAAGGAAAAGGAAAATGCTTGTTACTGCGCCTGATTTGAATACACCCACTGCCATTGCACAGATAGAGCTAACTGAACAGCTACGGATCTCCGGGCCTTCCTATTTTTGATGTTTAGACGTGCGCAGGCCAGTTTAGATGTTCCTTAAGAGCTTCCCCACCTGATTTACATTTCGGTAGTCTCCTTCTTCTTGAAGACCTGAAACGGCTTCTGAACTTATACAAGTTACTGCTTCAAACGTATTTTCAATGCGCCGTGTGAAATTCAACGAAAGATGGGACGAACAGCAAGTCAATCTCAATAAAAAGCGCAAACCTCGAGGGAGCGGAACAGGCCGACCATTAAAGAGGAGAGGTCGTGCTCGTAGACTGCTCTCGTTTTCTCGAATAGGCTTAGGATAGAGCAAAGTGCTATCAATGACACCGCATTCAGTTGATTGAGAGGGAACAAAGTGGGCTTTGTCGCTCCACTTGTAGGATGCTTACTACATTTTCTTCTATGGAATACAGTGGAAGTAATTGAAATGCGTATTTGGCTATTACGATGACTTACATTAGTCAGCCGGTAATGAATTCAGTGCTTTGTCATTCCCAGTGAAGACTGGTCCCCGTAGATATGGGTTGGAGCGAAACTGAACGGATCAATTGGGAGTGCACGGTAGGGGCGGCGCTTCCTCCAACTGCGCTTCTAGACTCATAACGAACAAATAGGAAATTGAAATCAGTGTCACAAAAATGTCAAATTTTAACTACAAATAACGAATGTAGTGGAGGGCCACCTGTCTGCCTAATTCCCCAATATCACGCACTACTAAAACCACTGAGTTTTTGTACTTGAATGGCTATGTGTGTTCCTGTCGTTCTGGATAACTGTTCTATCCGTTCTGTACGAAATTTTCGAGGATGTAACGCAGTGGCTACCTTGTTTACGAGCTCGAATCGATTTTGGGTTTTTCTTTCACTGCCGACCCATTAAAGCCTTGCCTTCCTTCTGGACTTCGAGGCTACCTCAGTTGGGCTGACCAAACTCTCCACACTCGATATGTTGTATTCGGCACTGTAGGGGCTGTTTCTGAGGTTATCAGCTGTATAGTGAATACCTACCTGGTTGCGATCAAAACTCCAGCACTAGCCTAGACTCTAATCTGCGCCCTCTGCTCACCGGGCATGGTGCTACGCCATTGCACCATACGTGCTGCTTGAGAAGTTGAATCCATCTTCCACAATCTTTCGTTTGAACTATCACCACTCGCTCCTCGGATTGAGTCGGTCTCAGATGTTGGCATGAAACCGATCAAGCTGTCTTTGGACACGTTCGGGAAGGCTGAGACGCTGCAGTGACGTTCCTGTTGAGTACCCACTGAGGATCAGGCTAAACGTGCATTTGAAATGCACTGACGATATCCAAAGCTAGGATAGAATGTGAAGGCGCCGTTGAATGTGCCGGTGTTTGTTAGAAAGAACTGTCTGTGAGCCTCTGTCGGAAAAAGGTAGGCCTGTTTTTCACCTAAGGCCCAGCATGTATCTACACGATTCTTCCCAAGCTGTTTATCGCAAGCTCAACTAGTAGGATCATATCAAAACGTATCGGAAATTTGTAAAGTCTCACTCCCTTTCCGAGTGCGTGGCATTCGAAGGAGGCACCGCCTGTTGCGTCCGCCTAATTCCAGGTTCTCGCTCGAATTTTCCGCCTAAGCCAACCAAGCCTCTCCAGGTCGGTGGATTGCCATCAGACTTGTCTGGGAATGCTAAGACGCTGACCTGTCCATCGGCTGGCCAGCAACACATTGTGTATGCCGAATACTCTTCAGTTTGCCCCAACGACATCTCGTATAAGTTGAATGCGTGGTGCATCCCAGATGTGATTGACTTGCGCCTTCCTCGATCCTTATCCCCATCCTTCCCTCCCTATATAATTGGTTCGCTATCTTTGGGGAAATAACATAAGGAGGTCTCAAGCTGTTCTACGCGTGGCTTCGTAGTAAAGCTTCCATAAAATGAAGTGATTCGTTTACAAGACTTGGCGAGGCTATACATCCTGCCTAATGGGTTAGAGGTGCGCTAGCACCCGATGATTCTTCGCCTGATGTTGCCCTATTAGCGGATTCCATACATAGTAATGGCCACGCTTCCTACGGTAACGTGCTTTGTGAGAAAATGGGACCTGTAGGGATTTATGGAAATATTGAGGATGCTGTGGGGAGAGGTTCTTTCGTTCTGAATATCTGAATCCATACTGTTCCCATTATTATTTTTGACACTTTAAGAACGCTTCGTAACGCGTTCTTACTTCCCACACCATAGGATCTGCTGCTTTGGTTACATTCTATATCATCTTGCTTTCGATTACCTTCTAGGGGCCTGCTCTTATATTAGTCTTTATAAGGGACTTTACGAAGAATTAAATAGATGAAGGATATATGTCGGTGTTAGCCGTTGCATCGTAGGGTGCGTTTAATCCAATGGGATATCACGTAGTATATGTTCACGAATTATTCGAATTGTGCACTCGATTTAGGTGCGTGCTGGTCGTATAGAAAGAGTTGCGATGCCCAACATTTGGAGAAATCAGTGGTTTGTCCTTCTCAGGCAAATCTGGTGCTTTTATATTAGGTGGTCCGGAAAGTCCTCAGCGTTTTGAGTGCCTCACTTCGAACTACCATAACTTTCTCAAATCTTCTCGGATTTAGTCGAAATAAGCATCGTTCGAATCAGCACAACGCCAACGGGCCACCTGTCGAATTAATCCATCAGCAAAAAAATTAGGTGGTCGAGATTCGTCAAGTCACGGAAGCTGTTTTAAGGCCCATGCACACTTCTGCGACACCGCGGCGCGGCGAGTGGAGCGACGGCTACCTCCGCGAAATCCGACGGTCGCGGCGCGGTCGCGTTAGAACACCGTTTTAAGCAACGAGACCGACGTCCCCTGCCGCCAGGAATGGTTTGAACCATTTCAGCATGCCGCACTCAGCGCGGCGTCGCCTGCGATAGCCGCCGCGGCAGTCGCAAGAGTGTGCATGCCCCTCCCTGCGGAACATGTCGCAGTGTAGCGCCGCGGCCGTCTCGGCCCTATGCTTTATCATGGCCGCCCCGCGCTGTCGCAGAAGTGTGCATGGACCTTTAGCCTGGTCCTGATTGGTGAAGGTTTTACTAGCGAGAAAGTTCTGAAAGTACTTGAAAAGGTAGTAGTCGGTTGGTGAGAGGTTTGGAGTATATGGCGGCTGATGCAGAACTTCAACCCTTAATTCGTTCAACTTTCGAATAGCGATTTGTGAACCGCGTGGGAGGGCCTTATTGTGCAAAAGAATCGGGCCTCTTCTGTTGACCAACTCTGGCTGAAGCTGGCGCAATTTTCGGTGTTTTCTTCGACTTCTTTACTGTAGGACTCTGCTGTGATCGTTTGGTCTGGTGCCAAAAGGTAATGGATCACATCAGCCGCTGACCACCACACAATGACTATCACCTTTTCTGGTGGAGGTTTGCCTTTCGAAGATGCCTAGGGCGTTCGTCGGCGTCCAACCGCTGTCCAGAACACTTCCAGTTGTCATACGGAATCCACTTTTCATCACAAATGTCTCGAACTAAAAAGGGGTCAGTTTTGTTGTGTAAAAGTGAAGAAGAACAAATCTCGAAAAGTGACCATTTTCGCCGCTCACTCAACTCGTGGGGCACACATTTTTCGAGCTTTTCCACCTTCCCAAGGCGTTGCAAAGCATCCGCAACAGCAGTTTTACTGACGTCTAGCTCTTCCGCGAACTGGATGGTTCGAGACACTACCAATCCCTTCAACTTGTCGTCCAGGATTGCTCTAGCTCGACCGCTACGGGTGTCATCTTCGAGGCTGGAATCTCCGGTCCGAAATTTACTGAACCACGGGCGCACGGTGCCTTTTTCTCCAACACTATTAGGCCCCACACCTGATTGATTTGTCGAGCGGTCTCGGCTGCGGATTGTCTCAATTTGAAGTGAAAATAAAATAGCGTTCGGAATTGCTCCTTCGACATGCTTCAATAAGCCCTTCAAGAACAGAAAAATAAAACTACGTTGAAACATAGATTATTTAGTCACCTAGAGCGAAAAATTCTCTACAGAACGTAGCATTAATTTGAATTTTTACTTAATAATAGACGAATGAAAAACAGTGACACAAAGCGCTGGGAACTTTCCGGACAAACTAATAATTCGCCGACCCATCCAGCACGGCCTTGGAAGGCTTGGTTCGAATTGAACCTTGACTGATTTGGGGACACGCGAGGCCGGAGGCCTCCTCCGACTACGTCAGGAGCAGTCAAATTACGCACAGCAGTTCCCTTTTGAGCGCTACGACACGAGTTGCAACGAGGTAACATGGTAGAAAATCGAGCAATTTTTCGTTTTTATTTGAGTGAAGGAATGAACGCAAAGGTGAAGCGTTATATAGTTTCTCTGAAATGCGCCGATCACTATAGATACTTTAAATACTTGGCTGGCTTATACTGTTAGTTGCTAGAGCCCGTCAATGTTCAAGTCCGCTACCAATTCTGGAAGATTGGATTCCTTGGCTTGGTGTGCGAAATCAAGCGCGGGTGCGCCGTCCTCTTAAAGGTTCCGTGCTGCATTTCCAAAGTGTTCTTGAGCCCAGGAAAGCAACTCCTTTATCAAAATGTCGTTCACATAGACATTGGCGTTGACCTTGGCTCCTTTTTGAACGAAAACCAATCGTGTCCGTCTTGTGGAGCAAACTCCGGCCCACACCATCAGGGAAGCTGCATGAGAGTTTTTGTGAACAATGTCTGCATCCTCATCACTTTCATTCAATAACCGCGAGCTTTGTTGGTTAAAAAACAGCTCAATTGAAATGTTTCTGACCGGTGAAGAGCGTCTTACAGTGGTCGTGCCGCTCGAGGAGTCTTGGACATCTTTTCTTCTTCCTTCCACCTCTGCAGGCATCAGTCTGTGCAGTTGACAGAACTTGAAGGAGTATAGTACAAGTTCATTATTAACATCGTCGTAGCCGGTACGTTGAGCTCGGATGCCATCTTTCTCATCCTGCTGCCTGGATTCCGTTTGATTTGTTTTTCCACGATTTTTCGAAGACTGCTTGCTGCTACGGATACCGGGCGGACAGATCGGGAACGATCAACGAAGGAGCTACATTCCACATAGCGATAGACTGTCATCTTGTGCAACTTCAGCAGACGAGCGATGTTGGGAATAGAAAGTCCTGCCCTTCTCGGATCCAAGATTGCGCCTCTTTGACAACAAGACTTTACCATTTCTGATAGAAGCAGTGTGGAGATGAAAAAAAAAACACTATATACGGTTAAGATGACACGTAGGATCCGAAGAAACAGTGGGAACATAAAAACGTTTACAAACAAACATAAAAAATGACGCGCGAAAAAAGTGACCATATTTATGGCACACCCTGTACGCCCAACTTCGTCGCCATCTCTACCTACAAATGTAGTTGGCGCAATAAATCAGATGAAATATGTTGTAAGCCTTAGGCTCGTATTACCACTAATGGAGTCGCCATTTTTTACGAAAGAAGTGTTGAGGAATTCATATCTTTAGAAGTGATGCAGGTAGAAGTTAGTTAGGAGTCCTAATCCAAAAATTTCCGTCCGTGTTTTCGTATGAAAGACTGCAGGTGTCAATTAAGAGTTGTCGTAATCCCCATTGTGGTTGCGAATTCCGTGCATTTCGTACTGTTCTTGTAGGCAGCTGCTATTGACAGGTCTTCGAAAAGTCATTAGACAGGGCTTAAGTGTGTTAGAAGTCTGCCGTTCTTTTAGTGCTTAAAAAGGGAACAAGTTGACTAATTCAGCGGCTTCACGTTTCCATAAGTTTCCACCTGCATTTTATGGGATTCATTTCAATCATTTCGCTGCATTGTGAGCTGTTTTTTGAACGTCATGGATCTATTTCAGTACCGTCGGCTCCGCTTAACTTTGACGTTGTTCTCACTGCTCCGAATCAGGTATGTTATGTCTAACGTACTTTGTAGAT
Source organism: Heligmosomoides polygyrus bakeri (assembly GCA_947359475.1). NCBI lineage: Eukaryota > Metazoa > Nematoda > Chromadorea > Rhabditida > Heligmosomidae > Heligmosomoides > Heligmosomoides polygyrus. The sequence goes on along the minus strand of OX375866.1, from coordinate 63,670,011 downwards.
TCGGCCCTATTTAGGGAATGTGAGGTGTAGGGCATGTTCGATTCAGCGCTTGCTGTTCTTATCCCTACGCGATGTGTCAACTGCAGCGTGCCTTTGCAGGTGAAACTGACATGGGATCGTCCTTTGCACGTGAACGGTCACAGCAATTTCGGCGGCTACTATGTGTATGTAGAAAAACTGCTAAATGGGGAGCCTGTGAATCGACGCCGCTCCAAATACGACGTGATCAACGATCTCTCGGTGATTATTTGTCCCTTGGTGAGCAGCAGAGGTGCGCAGAGGAGCTGTAGCTGTACCATTTTCAGAAGCGCTACTGGGAAATCGATAAGTTGGAGCCGAATACGGAATACGCGTTTAGAATGAATGCGTTCAACCGCAATGGAGACGGGGAGTATACGGAGACGAAGCGAATAGTCACTGGGGGAATGCGTACGATTCGGCTCTACACTTTGCATCCAGATCGAGCTGAGCTTTGAGGATGCGTAATATTTGCTTTTTAGCTCCTCGACAACCCGAGATCCAATCTGTTGTTCTCCTTGGCGATGAGGCACCGCTAAGAGCAAGAGTGGAGTGGAAGCGGCCACAACTTGCTCCTCTCGAAAGCCCTATAGACAGGTTCGTCAGGATCCGTGCTCTTCTCCGCCTCGACAGTTGTGGCAATTATACTGCAACGGGAGAAGCGGATCGCAAGAGGCGTAACCTTCGTTGTGCGCCGAAAGTGCTTTGAAAAAGGAATGTTACGCGAGATGGGATTTTACACAGTCGTAGCTCCCCGCTGTCCTTTTTTTTGCGAATCCAAGGTCAATGCAGTTGCTCGACACCGACCGTGCGAAAAGTTTGACTTCTTGCTGATAGTCATTGGTGGAGTCTAGCTTCCTGGGCAGGTCTGGCTTGATTTATTGTTTTCTAGATTGGAATTTGAAGACAGATGGCTTGTTATAATATTTATTAGACGCGGTTGTGTTCGGCGCTGTCATAAACGTTTTGTAGCAAAGATTAGGAACCTTTTACTAGTGAGCGAGAGCTCAAATATGTCTCATTCGTTTCAGATGCACATTACTCCTTCGTTTTAGCCTTCCTTTATCGGTGAAAGTAGGAATACAGGCAGAAATACCTTGAAATGTGTTGTAGAAGTTAACTCATTGACGACCGCGCGGTAAATCGCATGTCTGCCGCGTGGGACCGCACGGACGCTGGAATCTCGTGAAAACACAACTTCCGAATGAAGCTCCTTTTCCAAAAGCTCCCTCTCATATTGGAGAAGGCCGGAACAGGTTTGAAGCAAAATATAGAAGATGAATTTGCTGCTGTAAGAAGGTCTGCGAAGAAAAGGGCACACGTTTGCCGCGAATCGTGCGGATAAGGTGACCACATGATGTAGCAGGTGTTTGACGTATTTTTATCTAGACTGTTTTCAAAATTTTCACAAGAAATGTGACTAGTTATTTTCCTGCATGACCATGTTTACAAGGTGTGAGTAGCTGTTTGTGAATAGTGCCAATCTTTGTGCAGCTTGAATAGTGTGTAGTGTTGATTGTTTGTTTTTATCAGTGCTTAGAAGTAAATGATTGCCGGACCACAGTGCAATAGCATTGCTAGGATCCAACATATCTAATGATTGCTCGTAAGCTACGAATAAAGCAAGAAGTGGGCCGTAGCGAGCAGTCTTATAACAGCGGGCCAAAATCGGCCCGCGCGGTCCCACGCGACAGAAAAACTGCCGGTCGAGAACGGCCCGCGCGGTCGTCAATGGGTTAAAGGTCAGCCCAATTATTCCCTTTTTGAACCGCGTCTTCTAGATATGTCGCGTAGGCAAGAAGAATGTTGTATTTGGCATGCACATTGGTTGAAGGTCCGCCTTTTGAAGAGATCGGTGGCATATTCTCACTGTCTGAGCGTAGTTTTATTAACATATATGCAGGAGAAACTCTGGTCTAAGCTAGCTGCATCTAGGGTCGATTCGTGCTCCGTACGTTACCAGCCATTTCTTCGAAATGCATCTAGCGTACCCTAAGAGGAGTATTGTGCTGCCAAATCAATGGTGTGTAAGTAATCATCTTATCCGTTTCAGGTATAATCTTTGGTACAAGGCAGAGGGTACCACACACTACATGAAGAAATCGGTGAATGGCACAGCGAGCAGCGCTGAACTGGAGGGCCTTTGTGAGTTAGTTGTTCACTTCAGGTGGTGTGTTGGCACTAATGAGCGTTCTGCAGTGATGGGACGAGTGTACGAGATCCTCTTGGGTGCCGAGAACGTGGAAGGCTTAAGTACAAACGCTACAGAACAACTGGTCACGCCTGTTGGAAATCCGGAAGGAGAGCCGCTCAACGTACAGTACGAGATCGTCAGCGGGAAGGTGAGACCTGACGCATCGAAGTGATTAATTTGGAGGCGGTATGTCAGCGCTTTCTAGTGGAGTGTTCGTCCACTATCTACGCTGAAACTAACCCTTTTCTGGAGAGGACGTCGGTATATCGACGAACACATTATTATCTAGCTTATAGCGCGAACATCTCAGTGCTCCAGGTGTAGCGAGAAACTTTTAGGGGCGTTTCCAGGTTCTAGGTGTTTAACTTCTTGTTGTTCCGGCTAGTGGGGATAATATTGTATGCCTAGTTATGACTAATCTTTAGAAGCTACTTTCACTATTTTGACGTTGGGGTTTCTAGGACGTTCGCCGTTCTTTTTTGCTTTTATTTACTTTCGAAATACCTATTTCGTTACCTTTGGAACAGAGCAATTTAGTCGGTTCAAAGGAATGGCTTCCAGAAACAACGCATGCTGTCGTTTTTCTCCAGGAGGCTGCCTCAATCACCTCATTAGAAATCGTGATCGATGGCCTTCTACCTTGACAATAACCAATGCATGCCCATATAGGTTTTGTTTCCACTCCAGTTGACATAACAAATTTTTCCTAGAATGGCTGAACTTGAATTCTACCCATTTTTGTTCCAAAAACTCAGACGAGTAGCTTTTTTCGATGATACATAAGGAAACTTTGAAAAATAGCTCGATAAAAATAAGGAAATAGCTTGGTCTGTTGTGATTTTCTGGGTTATAATCTTTGTGGTGAATAAAGGATAAAGGGAGGCGTTACTCAATCCCTTTTGGGATGCACCACACACTCTACTTCTACGGGATGTCGTAGAGTTGATTCGAATGAGTATCTGGCGGTAAATCCTTCCCAGACAAATCTGGTACCAATTCACCGATTTTTCACTTCAGTTCTTTTCAGCAGCTCCTGCTGCTGATTGCGCCCTAGCGAAACAGTCTCCAAAGGTGTACGAGCTACCTACATATAATTACTTTGGAGAAGGGGAGTCGATCTCTAGTAGCCCTCAGTTTTAGCCTTCACTGTAGTTAGTTAAATCAGCCAGGCACTTTTATTCGCTGTGAGCGTCCAGAATGGGCGATAATGGAGTTGGGGTTCTGTGATGGATGTCTATATAAAAAAATGAACCCTGAGACGTGGGAGAGCGATATTAGTTGTGTTTTGCCAGAGAAACCATTCGACTTGCTAGCCGCTTACATCTGCCTCTGCTATGCGAGCTAAATAACGCTACAGGCTAGACGAATGGTGGGAGATTCGGACCTGTCTGCTGTCTAATGATTGGCTTCCGCCGGTGTTTGCCGTCGTGGGAATAGCTAGGGCGTAGTACTGGTTGCGGTAAATCGCATGCGTCGTCGCCTCGAAACGCAGTCGGTTTTGTCGATGTTTTTCTTCCGGTCGGCGATTCATCGTTTATGACGGTAGAGATATGCCAGATGTCGGCACAGAGCGCTTCACTGCTGCAGTACTAACGCGCGCGCTCGCTGCGCATAAGTAAGGCGGTCGGAACGTTTTCTCTATAGCTTCCAATGCCGATTGTTTCTCTGTAATCACACCTCTGTGGTGGTGTCCACATCCCGCCATGCCTCCAATGCACATCGAAATCGGCAAGGTTTGCAGTATTTTACAGGTTTTCTCCTATTTGTTGGTCCTTTGAACGGTACGTTTCTGCCCGATATGCGATTGAGGTTTTCGTCAATTGATCGTGTTCAGATGAGGATATCTTGGGAGCCACCGGCCGAGGATCGACGCAATGGCAACATCACTTCGTACAAGGCTATGCTGACTCCTATGGATTCCGAAGGAGAGCGGATCGAGAAACAGGTGAGGATACTTCCGAAAAGTTTTGGAGCTTCTTGACAGTCACCTTGAGAAGTGGAGGAGGTTGCTGATGAGGTGTCACTTCCCGGGATGTAAGAACACGTCCTTTAAGCAATTCATTACTGTAGTGTAGTGTTTGTTTCAGTCGTTGTGTGAAGTAGGAAGTTTGTGGTTAAGCGCAGGAAATAGACCTAGTGTAGCAATGTCTAAACTGTGGAATGAAGAAAGGGTTTGAATGTGAATGTGAAAGTGCTTTGGCTGAGTTTCTAACCAACTCTGTCACCAACTTTACTCCTCATTGCTTATGTTGCAGAGACTTCGCCCTCTCGAGAGCTTGCAAAGGTTCGGAACATATGTGGCTTTACTGCCCCAAGCAAAACATTGCAGTGCTAAGCACTTCTTAAGCTACAATAATAACTCTGTATGGCAGGTTCTGATCCATGGTTGAATATGTCTGCCTCAGTAACAGATAGATGTTCGCAAAAGTAAAGTCTATTTCAGAGAAAATGATCTAGAAGTGCTAGTTTGCCGGGCATCTGCGTATGATTTCGTATCAGGAACAGTCCTGCCATTAGATTCTATATCTTTTAAAACATATTGGCGACGTTGCCGCAATGCGGCCGTAAGTCGTAACGGTGTTTCCACCAACAACTTCTCATTTGTAGAGTTGTTCAGCCTGTGTTGCATAGCGGAGGTTTGTTACTGGACGACGTACTGGCTTATTTATAAAGAAGCGCATCTCAAGAGAAACAGGCTTCGATGCCATGAAGTGTACGCACTATAGAATGCACTCTAGAAATGCAATTTGGAGCCTTTAATGGAGCGTGCGTCCGAGTTTAATCAAATTTTTTCTATGCGACGGCCACATCGCGTCACGAACGTTTCCTTACCGTTACCAGTGAGCCAACCTATCCAAGAATTCATTCTCCGTGAAAAACGCGGCCTTCCATCAAGCGCCACGTTCTGTCTTTACACTCTGCCCTTCTGAATTCGGAAATTGATGGCGTCTCGTTTTCAAGGGCTATCCATCTGCACGCTCCCGAACGGTTTCAGTCGATGCTTCTCATTTGCTTTGCTTTCGGGTAAGGCGTGATTGTGTCTGTTCGGCGGTTCGCTCATCATAATGTATGCGTAAGTCGATGCTCGTATTACGTTTGCTCTGCCAGTTACTGGATGTGCGAAAAGCACTTAGAAGTTTTTCATTGGAGAGGGAACGGGTGATACCTTCCTTCTAGTTGTGGCTTTTTAAAAATACCGTTCGGCTTTTGACAGGTAGCGCAACACTTCGTCTCACCTGTGTTCCCACTAAGATCTCCAATTGTTTTGTAATTCAAAATTACCATCATATGCTTTCAGAGTGCTACTAACAATTCGTATTTGCCGCGTCCCTTCTCTTCCCGGCCTTCAATTCGAATGCTCGTCACTACTCACATTGTCGGCACACACTAGGCCTATTCACAGGATCATCTCACAAGGGGAGCCTCCAAAGTGGCGGTGAGCTTTTGCGATGCAATTTTTGCAAGATGTAGGGTCCCGTGTGGGAGTCCGAAACCATGGTTACTTGTTCGGGGTGCCCTTCCGTGGTCGAAAAAAAGCGTGTGAACGCGTGAGCGCGAAGTTCATGACGCCTGCTATCAACCGGCCGAATGTGGTCGGTCGGCGTAGTGGTACTGGTGTAGCTTCACAGGACAAGGTCGTGGGTTTGATTCCCCTTTGCACTGGTGTTTTGCATTTTGCGTTTTTCGTCAGTGGAACCCTTTATCTCCATTTCCAACATATTTTTTAACAAAAATGTGACAACAAATGTCGTTTACGTTCATCGAGCTCTTTGAAAGTGGAATGGTGAGATTTTTGACTTCCAGGTTAAGCAAGTCAAAAACTTATGCCAGATTCGTGATCAGCATCGCTACACAGAAAGTAAAATATCGGTGCTACTACGTCTTTTTTTGAACGGGTGGTAGATAGAAGCGTAGATGTTCAGTTTGTGAGCAGTGTTTTTCGCTTACATGCTTTTTTTGCAATCTTCCATGAAGAAGGTTGGTACATCATTAGCTGTTCTTACCAGTTGGTTACTATGTTGCTTACTCCATCCATGTAAAGAATATAATAGCATATGCTATCTACAACACCTCATCTTGAAGCAGCTTGACTGTTCGAAAATCAAAAGGGGCCATGCACTGTACTAGGGAGGTCGAGAAAAATAGTTATTCAAACTTCGGTTATGGGTGTCACTTGGAGTGTTGATCATGAATCTGACATCGGTTTCTGGATTTCCCGTTTTCTTATGACAGGTTAGAGAAGGTGTGAGTACGTGAGGGCGGTGAGTTCGGATGCCCCAATTTCTCCCAAACTTTGTGCGTGGGGGTTATTTGGGGTGCCGATCACGAATCTGGCATCAGTTTTTGACTTCCTTAACCAGAAAGTCAAGAATTCTCACCTTTCCACTTTCAAAGAGCTCGATGAGCGTAATGGACGTTCGTTGCCATGCTTTTGTTCAAGAACGTGTTGGAAATGGGGGTAGAGAGTCCCACTGACGATAAATCGCAAAATACGAGCACACCAGTACAAGGGGGAATCGAACCCACTACCTTGCCTCTGTGAAGCTACAAAACTGCCAAACGACAACATTCGGCTGGGTGGCAGCAGGGCGTCATGAACTTCGCGTCCACACGCTTTTTTTCGGCCACAGAAGAGCATTCCGAAAAAACTAACTATGGTCTTGGACTCTCCACACGGGATCCTACATCCTGTAAAAATTCGACCGCAAAAGCTCATCGCCACTTTGGAGGCTCTCCTTGTCAGCTACCTCTATCGTGGCGGAGGCATTGAGCGGCTGATCTCCTGATACCGTGCCTTTCATGAGCCATCTGCAGCGGGAAGATTTACAGCAATTAGACTGTGCTATAGGTGTTGGGCGCGTTAACAGTCTGCTCTTCGTTTGTATCATAATTAGAGGACTTTGCAAAAACTGCCAGATAGAAAAGAACCTGGTGAGGGCTCTAAGAATTCAGGATAAAGAGCTTGTTTGAAATTCTTGAAGAGGTTCCTCGTGGAAATCAAGCTATTTGTCCCACTACTTGCTCACCCACTGTCTCCTGGTTATGACTGCCTTCATCGCTGTGGCGTTCGTGCACTTTTTTCCCATTGCTTCGCCCTTAGTCGTCTTCGTGCCCTACTTTCCTACCCCAATTTCTACAGTTCTATCACTGTTCGCGTCGTCTTCGACTGTTTGTTGAATCTTCTAAAGCCTGCTGAGGTTTGTAATTTCGTGAGTGATTCATTCGGTTCAGAAGTCACTTTTCGATTGGTTGCCTCCGTAGGTGTAATGCGGCGGTGCGGAGTTTGGTGATCTCAGTGCCATTCGCAAGTGAAGTTATTTTCTTCAGCATAGTTGTCTTGTATTTTTTTGCAATTGTCGTTCTAATTTCGTCAAAGTCCAGCAGATTTGATCTTTGGAAATTATGATGAACTGCTCGAGACCAAAAATTTTGGTCACTAGTGAGCGATGCCTTTTCCTTATCTTATGGTTAGAAGACCATGTGCTCCCAAGCATTGAGCTTCAGAATGCTCAACGCAGTTTTTTGAAGCATTCTGAACCCTGTCTAACATCCCTCCGTGCTAATTGAGCCGGCTGGCAGGTCTGTGTGGAATGGACACGATGGGCCAGCTGGTCTCGAAGGTTATTAAAGGATAAAGGACAAAGGACGGCGTTATTCAATCCTCTTTGGGATGCGCCACGCATTCTACTTCTACGGGATGTCGTGGAGGCGTGTTGAATGCGTATTTGGCCATACAATGACTTGCGGTGGCCAGCCGATGTGCAAGTCAGTGCTTTATCCTTCCCAGACAAGTCTGGTACCAATTCACTGACCCCGGAGGGATGGAAGGCTTGGTTGGCCTGGGCGGGAAATCCGTACCAGGAACCTGGTATCGGGTGCAGGCAACAGCCGGCGCCTCCTCCGACTTCGCTCCACGCGCCCCTCGAAGGTTATTAGTCAAAACAAACATCCAGATTGTCTCTGTGATGTCATCTAAAAGCGCAGGCGTATGTCTCAGAAAGGAGTTGATCACTGGGCCTCTGCACCTTTTCCTTTCAGCTCGAAGAAGAATTTGCTTGGCCACCGATATTTGTACCTGAGTTTGGACTGAAATGAAAGTATTGGATTGTTTTTATGATTTGTTTATTTAGGAAATATTTTGGTACAGCGCACTGTTCTCCAAATTGCATTTCAGTGTAGTAGAGCTGCGGCAAAACTGCGGGTGTGCAAAAATCTCGTGTTCACATATGGGAACCGCATGCTGTACTACGGCCTTTGTCATATCATCGCTCACCCCGAGCGACGCCTAATTATATACACCCATATCGATTCCATCGCGTCGCCCGATCGATATGGGAGCATATCATTAGACGTCGCTCGGGGTGAGCGATGGTATGACATAGGCCTAAGGGCGCTAATGTAGTTTTATACCACGCCTGTGTCGCTGTCAGTGTAGTGGCATGTCGTCGAATGTGATGCAAGCGAAGTGGGTTTCTGGAGCATGGTTGGTCCTGTAGGCCTCGAGCAGGAATGTGAAGCGCACTGGTGGAAGGAAAAACAGCATGCTGGCAAATGAAGCAGACTGGAGACGAGGACGGTAGAGGATTGATAAATGCGGAATATAGCAGTGAACGACGACGCAATCAATTTGGTTGGCGTTGCGAGAGTTTGCAAAATATGATGCTTTCTACACAGCCGCACAAATTGCGATATGTCTCTCCTTATTATTCCACCTTAAGTACTCACCGCACCTTTGTTCAGTCATCCTGAAAGGAGGCCCTACTAGGCAGGTTTTGGGAACTTCTCTCCAAGTTTCGAGGCATTTACGAGCAGCTTCTGTTTCATTTCTTTAACAAATAGAGCTATCATGGGGTTTGTCATCCAGCGTGAAATGTTGCCATGGCAGTTGGTCTAAAATGCGCTCTAATTTGTGGTAGCTGTTCACTTTTTGGTCTGCCTCGGTCTTCTCATCATCCTAACTAGCTTCGTTCCCCGTTGATGAGCCATATTCGCGGGTGTCTTTGCGCCTCACAATTTTCACCCGGCGACGGCGAACCACTTCACCGCAGTCGGCAGAATGAGCTCCAAGCGTGCTTGTGTCTCCTGATAGGTTTGTTGCTCGGCTAGTTCCACATCGAGCGGGTTCAATTTTTACTGTCCATTCCAATGAGCGGTTTCCTGGGTGACGATCTGTGTTACAGCCGCAGCAGATGAGTGTGATACTCCCCTGTGCTGTTGAAGAATTGTTGTCGTTGCTAAGAGAGAGCGCTCGAGCGGGCAACTAAGTCATGAGCTCTTCTCAAGAGCTGTGCACTTCCATGGCCAGTATATCGTCGTCCTTTTGGCTGGCTCCTAGTGCCATCGCACTGCATTGCACGTTACTAGCGCTGCTCCGTGGTTTGTTCAGCTCCGTGAACGATGCGGATGCCGTCGCCAAGTCCACACTGGCATGTCCTTGGGCCTCGCAGCCGACGTCCATCTCCTATTTCGCGCCAAAATTGAGCAATCTGTCATTCGATTATCCTCATTTCTTGCTCTCGGACGCAAAAAGGGCTGTTTGGCATACGCATATCAATTTTCGGGGCGAATCAATTTTCGCCGTCAGCGTTTCGTGGTGCCCTTTTCCTCCTCGAAAAGCGTCTTTTTCTCCTTGAACGACCTGCTGTTCTGGCCTCATAGCGTTTTGTGACTATGACACTCAGTGCTGCTAGTCAGAACTTCAAGCAACCAATCGATCCCGTTTCGTCATTGTTGCGAGTTCTATCCATTTTCATTTCTTGTGGGCGTGTTGAGACGGAGCATTTATATGTTAAGTGGAGCGGCCTTTCTTGCGCTTACGCTTGCACTGATATCTCTTGGATTTTTTATACCGGAGGTGCATCATTATTTTTATGTCCTATATCATAGTCATGAGATGGTGTTACGAACAGTTTAACATAAGTAAAAATAAATATCTACTTAGTAGTCCAAAGTTATTGCCTATTTGGTCGCCGGAGGAAGTTAAACGAGGGTGAACCAATTATGTCCTTCTGCTGTCCTAATTATGTCCTATCCAATGAAACGAATATTCAACACGACCTCAAATTATTCGACGTGAAATTCTATTCCTCTTTTGGGGCGGATAAGTGACCAAAGGTACTTGTTTTATAGGGGGGGGGGGGGGCAAACTTGCTACATCTCGTGCTATTCGTTCCCTCTTTGGAGGTAGATTCTTCGACTAATGCTTCGATTCTGCGCTTTCATGAACACGGCTTGCGTTCGTTTACCATTGCGTATTTTTCCGTCCTTTGCATCCTGGAACGATGTTCTAATGAAAAAGAGCTTTAGAAAGTTATCGTTAGCTAGGGGGATGCGTGTAGCGAAGAAGGGACAGGATCGGAATGGGTTGATGTCTTGTAAGGAGATGAAGGTCGAACGAGGTAGGCTTAGTGGAAGTCCAACTTGATGTATTAAGACAGAGGAGCCATTGTGCGTGCAGTTTTAATAGCGGTCTAGATAATTAGACCCTTAGAGGCCGTCTTCACTCATCGTGCAGTGTTGGCTCGCCGTTGTCATCCAACCAGTTGCTATTCGAACCTGGTGACGTTGACAAGGGGCCTGACTCACTCCCTGATCTGAAATGCCAGTTCGCTGATCCTTTCGACTAACATGTCGTCCCACATTGCTAGAGATTCTCCTTGTGGACGCTTTGCTTCGTTCTGGATCCTCCTCATTGTTCTCGTCGTCCGTCGGTCGTCTTGCCTCAAGGTGTGGTTGGTCGATCGGCACGTTATGTCATATTATATTAGGTTGTCACATAAGTTCTGTCCGATTACGATATTCGTTACTTTGTGAATGATTTTTTCGCGGATAGAGAACATAATTGTATATAAGTTGTATACCGATTTGTGGCGCTTGTTTCGTTCTGTTACACTCACTATACTGCTTTTAAAAAGTCGTAAAAATAGCCTCGTTTTATGTGATGGAGTAAACCATGAAAAAATGCACTTCTGGGTAGTAACGCTTCATGAGTCCAACCTTGGCCAGAATGTGAGCGAGGAAACTCAAACATCAACAAGGCCTGGGGAGAGGACTCCGCTAATGAACGCATCGAGCGCAGATTGACCAAAAGTTCCGTTTCGGAGAAGTGGACCTCGAAGACGGACCGTTCAGAATGACCATCCAAGCGCGATGACGGATGCTTGAAGGAAAGACTAGAACCCACTCCACGAGAAATTGTTCGCGAGATGGGGAGAAACCTTTGGGTCAGTCGTACAACCATTTCGAGGCACTCAGATGTGATAGGAAGTGTGAAAAAGCTGGATAAGTGGGAGTCCCACGAATCAAGTGAGGAACAGCAAAGGTGCCGCTCGTTCTCATGTCTCGCATCTGACCATCTGAAAATTAAACCAGCTGAGGTATGAAGTTGTTTTCCCGTGGCGTGCTTACTCAGCGGACCTAGACTTGACGGACTTTCATCTTTTCAAACATCTCGTCGGTTTCCTTAAGTGGAAAATCTATTCCAGTGATACCGAAATTGCCTCTAGTGTTTCACTTCTAGAGACTTAGGTTTCTTCCGATTTTAGAGATAATGCTGTTGTGTATCGCTGGCAGAAGTGCATTGATTGAAGGAGCTCCTAGTTGACTAATCAACATCGTTTTCAACTGAGATATTACAACGTGAAGTTGCCGTCGAAAATCGGACAGAACTTGTGTGACAACCTAATATTATTGATGTAATCTGATTGCCTCCAGCCTCGATTTTGATGGAGTTTGGAGTTGGCGTTAGCTAAGAGTAGGTAGTTAGCATCATACGTCTTGAAGATCTCATGTTACACCGTTGGCTTCAGTGAGACTTCTGATGAAGTAATTCCACCCTTCCCTAGAAGATTGTCGTGCTTGCCTCGAACTTTGTAACCATTATTAACGGGTGATTCTATGATAAACTTAGGAACTATTAGCATATCCTCAGTCTTTTCCTAAGCTTCATCTACCCTATCCCGACGGCCATGCGCATGACGGATACCGGACTATGAAGTCAATATCTCTACCAGTGCTTCCGACAAGCCCTGGAGGTGTGACGAATAGACGAGGATCCCCAGTCATCGGCTTGTCGTTTTTAGGTGTACTGAGCGTGTCGTCCTGGACTTTAGTGACCAACTGTGAGATGAATTGGTGTTGGCGTGTGCTGCTCGCCCTGCCAGGTTTTCTAATGGACCCACTCGGCATTCTTATTTTGGCGCCGTCACTTGTGATAAACTCTCTCGACGTATTTTGTGACGAATCGCTTGACCTCTTTTGTGGAAACCCCCAACTTTAGCAGCGTGATCTCTCCCCTCATGTTCTTGGAAGGCAGTTCCTGCTTTGCGAGAGGTAGCGCATTGTTCATTGGCTCGTTGACGCAATTCTTGTGGCGATGACCATCTTCAGGGGCGGGTTGTTGCCATTTCGGCTCGAGATTCGGTTGTTGTCGCCTTGTCTTCCGGCAATCCCCCACTGACACTTGTGGACTGCTGCTGAAGTCCAAAATGTTGAAGCGGACTCGATCGCCTTTGCTCGCGATGAGTCAGCGGTCCGGCTGTTCTGTTAATGATATAATGCTTCTTCGCCAACTGTAATTGGAGTGCAGCAGCCGTGTCATTCCATCCATCGTAGACTAAGCTATTCTAGCGGTTGATTTGAACACATCGTCGTTTCATACCACGTTTAATTGTATCCTTTACGATTGTGCGCGTAGAGCCTGATTTCTCCTCGGTAGAGAGTTGAGTCAGTCATTTCGTGGTCGGTCATCAAGACGCATAGACTGCATCTAAACTCCACTGCTAACGTTACGCATTGGCATGCTTGTACCCAGAACTGTCGCCCGTGTTTAGTGTCGTGAGTCTTCGTTGTATAAGTGCTAATGAACTGTGCGAACAGTCTCCCTGAACGGGCCTGCAGTTTGTCGTTGCGTGGGAAAGTCTACATCATTTGCTACTTCCGCTGTGAAATATCCGAAGTGCTATCCAAGTTGAAATTCGGTTATAGCTAGTGATGCCGTGCTCAGGCCGGCTTTCTTCTCTCGCATAGAGGCGCGTCCTTATGAACAGAGCTTTAGTTGTTGTCAACAGCAATTCAGCATCGGCAGGTTGCTGCACCAGGACTTCCGATATAGGCATCTTTTTCTTTTCGGATTCCTTAATGATTCTTCGCATGACACGAAGAGGTGCTGAATTCATATATTTACGCTGTACATGGAGCGCCATGCAAACCAAGTAACGCAAGCAAAGCAGATTTTGCAGTCACTACACGCAGAGAGAAAACGTAACAATCAGCGAGAAACAGCCTTAGAAGAATGGCCAGCTGGAGATAACGGTCGAGATGTTCTTTGTATTGCATTAAAGAGTTCGGCAGGAGTGCTTCTTAGATAACTTCAAAATTTTTGGAGCCAGCTCGACAAATGAAAAGTGCAGGCCTTATCTTACTTGTCAGACTCTGGGAAACTGAATCTTCTACTGATCACTCTGCACCGTAATTGAATCTTATCTTCTACAACAGTCAAGGATGTGTACAACGAGAAATTTGTTCCGTAAGGACGGTGGACGGACTTAGGTGTAATCATAACCACGTACTCGTAGGATTTTTGAGAGTATTCTTGAGATGCTGCTTTGCACAGAGTCCGGCCTGGGGATTTCTGACTTATATCTGGGGATATCTATCTTATCTTATATCTGGAAATCTGCCGTATTCTAGGATTCGGTGCTAAATTTGTTCATAATCATTTGAAAAGGCTATGTACAATTTCTTCAGCTTTTTCCGTTGTAGATTCACTGGAACATAGCTGTAGGTTTGGAATAAATCCTAAATCGCGGACGGGAACTGTTCTGCTAAGCTGAAATGCAGGTTGACCTCGGTGGAACACTTACTGCAATGACAGCGGAAGTTCCCACCTGGTTCACCCATCCGCAATGACATTTGTTGTTGACTGAAGAGGAACTTTGTCTACCTTCGCAGCAACATTTTTATAAATTTTTGTGTAGTTAGTAAACATGATAAAGATGACGCTGAATCGGCTAAGCAACGCAGGAATTTTCGAAGTTTATACAGAAAAAAAAAAGATTGGGGACAAAAGAATTTCTAGAAAAAAATCTATGGTGTTAAAGTAGGTTTACTGGCGTTAACTCCCCATAAAAGCTGAAGAGATTTTGGAGACTAGAGATCCATAAGAGATTCTTCACATAGCAAGGCGAAGTATTCGAGAACCACCGAACCATGTAAGACAATTCTTCTTCTTCTTCTTCTTCTTCTTCTTCATCTTCATCTTCATCTTCATCTTCATCTTCATCTTCATCTTCTTCATCTTAATTCTAACCCATCCGAATACCGTCAGCCGGCGGTATCAGCAAATGGGTGGTCCGACGCCGGCAGCGAAACTGATTCCACAGCAGCAAATCTGAATGATAAGGCGGGAGTGCTGGCTGTAACCGAAAATAGCTTAGGCATTCCATCTTTGTAAAAGTCAGATCTAAGAGAACTGATAAAACATAAGAAGTCATTTTCGACATCATCTTGGTTGCTGAATTTTTTGCCCTTCACCTGACGATCTAAATGCTTGAAAAAAATGATATTCGGTGGGGAACAGATTTGGTGAATATGCTGGATATGGCAGAGTTTGGTATCCGAAATCATACAGTATATTCCATGATCGACTGTCGTTGAATCTTGGCATGACGTTGATACCAATAGGACTGTTCGAGCTGTGGAGCCAAGATTGTTAACCACACTTTATTCGGCTGACGTTTCGTCGTAACCGCCTTTTTCAGAGCCTGGAAAAGTCAAGCGAGGTTTGAAAGGTTACTCGTCCAAGAACTATTTCAAGTCACAGGAGTTTCCGGAATTAATAGGAAAAGGAGACGAAATGGGAGTGAGACAGCCCAACTAACCTTATGGAAGCAGCCAAGAGGCTGGTGCGTCACCCTCGGATGGAGGCAGTTGAGTGAATGAGACTACCACCTAAGGTCAACCTCTCAGCGACCCTCCGGCTGTCGCCCTCCGGGGTCGAGCCCACAGAGGTCAGCAAATGGGGCCAGCTCCTGGGTTAGCGCTATGCGCTCTTCCCTCCTATTGAACGCGGGATTCTTGAAGGCAATCCACAGCGCTTCGAGAGTCTTGCGTGCTGCGATATCGACCTCTCGAGCAAGGATTGTAATCGCGACCCCAACCATTGCGCCACCATGGCTACGCTGCCTGTGCTCCCCCAACGGCGTGGAAATCTGGCATCTCCGAAGCTCGTCCATGTGTTCCTTGACCCTCACCCAAAGCGGCCTGCCCGTCTCACCGATGTATTCCTCATTGCACTCCGTGCAAGTGATGAGGTATACCACACCTGAGGCCGTGCAATCCCCTTCCTTTCCAAACGGGAAGACCATGCAGGACGGGGTATCACAAGCGCGTTCATACAGCCGGTTCCTAACAAGTTGGGTCCTGAGGTTAGCAGGCGGTATGTTAACTAGCCTGGTCAGACCTTCTAAGTCAGCCTTGCGTATACATTCCCGTACTTGAGCACTAACAGCATCCGTGATGAAGGGCACCAGGAAAGGAATTTTGGTGCGCTCTTGTTCTGTGCGTCTTTGTGCTCCTGCAGGCGGACGACGTTGCTTAGGAAGGCTGTCGGAAGTGTACCCATTGGACAACGCTATACGAGATGCCATCTACCTAGAAGCGGACTCGAATTCGTCGTTGGAGGATACCAACGCCGCTGTGCGAAACATGTTATTTACAATGGCCCTCTTGGCACTGCTAGGGTGTGCAGACCGGCAATGAACAATGATGTTCTTGTTGCTCGGCTTCCGGTACCACCTAGTCTGGAAAGTGTTGTGAGAGACATGAACTTGCACATTAAGGAACGGCAACCAGTTGTTCGCCGGTTTCTCCCTTGGAAGCTTAATATGCTCAGCCCGATGATTGAGCAAATCGAAACAGGAATCCATTTCGTTTTGTGTTGCACAAACAATGAAACAATCATCTATGTACCGACAGTAAAGCAGAGGTCTACGTTCCAGTATGGGTCTCTATTTTTGACATATACGCTATGGCCAGCACCGGAGCCAGACGTTGTCCCATGGCAAGCCCTCTGTCCTGTCTGTAGTATTCGTTGGACCATCTAAAGATGTTACACTGAAGACACTCGTCCACGAGCGTCATTATTTCGTCATATAGTGAGATATGGTCCTGGTGTTCCACGAGCATTTCGTAGACTGCCTGCATTGCGTCTACTTTGGAGACATTTGTGTACAGTGAAGTAACATCAAATGACTCCATCACGCAGCTCCCTTCTAACCTTGCGTTTCGGAGTTTTTCCAGGAAAGCGCAAGTGTTAGGGAGGTGGGCAGGTACATACCTAAGCAGTTGCACAAGAACCAAGTTTAGCAGGCAGAAAATCATACAGTTTCTGGAGAACAATTTTTGAAACGTGCGGACAGCGTAGCCTTGCAGTAGGATTGGGCATCTTCGATTGACCAAATCCGGCTGTTTTTCAATCAACTTCTGGTGCATCACTTCAATTTCGGCACAGTGTTTCTCCGCTGTGATAGTCTCCCCAGTCTTCAAGGATTGTAATGGACTATACCAACAATTGCCCACCACACGCTCGCCATGGTTTTTTTTTTCGATGGAGACTTGGTTTCGGCATCTCTTTGGGACTCTCATTCTTGTCCAGCCATTCTGCAGAGCGACGACGATGGTCACAAAGGATCCATTTGTCGTCGCGGGGCACGATCCTGTCCAAAAAAAGCTCCCTTAGATTGAGCAGCGCCTTAACGAAACAGGTGTCGTGGCGTTTCAGCATCTGCCCGACGGTCAGTTCGTGCGGGATCCATTTATCCATTTTCCTTACTTTTCCGATCGCGTTTAAATGGCGACTGATTGTGCTGTCGTCAACGCCGAAATGCTGTGCTGGCTCTCTCATAGTTTGACGCGCATCCGCTTCCACCATGGCTTGAGTTGGTCGCTGTTAACACGTTGATGACCGCACAATTTTCGCGCGTCGGGCCCGCGGGACCGCGCGTATTGCGCGCGTGTGACACGATATTTCGTCACCTAAGCTTAGCATAAATTGAATTTTCAAAATACGCACCACGATTCTGATAATCGTTCTCGAAATGTTGGTTTTCTTTTTGCAGTATTTCCTAAATCCTTTCTTTTCCGCAGTGAGCTTCCATTCTTTCTCCATTGGATGATTTAATTGGAAAAATAATTGTTCATTTATTTTTGTTTCAAACCAATAATTAATTTTATATTTTTGCTTCAGACCAATAATTATAAAAAACTCCAAATACTCATAATTCAGGTAGATCGACCGCAAGGAATCTAGCTAAGAGGATTAAGACAAAATGCAGTGAATGCAACAAATTCTGTTGCTTAGATTGCTTCCAAATAACTCATAGTTGCTGATTGTCGATTAAAAATCTTTTCTGTATGGACTTTATTTGTGAACCTGACCTCCTTAGTGACGTTTGATAACATCCAAGTAGTTGTAGTTTATAATCGTGCCTGTTTGTTACGTTAACTGAATGGAGTCTCAAAAATAACACAGAAGTTCAATGGATAGCTGGTCAATGCCATAATAGGTAACCTCTAACACATTCCCACGTAGCCATGCCACTCGTAACTTATCGCATTCGAGCGAAATTCGAGAAGCGGATATCAGATTCGTGACCAGCACCTCAAATAACCTCATTCAGGGAGTTTGGACAAAGGTGGTGACAACATTAGTTATCGGTGTGGGTGTCAGCCGGTCGTAATTAATTTACCAAGTGGACATCGCCACTGTATTCAGGGCCTTGGCAACGTTTGGACGAAGATAACGTCACTCTGATCGAAATAATACTGTCGCGCACCATTGAGCGACATTGTCGTGAACGTGTTAAGGAGTGATGGTGGTCTACGTCGGTCTTCGTCTTCGAGGCTCTCGTCTCCAGATCGAAACCTTTCGAACCAGTGGCGAATTGTGCGTTCCTTAGCGAAATTCTCCCCAAATTCAGCGTTGATATTACGAGCTACGGCCGCGGCGTTGTTTCCACTTTTCCGTTCATATGAGTACAACACCCGAATATCACGTTGATTCAATTGCAAAAACTACGTAGAAACTCGGACGATTATGTCATGAAAGCTATAAACGGTAAGAAGGCGGAGATTCTGCGCTTTCAGAAACTATATACAATTCCTGAAACGGAAGCATTCGTAGCCGCGAAAAATCGATCAGAAATTGAGGCAGCCAAGCGGCCATTTCATATGCAACGGCCTAATACCTACGCGAGATATCAGGGAGGCTATTTTGAAAACGATTTAGTATGCACAGTGATTTGCGATATCCTGCGGATGGTCGAGTGAGTGCTTTATCTTTCACTTCGTATGGATGGAATATGCTTGGTGGACCCAGGCGGGAAGTTGATCAAGAACCTTGAATCTTGATTCGCTTGCCGCCTCCTACGGCTGCGCTAAAATGCGCCGAAGACTAGGTACCGTCGTTCTAAATGAGCGACTACCCTCATAGATGCATGTCGAAGAGGTGGCAGAATAAACCCGCTGTTTTACCTAATTCAAGGATACTGACATTGAGGTCAGCTGGGTCATCACCCACGAAGCGTGTTTAGGGGTTCCAGCTCCTGAGAAGCTTTATCGGACATCTTTCCGCTTCTCTTCATACTTCTGTTCAGTTGTTAATCTGGTGATTGGGTGGCACTTCAAAACCGATCAATCTAAAGGATCAGAAGAAAACCACACATAACATGCAGTTGGGAGCGAAAATTGAAGTCAGGCTTCTGCTCGAAAATATTGTATATTGCTGCGGGCGTATTCCATTCCTCTAAAAGACGAGGACAAGCTTGTTTTTGCTCCTTCTTCGCTTGAGCTGAGAACATTACCCCAACTCCCTTTCTGCATATTTTCGTTAAGCCTTTTCAATTGAACTTTTCTGCGGGATATATGTAGTTCGGAGTGTTTGAGCGCTAAGGTGGGGCTGCGAGGCTTACTACTGATTGGGTGGGGCAGTTCGTGTGTTGTATCACTCTTGGACTCTCAGGCGTCCGCTCAGCTTCTCTAGTGGGCAGGAGCACCGGTGGCGTTCAGCGTCATGTTGGTCACCGAGCGCAGGGCAACAGAGACAATGCCTAATCCTTGCTTGTTAGTCCGAAAGCCATTAGGGTGCGAGTTTGGCTGGCTCTTACTCTGCCGTGCTACTCAGTCAGACTCGAGTCTGGCATTATAAATTGTTGCAAGTGCGAAGCGTGTTGATGCTTCATGTTGGCCTTTTTGCAGGTGACGGACGGTTCAAGCTCGGCTACGTTTGCGGTCGACGTCCGCAAGGCATACACCTTCAAGGTAGCCGCAGCAACAATGAAGGGACTGGGCCCCTTCTCGCCTGTGCTGACGATAAATCCCGATCCAACTGGTCAGTTTCTTTGCTGGTTTTGCCTTTGTTGTACCTTCGTCTTCAAGCGACTCCTTTTCGCTCTCAGCTGCTAGAAGTCAAAAACAGAGAGAGCGTTGTGTTCGGCTTTCCACCTGCCTGCTCCTGGTGACTGCCTTAATTGCGAATCACATCGTCGTGTTCGAGCGAACCCAGGCCAGCCGTGCTCCTCTTTCCTCTCGCCACTCTTAACGTGCTCTATAGCACCCATAATTTGCGTCGACACCTCGATTAGCACGTTGAATTGGAAGAGGTGCTGCCGACCATCGGCACCGCTCGTTCGCCTTCCGCCGTTTCGTTCCGCCAATCGGCTAGAGCAGGCGCTTTTTTCGTGCGCCCTTAATAGTTATGAAGTCGAACCTTCGTCATGTGGCAGAGCGTAGGCTGAATAGCTGTCCTTTGGTGCTCGAAGTGAGGAATGGGCGCGATTAGAGGACGAATGTAGTCATAGGTTGCGGTATTCCTCGTCGGGCCTTCTATGGACTTTTTCCCCTAAAAGCTACTTTGCGTGCTGCGGTCGATCAATAGAAAACCGCTTGTTGACATGTGGCACATTTCTTATGTCGAAGCTGTCTTAGCCACCTTACCAGTGCATTAGTTCGTTTTAAGTCCATGTATAACGGCTGTCGTTGCAGCTGCGTGAGCATCGAATTCTAATTAACAGCCGGCATTATGACATGTGCACTCCCAGGTCAACGAATTGTCCCACTTGCCCAGAGAGTGCGGCTCTTCCTACTCTAGCTATCTTCTTCGTGTGGTAGGATAGTTCATATGGAACTAACTGAACGTTACTCTGCCCTTATTTCCTGTGCCTTAGCTGCAAGGTCTTCTGTACGGTGGTCAACTTCTTGGCATTCTGCTTTCTTTTCGTATGGGCGTTTAGCTCGCAGCGTGTGGCAAAAGCAAGTGGAAACACCCTAGAACAAGGCAATCGCTCGAGCCAACCTAACAAAACAAGGACTGAGTGCAATTACGCCTTTCTTGCGATGCTTTTATCATTATTAAGAAGGTTATTTGCACGAGTAATGAAGCAGCGAGCTCAAAAATGCAATTTTGAAGTATCTCCGTCCCTTAAATAATAGGTGGTGAGCGCTACTAGGAGAATTACGGTGGCTGTTGCGTTGGGTTTAACGGCGCCTTCTGAGCAATGGCGATTGATCTTTCTGGAAGGTGAAGGTTTCGAGTTAGAGCCCTTCGCGTTTATTATCTGCGTATTTTCAGCAGCTATTTGGTATTGACAACCGCTCTAGGTAAAATGGAGAAGGTTTGGCCCCTGAGGCTTGTTTTATTCCGTTCCTCATACACGGGTGTACAGGTTCCTAAGTCATGCTACTGGAACAGTGTTTGTCTCCAAAGCTGACAAATTCTTGCAAAGACTAAACTTTTCGTGACTGAGTAGGCACCATTACAGAAAAACGAAGAATGTAAGTAAAACGAGTGGAAAACTCTGTTCGCAGGCAAAGGCAAAAGAAATGCGAACTCTGTTTTGCCAGTTTTCGCAACCCATCACATCATTACATCTTCTTGGTGATTCAAATAAGGTTATCAGTATAGGTTTGTGTTTCGATGCGTTGCGTTGTTTTATGGTGTGTTCTGGTGGCTGTCACAGCTGGGTAATACATCTCGGCTTCTCCTCCGTAACGTGGTGTCGATAGGAGGAAAAGAAATCCGCATGAGAGCATACAGGCCAGCAATTGTGCAGCAAAGCACGTTTGTTCGTGGTAGGCTGTACTGGTAGAAGTTGTTTGTTCTGCTTTGGAGGTCCATCTATTTGCGACTTCATCGAATTGCGCTCTACAAGGACATGTTGCCGTTCGTTTCCCGGATCGTTCTACTAGCAGCGGTTTCTTTCGTGTGGAAGCAAATCATCCGTGGATTCAGGTCGGGCACGTGGGACAAACGCTGTTCATCGATGGAAGCAGCGTGCCTGTCTGCAGACGTCATTGTCTACGTAGGTGAATGAAGTCATTCCCGTATGCTCCACCAGAATCATGCTTCTTCTCGACAAGGGAGGTCTTGGACTGACGGAATGTTTCGCTTTTCTACAAACGCCGACAAAATGCCTTCATCTGGCCTTCATTTTTCCTCACATCACCGCTGCGAGATGAAGTGCGCTTCGAATCGCACCTGCCAGCCACCGTCTTCGCAGCATCTGCTTCCCTCAGCGACGTGTTATCGTCCTCGAGACGCTGTCTTCCGTGTCGCGGGGGGGGGCGCTCGGTTCGGACGTCTTGCGCTGTTTTTGCGCGACTGTTCACTCCGCATTATGGCGTTCAATTCTGATGTGTGGCGAATGCAAATGCTGGCGCTCACTATATTTTATTGCCCTTCACTGCTCGCAGTTAGTATGATTTTCGCTGCTCGCGCAACGGAGTGTTTCGAAGGCTTGCGCGCTGCTCGCAGAGCTGCTCATTCGTCATCCACTCGATTAATGCTAATCAGTGCTGCTAGGTGGCCGACTCCTTCGCACTCTTCTCGGTCTACGCATTGTGGAGCCGCCCCACAGTTTGTCTATAGGCCATCTGAGGCGTATTGCCTTAGCGTCGCGCAGCTCAACAGTAGCTGTGCTCCACTCTTTCATCGCACTGCATCCGACGCGCCTCCAACCTCTTCTGGTCGACTAACACTCGAATTTCCCGCATGCAATTGGGTTCCTGAAGCGCTACGTCATTGCCCGACACGCATGGCGCATTAGTTGATTAAACAGCAATGTGACGGGTATCGTCAATGTGTTTTCTTGATAGCGCCTCGCTTGCTTCCTAATTTGTAGAGCCGTCAGTCCGCTTTTACCCTTTTTTCGCCCTCACTTCCTCCCGCTCTGCCACACGCGCCTTGAATACGTCTGATCTATTAGCATTCAAAGCGGCCAGCAGCTCTTCGTGAGTGGGATTGATTTGCGGGATTAATGTCGCCCCTCACCTGCGCCTCGGGGCTTCCTAACAGCCAGCACTCCCGCCTTATCATCCAGATTTGCTGCTATGGAATCAGTTGTTTCGTTGCCGCCGTCGGACCACCCATCCGCTGATACCTCCGGCCGGCATGCTCTCAATATTGGAAATTCGATCTGCGGATGTTTGTTATTCGGGCGATGTTGGAACCAAACCGCTGAATGCCCTTTTCGACCGCTACAAGTGCTTGCTCTACAGAATCTCGACCAGCTTTAAACAAAGGCATCGGCTCGTGACTCGCTGCTGTTGTACTGCGTCTCATTGCATCGATCTCTTGTTATATGTTTCTGCCTATGTTTCCATTTTCTAAATTCTGAACAGCCATCACGAAGAGATTTGAGAAAGCTTGCCCACTTCTGGACACAAGCTCATGATAGCATTTCGCGGTTTCGGAACCCTCTCCTTTCGACGCAATTGCTCCACGGAATTGGTGGAAGCCGAAGTGCTCGCACCTGTCAGCTAGGTTTTCAGGTAATCGGACAATTGGCATGCCGTTCAGAAGAATTGGATTGCTGCATGACTTGTTACCCCTTCCCCTCTCCCAGCGCACAC
Source organism: Heligmosomoides polygyrus bakeri (assembly GCA_947359475.1). NCBI lineage: Eukaryota > Metazoa > Nematoda > Chromadorea > Rhabditida > Heligmosomidae > Heligmosomoides > Heligmosomoides polygyrus. The sequence goes on along the minus strand of OX375866.1, from coordinate 63,646,892 downwards.
ATCAGGGGAGAGTTGACGCATGGCGGCAAACTGCGTAAAGACGTCCTTTTGTCTTTTGCACCTCAGCATCGTCTTAGAAGTATTCAAGGGTCTGAAATTTTCCCTTGTTTGTGATCTCTTATCAACTGTGGACATAACTGAATTGGTCTACACCATTCTTCTTCACCCGCTGGTGCTTAGTGTGGCATAGCCACAGGGTCCTCTAGTCTTCATTGCCGTCGCCACCTCATTCCATCAAAGGCAGTCTTTGACAAAGTGGGACCCTTCGCGTAATTCCTGCTGACTACCTTCTCTTATATATTCTTTGGACCCCCATACTCGCTTGCCTGGTGTCTCGATATTCAGGGCCCATCTTGGTCTCGGATCCTATGCCAGCGAGTCCATCTGAGACATTCATTCGGATCTTATTTCGCACTCACTGATAAGGGGAGCAGCGCAAATTATTCTACTGTGCAGCTCTTCTTTGCGTCGAACATTCTCCTAAAGTATTCCAGTGCACTGCTTGGCCAGATGATAGCATCTCTGTTCAGCACTTTTCTTATCGCTTGCTTGTCTATTGAAAAAATCGGACCCGTTGTCTTAAATGTTTACAATGTTCGTGAAAAAATTAAAACACCCTCACAGATCACAAGCATGGAGTCTTTCCTCGCGAATATTTTTCAAGTACTGGCCGTGGTAAAGAATCCAGGAAGTGCGGAGGGACTTGGTGGTCAGAGGTTCTCTCTCATTTGCAATCAGTTCCACGGGTCATGCATCCGAGCGAGGATGGCTGTGTTCGTGCTGCTCAAGGTAGCGGTTTTCTAGCATGTCATGTGGATTCAGCTATCATCAACAAAGAAAGAATCTTCACTACTGGCCCCTTTCCCTCATCTAAGTTACCGCACTTGATTCTAAATATTCTATCGAAACCAGCCCATATAAGGATGGCGCAGGTCCCGATTCCGCTGCCGTATTGCCGTGATCCTGCGTAGTAACCGACTGCTTCAGATGACTCTACAAAGTGGATTCCACGCAGTCTTTGTTTCTGATACTGCGATCACAGCGCGTGTTTCTGACTTTTCCGTGAGATCTTTCTAGGCTATGCTTCGATCCGAAATCGAAGCAGTTTATCCCATTGTATTTCTTTAGATTTTTCGGTACCTTTTTTCGTTGAGTGGACCCTTCCGAGGGGGGGGGGGACCTAGACGGCTTTAGTAGTTAGTTGGTGTCGCGAATGGCTGGTAAGGAGAGTTGGCGACGATTAGTTGCATTCTGTCATTAAACGCTGAATAGGCCTTTCACAGGTGAATGGAGGTTGTCGCACCATTATCTCTCTTCCCTTTTCCGTTTGCTTCAATTCACACACGCATACAGCCAACCAGCGTTTCCTTTGCCAACGTCGTGCGATTGTCGTCGTCGTTACTTGCTCGTTCAGTCTCTCTAGAAACGCGCTGACGGCGATGAGTACTGTCGCCTAGCCTCGTCCACTCGCTCTGTCATGGACGACGTCTCGTCTGGAGAGTTCAATATGGACGAGAGAGACAGTGCTGATGCCACCACAACCAGAGATCCGCTCGATGGGCATATTTCCCCGGTAATCTGCAAAGACGGCATCATCAACAACCTCGAAGGGCTCCTTAATTATATCGCCTCCGGCTGGAAGTACCACGTCTCGAACACGGACGGCGTGAAGGAGGCCTGGTCTAAGTTTGACAACGTCACCAACAGAATTTGCAGCTTCATGACAGGTGAGCAGTGTGACTATAAAGCAAATCGCGTTCCTTGATCAGATACAACGGCCACCGGGTTCAGATGGTAGAGTTGGTGCTGTAGGACCGACAATCTCGTAAGGCTTGAGGTGATTCCCGAGCCAGTGCGCTTCGTTCCACGCCGCTTCAAGGCTGTTTGGCTCGGCTTTTTAAGTGGCAGTGACTGCTATCTCCGCCGGCTCGGGTACTCCTCCTCCCATGCAACGAGAGCGATCAGTACCCCTCGGTCTCAGCGCGGCTGCTATCTGCCAGTGTGTGTCCTCGTACATTAGCGGATTGGATTAATTCTGAGTCCACTGCCCGGATTGAGGGCGTCCCATCTAATTTTCGCCGCTCACCCGCTTCTCCCAGTGTTTTCAACACGAACATTGAAGTACCACGACAAGACATCGCGCCGGCGCGAGCTGCCGACGAGAACTGCTGGTCGTCTCGTCGCTTCGATTGCACCAGTCTATTATTCATGAGCATCACCTACTCCAAGTCGGACAGAAGATCACAACGTCAGGCGAAGACAAGGCCGCAGAGCGACGCGGAGAAGCGCCGTCTGCAGAAGCAGCGCTTCCAGCGGCTTCGCAGCAGTCGGCGAGGCTCAGAAAACTCCACGCCAGGCACGTTTGTTCGGCCCCTCCGCGTTCACACCCATTATCGTGGTGGCGTGTGTGTTTATCCAGTCTCATTAGTGTCCCGTAGATTCGAATTTAGAAAAGCCGCTCTCTTCAGCGCACTCCACAATCGCTTCTGAAGAAGTTACTGCGAAGGCGGCGGGCTCCAGCGACGTCTCCACAATGTCGGCGGCCACCGTTGAAAGCGGCATCTCCAGTGCGGACGTCTTCGACGCGATAATCAACAAAGCACCTGGCCCTCTGGACATTCCCATTATGCGCGGTCTTTCCAAGCCTCATACGAGCAACTCGCACAACTTGCTGCCGTCAACCACTTCCACAGAACGGCCGGTGATCATCGACGTCACCCTGCCTTTCTCCTCCACGGCGTGGTTCCTCTCAAAGATATCAAGTAGGCGATTTACTTGCGCTGCACTCTATCAGCAAACAAATCCCTGTCAAATGTCGCTGCGAAACTTGGTCAGCATCTCTCTGCCTTTGGTTAGCAGGTTATTTACGTTCACCTGCTCACATAATCAAGCCGGCCGATAGATTTCGCTGCTTTTTGTACCCATGAGCAGAAGAAAGCAGAACGTTTTTACGTCATGATTTGGGTCATCTTCATTCTTTCTAATGCTTTTCTTTTAGAAGAGACCGTTTCTGAGCCATATCCAGGAAGTGATGCATCACAGTTCGCTTTATTCTTGTAGTGCTATATTGTGCTGACTTTGTGCGTGCTTGAAGAAGTGGTGACGTAGCGCCAGTAATCGATTAAGTGCCGTCCGGGGGCTTTGCTTTCGAAGATGGAGAATAATCAAGTTTATAGCGGTGGCAAGGCAATGAGCGGTGTTACTCGAAGTGTCCGTAAGAGCACTTGCTGTGCGTTTCTCTCCTAACGGGGCAGCCCTTCTCTTGAACGGATTTCGAAAGTACAGTCGAATGAGCGCACGCCCCACCTTACGAGGATTCATGAGACACTGAAAAGTACCGTAGCTGGGACGAAGAGCACTGCGGCACGACTGGAGAATGTCTGCTCACCTCTAGTTGTTGCGATGTTGTATTATGAGGACTCCTGCTAAAGGTTGCTGAAAGACACATTTAATGTGGAGAAGCAGAGTCCCATAACGCGCTAAAGCTTCACTGTTTTGATTTGTATTCACTGTCCACCTCTAAGCTGACTTTTCTCTCTTCTTCCCTGTTTGAAGAAGTGGCGAAGTTCCTTGGTTCCCGTGCCTCGGCACAAATTGTTCCTGCGTTCAGTTGGACATACCTTCTTGGTAATGATAGTGGGAGTCTTCAAGGGCTGTAGCCGTTTGGCTTCTAACAGTCTCGACGAGCCTGGATTTCATCTCCTGCAGCTGTCGTCTGTGATTAAACCTGACATGGACCAACTGTGCAGAACGTTGGCTTCGTCCTGACTGCTCCCTGGTCTAGAAAAGGAGTCTGTTTATTGCATGTCATTGTGTACGTGGAACTACAATTCAAACTGATCGTTGAACTGGAATGCGTGGGTCGTCTCAAAAGGGTTTTATTATCAAAGATAATTTCCGTATCCTCTATTATTGCAGATATAACCTTATTTAAGTTTGACATTAATATTGATACTTGAATGCAAAAAAATTACGGAAGGGTAAAAGTGCTATTCATCAATCGTGGAAAGTAAACGAAGCCCATGCTTAGGTAGAATTATCCGTGAGCTTGGTTGACGAAGAATTGTGCAGCATGCTCGAACGAGGGTCGGGAAGGGACACCGGCTTTATCCTGTATCAGTCGACAAGCGCTCATGGGAATGGGGAAACAGGGAAGCGCTGTGTGGAACTTCATTTCGACTGAGCTTCGCTATGGTTGCCCGGTACTCCTTACAACTACTCTTCGGTCATTACTTAAATATAGTGCGTTCTTTGAGCACGTTATAATCGCAGGCGATTATCTTCTCCGTCCGCGCCAGTGGTCGCCCTGAACGGACCTACCCCTGTCGTCGTCGAGCAGCATGGCGTAATTGAATTGTGCAGTACTCGCATCGCGATCTTCCCGTGGGTGTCCAATGGGCCACCACCGCATCAGCCTCAGCGGCCGCGTACCTTTACGCGGCTTCCGCTCCGACAGCTATTATCTCGGCCATTGAGACTCGCGCTTTGCTCCGTTCATTGGTATACGTCCGCGTTGCATTGGAAATGTATTCCTCTGCTCGTCATGTCGACTGAAGAACATGCATATGCCGACGTTGCTCGTTCTGCTGTCAGCCCTATCGAATCGCTGCTTCGGCCTTCCAGCTCCACCAGAGGAGCTGTTCCCGATGCTCTTATCACCGCTTCACCTGCTGTATCTAATCCGAAACTCCACAGCGCCCACCAAAATTCGCAGTCGTCAGCTACTGCCCTTCTCTGAAGGCGACTTTTCTCATCAAGGTGTACCAGCCGGCAATGACTACCACAATCGGATTACTTCTGGCTCTGGTGCAGGAAATGACCTTTACTTTCGCGAAGTTGACACTTCCTTCACGAAGCGGAAGAAGAGTAGCGGAGCGCACTCCTTGCTTTCTCTTCGTCGAGCACCCGTCTCCAGCCAGAGCGGGATATTGTCGGCCGTCATCAACACGCTTCTATCACCAGGCAATAGATTTGGACATTAGTCTGCAGCTGGGAGGCGAAAAAGAGTGCAGGGGCTAGCCGAGTCTTCAAAGTTTTTGTGATTGCTATCGAATCATTGCAGCTCTCGTCGGGCCTCCAACGAATGTTCGAGTCGAAGCGACGACAAACAGCTCTGCCGTCGTGCAGTGGGACTTCGAGAACGGACAGGTAGTTAGTTATTCCGCCTTTCTGCAGGGTTTCCCGCCTTGCCGCCATCCTGTGTCAGAGAAAAAGCGCCAACTGCGCTCGTGTTGCAGAGTTGGCCCGATGAACTTCCTATCGTTCTAGGTGGACGGCTTTGTCGTGAAGTACATGCACGAGCCTGGTGGACGGGCGGACACGGAGCGATGGACGGCGAGGACGATGATGAGCCCGACGTCGCGACATCTTGAAGTGCCGCATCTCACAGCGCACAAGCCGTACGCGTTCTGCGTGCTTGCGATCAAGAACAACGTGAGCTCTTGCGTTGTCCTCATTTCGTGGCCTGAGCTCTTTCTAGATTCAGGGAGTTTGAAAGCGATTCTCGAGCATATTGCGCGCTCGCCGGTGTTGTCTCAGGCGCTGCTTGAATGGCGGATATATCGATTCTGAAAATTCGCTTGCACTTTTATCTACCGCCAGCGCCGAGAATTAGCGTGCCGCAGCCTTATCATCCTTAATGGAAATGGGAAACGCGAAGCAAATTGCAACTGCACTAGTCGCCTGCGCAGCGGCTGAAGTAACACCAAACGGCCGGCGAGTGTCTTCGATTCTGAGCGCTGAGAAGAAGATCCAGCGCTCAGAATGTATGAGGAGATCTCCATGCAGTATTTTCGAAAAGAATGGAGGAGAGAGCGCATACAGAGCGCCAGTGGCTGCCGCAGGTGACCTTCGCGAGAAATGCATATATCGTTTCAATGGACAAGAAGTGTTGGGCGCAAGGCTTATTGCTGTTCAAGAAGGGCAGAAAACTATAAGGGAATGTAAGCAAGTAGCGTCTATCTCATGAAACTGTCTAATCGATAATTCAAACAATTAAAGAAAAGAAAACGTAGCATGGACACTTCTTCATGATGAAGGAAACAAAGAGCAGTAAAATTCGTTTCTCTCTGGTCTGCTGTGTTTTACCTGGACAATACCTCTTCTGTTCTAAAACCCGAGGTCATCTTGGCGCTTTACGCCGAATTGTTGTGGCTTGAAGTTGAATTTTGGAAGAACAGTCGCCTCCCGTTATAACGCCTACGGATAACACGCGACTCTCAACATAACATAGATTTTCTCTGACCCCAGCCAGCTTACCCTTACGCCATACAATTCAACTCCCCTTAGGACGCGTCGGATACAACGCTACTCCCGTTATAGCGCGGTTTCGGGAAGAACTCTGCGTTCAAAATGACTCCCGTTATAACGCGACCCGGGTTCAGTTCCGGTTCCACACGGAGAATAAAGACAAGCAAGATGCTGACCGCGTCTGCTATCAGATCTACACTTCTGTCACCTCGTTCATAGTCGCCACCAGCACCTGTGCGACAATGAATTAGATGCACGGAAACGTTTTTCATACGTGCTTGGCCCACAAAAGTGTTCATATTCAATAAATATGTCGAGCACAGTATTAGACTCCCGGTAGTTGTTAGAAGCTGCCGTAAATTTGAGAGTTTCTTCTATCAGAAACGATAGAAGATGTGAATTAAAGCTCAGATTATTCAAAACAATACCCCACACAATTGTTTTAAGCCTAGAGGATCTGCTATAGAGGCTATGTGCAGTCACACGATGGTTTGTTACGATCAGAATTCTCGCGCCATACAGGACTTGCACCTTCACCCTCTGCTTCTCGGGTATGGTTACAGCAACACCGCTGTTTGATCACATGCAACATCCCGATGTCGTGGAAGTGTGCTGAGGGGTTTATTGATTTAGCAGTGCTAATATCGTAATGGGCTAACATCCTGCCTGGAAGTTAGGGAGTGCGGGTCCATGTCCCGCCTGGCGCGAGAATTTTGATACGGGCAAAGATATTGTAACATCAGGTTACACAGTTTTGTTGTGGATCATGTCTAACTTTCTCCTGGCAGTCGTTGTTCCTCAAACATATCTGTCATACTTATCAGAGATCTCTGAGGATAGGACCTCAATAATGATTTAAAGACGTTCCTTGCATCCCCTCTCTCTTCACTGTCACGTATTTTATTGATATAGCTATATTTAGTTTTTTCATATGATTTCGGATAAATCTGTGCTTGAGAGAGTGTTAAAAAGGTCTGCTCCGGCTGGAAGCGACTCCCGTAATAATGCGGATTTTCTCCGGTCCCTTCAAACGCGTTATAACGAGAGGGGACTGTATCACCAGGCTGTCCAATAATTCTTGTCCGAAAATTTCACCATTTTTAATTTTTTTCAACTCTATTGAAAAACAAGTCTAATCAACAATATAATCACCACAGTTATCCACAACAGTGGCCCATCGATTGGGCAGGTCGCCTATGCCCTTCGCCCAGAACTCCGGGGGATGCGACTCGAAGAAATCCGCGATGTCGGATTTGAGGTTGTCGTAGTTGGTGAATTTTCTTCCGGCCAAATGGTGCTTCAGCGGGCGGAACAAGCGGTAGTCGGAGGGGGCGAGGTCCAGGGAATACGGCGGATGGGCAACCGTCTCCCAGCCGAGCGTCGCCAACTTCTGCTGGGTCTCCTTCGCCACGTGGGGGCGCGCGTTGTCGTGCAGCGGGTGGACCGAGGCCCGTCGGGGACGCTTTTCTCGGATGGCGGCGGCTAGTTTCTCGAGCTGATCGGTGTAGATGGAGGCGGTGACCATCCTGCCTTGCGGGAGCAGCTCGAGGTACAGCATGCCCTTGGCGTCCCACCAGCAGAAGAGCATGATCTTCAGTGGGTGCAGGTCGGCTTTCGGCGTCGTCGGCGGCTCTTCTCCGCGCGGGATCCAGACGGCACGGCGGACAACGTTGTCGTAGAGGACCCAGCTCTCATCCCCAGTGACCAGGTCCTCGAGAAACTCCTTGCGATGCGGACGACACTCGCAGTACACGAACGTACGAATTCGATCTTGGTCCATTTTTAGCTTGTACTGGTAGCTAGACGCGGCGACTGCGCCTTATATACCCCTAGCGTGGAACTCTGGAGAACCTTCCACAAGGTTTTTACACTTGCCTGATATTATAACACTTCTAACGAAAATTATAGAATTTTGAAAACTTTCGGACAGGAATTATTGGACAGCCTGGTAATAATTACGTTTGTTTATTTAATAAGTTTGGAAGTTTATTGTTATTTGCTAATTTTTTAAAATAATTTTTTTTAAATTTTGTTCATTAATTTTGGAAGTTTTAATAGTTACGTTTTGACCACGGTTGAGTTACAAATCCAAACGTGAACACACATGAAAAATCACAGTTTTCACTACTAGAAAATTCGGCCAGTTTTGCTTTGGAAGCAGCGAAATTACCGGTTTGCACAACTTCAACGAGAAGCGCAGGTTGAAGGCCCGATGTTAAATGATTGCCCTCACAAATCGTCGTTCAAAAGCCGCAATGAGTGTTAAGGACTGACTGCTGCCTAGCATTGCCGAGTAGGAGGCCGTGTTAAATTTCTGTGTAGATCACCATGAATGTTATGGCTGTATTTGCTCCAGCTGGGAGGAGATAGCATGTTGGTCTTCATTCTCCCTTGATATTTCTTCTTCAGATTGATTCATAACGTCTTCTCAGCAGTGGACCCTTGTGATATGCATTTTACATTGGATGGAAGCAGAGACAATTTTTACAATCTAAATATGTATGAAAGCTTCAAACAAGTGCGGGTGACATGTTGACGCCTCTCCTCAACTAAAAGAGTCATTTAAAGTGGAAAGCGGAAAGTCCCAGTGTTGGTTCAGTCTGAAATGCGTAGGGCACACTTCTAATTGTCCTGTTTTCAGCGGCAAGGTGCATGCTCAGATCCACCAACATTGCTGGAAAGTCTGACGCCGACGTACATGGTTCAGAATCTGGTGGTGGAATGGAAGACAAGTAATTCGGTCAAACTCAGGTTAGCGACTACAAAATGTCCTCAGACGCCCTCCTGCGGCGTCTGCACCCTCCAAACCCTCCAAATTTCTCCTCAGATGGGACTACAATGGCCCGGTTCACGTGGGTTTCTATCTGAATCACACTGGAAAGAAGGAGTACTTCGACCACACGTTGGCGATGAAGAGCATGACAACTCCTGGGTTCAAGCACGAGCTGGACGAGGGCAGCAGAGAATACCTGTGGGTGTTTCTTTTCGCCCAGCTCTCGCGCAACCACGCATTCAAAAGAGCGCGTCTGTTGCAGATGGACGAACCTTCGCCCTTACATGCAGTACACCTTCCACGTGGGCGTTCGGACCCTTCCCCCGGGTGCTCGTCAGTACTGGCCAAAGGAGGTTAGTATTTCCTTGCGGCCTCCGGAAGAGCACTCGAATCTGATGGTCTGTGATTAAGGTGGTGATCGTCACCGATCCCACGGGCCCTCCGTTCGTGTTTCCGCCGGAGCTGGATGACGTCGTAGCGAATGGAATCGGAGGGCGACCTGGGCAAGTTGTCGTCAGGATAAGGCCGGCTTCGGAGGAGTACGGACCCATATCGCATTATTGGCTGATCATCGTGCCCGGCAATTACTCAAAGGTAAGTCCTAGTCCGGCTCTACCGAGAGCCATTCCTATGTCATTGTTTGAAGGACGACGTTGTGAACATGGGGTCGGCGGAGCTGGAAGCAGCCACGATTGCTCGGCGGAAATCGCTCGGCAAGCAGCTCAGCGTGTCGCCGACTAAGAAGGTATGTCACTGGCTGAAACTCACCAATGTCCTTGCACATGTCCATATAGTAGATGTCCCGTTTTAGGTGAAGAAGTCCCCTGCAAGCAATGAGGACGAGGTGGCGAGCCATCCAATCCGAAGTCGGCGGAGTGAGATGCCAATGACAGCTTACATCGCAGCTCGTATTGAGGCTGATGAGATGAGGAGGATGTACTCCGAAGACAGGCCATTCGTCGTCGGCGATGACAAGGTCTGTCTTTGGCCACTTCGGTTTTCTCCGCTGTCCTACGCGGCAGATTCGCTAGCTATCCCGCTCCGCTGGTGGCAACGGAGTAGTGTCAACTCCATGCCGTTTGTCACGCCGCGGTTCTCCTGGGACATCAGCGTCGTTTGGATACTGCTGGTCCCGGCGATCGTCATCATCGTCATGTGATTGTTGTCTCGGTAGGAGAAGCACTGCACTCCGTTTGCATGGAAGTTCGCGCCGACAAACGGTTAGCAATCTGCGCTCGCGAGTTAGGGAAACTCGGGTTATCTCCGTGCTGTAGCTTCTGCCGTTTCTTTCCTGGCCCAGTCCATTACTGCTCATGTTTCTCCGTTTTGGGTTTTTCTCACTTCTTTTTGGTTTTTGTCTTGCTAGAACGCTCGCCGTTCGCATCCTGATGAGCGCAGCAAGTAAGATAATTCTTCTCCAATTTACCACCAATTTTGATGTTGGGTTAGCCAGGAGAGCATATGCGAGTGGAAGTTCACAGATTTTTTCCCAGACCCAATGTTGCTGGCGAGAAAGGTGTTCCCTTCGCAATGTAGGTCACTACTTGGGTCAATGCGCATTAGCATGGCTTTCCGATTTTCGCCAGAAGGTATATTAGGCCAAAGGCAAGTTGTTCACGTGCGAAGGGTTGACATATTCCGTAATTACTGCGGCCTCTAGTCAACGACGCCAATTCATATATGCCAGCTGTAACAGGTAGCTAAGTAAGTTATCGTCACATTAGCGTTCGTCTAGTAGTCTGGAGTGGAGATATTCAGAGGCCTACTTTGAACAATAAATGACATGGTGTCTGTGTCAGAAGATGGCTTGGGAAGGTGGACCTCTTCGCAGAGCTTACGAAGGGGAACATGCTGTTAGTGTCTGTTTTGGAGAGTATTAGCTTCGAATGTTAGTAGAGTGTAGTCTGCGAATTCGGAATCACAGCGTGAAGGTAACTGGTTGTTCTATTGTTAGGTGTGTTGATCGGTGTATGAACGCTACCAGGTAGTGTTAATTGCGGCTGGCCACCATCCCTTCCAGTTGCCTCTGCAGTTGAATGAACTAGGCAGTAGACTTTCACGGAGGAATGTTCTGAGCACTCTGCTCCACGGCGGCTTGTGACTGTCGAGCTCAAAAGGAGTTCGTCGACTTCTTTGATTCGGTGTGGTGCAGTGCCGAACTAGAGGCAAAACCGCCACTGGGTATATAATGACGGTTTTGGTGCGGTTAGTGTCTGGATTGCTAATGGTCTTTTCCTTCTTCCCCTGAGCGATTAGCCCCACGCACTGGAATGGTTGCGCTGTTCTCGTCCGCATGTTTGCCTAGCTAAGACGTCTTCTCCCGTACCATCCATACAGGCAAGCTCTCTCCTAACGATCTTCCATCTCTATTTGTGCCCCCTCGTCGCTTCTTAGCTTCCTGAAGCCCTTGTGCTAGCACTCGTGATTGATGTTTTGGCCTTTTCCCATTGTTCAGGTTATACCCAGGTCGCTCGAACCGTTATTCCTCTGGTCTCAATTGGGTTGCCGCTATTTTCGGCAGTGCCATCAAATTTCGCGACCGCGTAGTTCATTCTAATCTCCAGGAAAAATAGCAGAATCGAGAAAAGCGTCTCGTCCTCTTGATGGCTACTAACGTAAGTAGTAGTCAAGAGAGGTGACCAGAATAACGGCTTGTATAGCTAAATTATAGCGGGTTCTATTATAAAGCTGAGCTATGATGGATTAGACGCGTGGTAATTGAAATGGAAAATTGGTAGCGCGGTTGCGGGAGGTACCGGCTTTCGCGTGCGCCCAATTCCAGATTCTTGGCTAGGATTTCCCGCCCAGTCCACCCAGGCCTTCCATCCCCAGTGAATTGGTACTCGCCTGGGAAGGATAAAACCCTGACTTGTTAAATGGTTGGCCAGCGCTAAAAATGTACAGGCCATGCAGCCTTAAGTTGCCTCCACAGCATCCTGTTGAAGTGAAATGCCTGGGGCACCCCTCAAAATGGTGTACAGTTAACAACAGCAAAGGATAAGAACCACAAGAATCAAACAACGAAGAGCCAAAGTGTGATAATTCACTATAAGCAACAAGGAGCATAGTGGTCTTCAACATGATGAGCTAGTAATTCATGTGAATCCAACACCTGCACTGCACCGCGCTGGAAAATGTTTGGCTCAAGTAGTAAAGCTGCTAAAATTTCTCTGGATTGATGCTAACCATAAGTTGAAGTTGTAAAACTGCTGAAAAAACTTAATACTCTTACGAAGGCTGTGTATTTGTAAACTCATCAGGGTTATTCTGAGGCGGGCGTTCGATCTAAAACGAACCCCAGGCGCAAGAACGAACCGCACGTAGACGAGTAAAATCTAAGCTGCCTGTTGACGTGACAACAGTGCAAGCACGATGCTAATGGAACAAAAATCAGATTTGTCAAAGAAAAAGGGAGGAGGGGAAAATGAAATTGGTAAGCGCACCGCAGCTGCTAAGAGTACAGCCGAAAATGCGATATCAGCAAACTACACTGGGAGAGGTTGCAGTAAGGAAATGACGGAAATTTAATGCCGGCTCAGAGCAGTAAACTATGCCAGCATCCTCATAAATGTGCGTACAAGAAAGCAGGCACCAAGCGTGAAAGCTGATGTGCTGTCAAAACCCATTCCAAAAGACGCATGATACCCTGGAGGTGCTCTCTCGAATGGCGAGGCGTTTCTCTTCTGCATAGCTAGTATACATTTGATCCGACCGAAAATCTTCGGATAATTGGATGATTCGGATAATGGCGATTTCGCGGACCCCGGATTTTTGGATGATTCGGATAATGGCAATTTTAAGGACCCCGGATTTATGGATGATTCGGATCAGGGGTGCACATTTAACGGTTAACGATTTAACGAATGTAACGAATTAACGGCATTTTTCGGTAAAATCTGGCTTAACGGCTCAACGGAAATTTTTAGGAATTTAACGGAATTTTTAACGGACTTTTTTCTCAGTGAGTTTATCACATTTGCCCTCAGTATTCTCTAATGTTGCAGGTCTTTTCCTCCCGATTAGTATTGTTCCTGGAAAACTATTGAAATCAGCAAGAGTATTTTGATGTTTTTATCAATTCAATTCGTTTTGGATTTTTAGAAGTAATACATTTTGGGGGCACGTGTAGCGCAGTCGGAGAAGGTGCTGGCTGTCGCGTGCACCCTATACCAGGTTGCTGGTCCTTCTTCGGGATTTCCCGCCCAGGCCAACCAAGCCTTCGATCCTTCTGGGGTCGGTGAAGTGGTACCGAACTTGCCTGGGAAAGACAGAGCGCTGATTTCTTCATCGGCTGGCCACCGCAAGCCATTGTCTCCAGGGTATCCCGTAGAAGTAGAATGAGCGGCGTATCCCAGAAGGGATTGAGTACCGCCATCCTTTATCCTTATCCTTTAATGTTCTTTGGAGCTAGAAATTTCTTCGCCAAGTCCCCAAGCAGGTCAACGAATTCACAAAGATACTGTGGTCTAACCTCGTAAGATATGCCTATTCTCACCTGGCGCTGCTCATCTCAAAATACTTTTGCCCACCTGGAGCACTCGAGACCCAGCGAATGTTTTAGGCCGATGGACGTATTCGACGTATTTTAAGCTATTTTACAAAAACGCTAATAGCAGAAACTTGGAAAGCTATCTTTCCTGAACGTTAACACGAAGACATCGTGTCACACCTTCTCGGCAGTGTGGGACCGTGTGACAAAATGTCGTATCACTGTCCCGACGTTGCAAAAATATGATTGGTCCCACGCACCAGGCACTCGAAAATTGTGCGTTCGTCAACGTGTTAACATTCCACTGAAGGGGTTTTTACTGTATTTTTATTAATTATTTCTATACTTAATGGGCTGGTGCCTGCATGGAGATTGCACATGTTCGTAGAACAGTCTAACAAAAGGAAAGGGTGGAACTCCGGTTACCTGCCTGATCGCACATTTCAGGAAGCGTTACCGATGATCATCTTGCGTTGAATGGTAATTCCATAGTTGTTCTTATTCTATACCCTGTAGATAATTTGTTGCTGAAGGCTTGTTTATTTTTCTGTGTTTGTTGATGATGATTTGTTTATTTTACTTTGCAGTGTTACACTCCATTCCTTGAACGTTAGCTGTTGACCTCTTGAAGTTGAAACGTATAAGGATTTCCTCTTTTCAGTTGAAATAATGGTTTATAGCTAAATGTATTTTTAAACGAAATTTAACGATTTACCGGAAATTTAACGAAAATTTTCTGTTAAAAAATTTCGTTAAGAAAATTTAACGCCCAGAATTTCGTGTGCACCCCTGATTCGGATAATGGCAGTTTCTCGGACCCCGGTTTTCGGATATCCGACTCATTAACGCAAGATGCAGTTTATTAGAGTACTACCGTTCCTTAAAGAGGAACCTATCCTCTAACAACAGCAACCGTGCATGTATCGAAAGACTCTCACTACTCGTCAAGGAAGGAAACATCAAAGAGCTGGATCATTCCAAACAGAGATGTGCCGAATTTCCGTTTCCATGGTCCGAATTCCGGTTTCGACCGTTTCCAGTCGTTCCGTTCTCTTTTGGGCCGGATATGGTGACTCATCATTCATTGATTGTTTTGCGCTGCCTTCACTCACCTCTTGAACATAAACGAAAGCCTGAAGAAAGAGATTAACTATGTGTTTGTGATTGTGTTGCTTTCAAACCGACGGTGCATCCTGATGTCGAAACAGTAACCAAATTCGGTTCTTTTTTCTTTGCTTAAAACGATGCACTATCGAATGGCGTAGGTCCACAAAGATTCCATGAGTTTTTGAGTAAAGAATCAAATTCCGTATCCGGACCGTGCTTATCTTTTTCCCCAGTAATCTTAGGTCTGGCCTGGATCACCAAATCTACAGGGTGCGCAAAAATTACCCGCACAAAGATATCACAGTGTAATTTCAACACAAATGTGGATTTGACAACGAAACTTAACAAATAACTTCTTTGTTTCCTTCCTAATAAAAACATATCAACATAGTCATTCGAAGTGGCAACCTTTCTTACGAACACAAGTCCTCAGACGAGTAACGAGCGCATCACTCGTGGCACGGAGGTAGTCTTCGCTCATTTCGTTCCATGCTTCAATCAGGGAAGCTTGCAGAGAAGCTAAACTTGCGTGTCGAGTAGAGCAGACTTTGCACTCCATAAATGACCAGACAGAAATCGAGAGGATTCAAATACGGTGAATTCGAAGGCCAGTCTTCGTGCGTAATAAAATCCGGGAGCTCACGTTTGCACCACTGCTGCGGTGTCCTCGCTTTGTGTGCAGACGCATAGTCCTGCTGGAAGCACCATCTGTCATTATCGAAGTGTGCATTGGCCCAGGGCTTCAACACGTCCTCCAAAATCGTTTTCTAGTACTCGTCCTTGTTAATTTTGACGCCGGATTCGACAAAAACTAATGGGGACGTGCCGTTTGAACTGCACCACAAACCATAACTGAAGCCGGATGTGCCGTTCTAGAACCCAGTTTCCCTTCGCGGATAGCAGCTCCAATATTCTGTGAGAGAATGCGATCGTTTTGACGATTCAGCGTGGATTCCAGGGTGAAGAGTTTCTCATCAGAAAAACGATCGCGCGGCGCGTGCCATTCGCGAGCCGCTTCAGCAAGTTCCTGCATCTTCGTAGGCGCTGAGCTTTCATTGTCCCAGTTAGCATGTGAACACGTTGAATACGATATGTATACATCTTAAGCTTGTTCCTGACGATGGTTCTAACACTGCTTGCAGAAATATTGAGTTCTTGAGCCATTTTTCGCACCGAACGGCGAGGATTACGACGAATCTGCTCGCGAACCTTTTTTATCGTTTCCGGAGTGATAGCAGTCAATTTTCTACCTCGTACAGTCCTGTCTGATAAAGTACCAAGTTCTTTGTATCGTTCTATGGCATCATACACCGTTCGTCGAGGAACATTGAAAACATTGGCGATAAAAACAGCGCTGCGACCAGAAGGTGCAGGCTGATGATGGCCGATCGTTTCGGATTTCGCTTAGCCATTACCGCTCTGTAAGCATTCATGAGCTCAAACTTGGAACGCATTTGCCTATGTTATAAATGTGTAACATATTCTAATATGGAGCTCGGAATCCAGTTCTGCTAGTAGTTGTGGACTGCGTCGTACCCTGTGCGGGTAATTTTTGCGCACCCTGTAGATCAGTGTTCTTTAACCAGGGAATGTCGTCAGCTTACCATGGAACTTCGAATTGAGACCTATATCACGTGAAAGAGCTCGAGGCGCTGATCACAGATATGTAGACCAAATTTGCTAAATGGATCTCCTAAGCGAGTTATGGCCGGCGGAAGCCGCGATGTCTTCTATGTGATAGGCGCGCTCAATCAGCGTTGGGCGCGGTATTGCGCGGTAATCAGCGGTTCGGCTATCAGCGCCGTCAGCAGCGGCGGGGGCGCAGTGGTAGAATGCTCGCTCCAAAGGATTGGGTTCATTGGTTCGGTTCCCGCCGCTGACGGTTTTTTTTTGTTGCATTTTGTGATCTATCTTCGACGAGGACCTATAATCTCATTTTTAGCACATTTTTGAGCTAACGGCTAATGGCGACTTGCATTTACGTCTATTTGAAGACGGAAACGTGCTTCAGGTAAAATGTTTTATTCATGACGTGAAGCAGGTCGGAAATTCAAATCAAAACAAATTAAAAAGTGAAAATAAAATCAAAAATCAACAAAACTTAATAAATATAATAAACAAAAAGTAAAAGTACTAGTTAAAAGTTCCGACTCCACCGACACGACTTCGGTCGAAAATTTTTTTTCGCTGAAACTTCGTCAGGAGGTTGCCTGGGGTGCTGATCACGAATGTGACATCGGTTTTTCACGATTCGGTCGGAGAACACCCACATCTGTAACAAGGGTGGTCCAGGCAGAGTCACCGATTTCGCTGAAACCTCGTCTAGGGGGGATATTGGGGGTGCTGATCACGAATCTGACATCCGTTTTTCACGATTCGGTCGGAGACCACCAATACCGTTGCTACAACAGTTCGGCCGAAGTCGCGTCTGTGGAGTCGGAACTTTTAACTAGTGCCCAGCGAAATCGGTGACTTTGCCTGGACCACCCTTGTTACAGGTGTGGATGTTCTCCGACCGAATCGTGAGAAACGGATGTCACATTCGTGTTCAGCACCTCAGGTAACCCCCTGACGAAGTTTCAGCGAAATTTTTTTTTCGACCGAAGTCGTGTCGGTGGAGTTGGAACTTTTAACTAGTACTTTTACTTTCTGTTTATTATGTTTATTAAGTTTTGTTGATTTTTGAATTTATTTTTATTTTTTATTTTGTTTTGATTTGAATTTGTGACCTGCTTCACGTCATGAATAAAACATTTTACCTGAAGCACGTTTCCGTCTTCAAATAGACGTAAATGCAAGTCGCCATTAGCCGTTCGCTCAAAAATGTGCTAAAAATGAGATTATAGGTCCTCGTTGAAGATAGGTCACAAAATGCAAAAAAGCCATCAGCGTCGGGAACCGAACCAATGGACCCAATCACTTGGAGCGAGCACTCTATCACCGCGCCACCGCCGCTGCTGACGGCGCTGAAAGCCGAACCGCTGATTACCGCGCAATACTGCGCCCCACGCTGATTGAGCGCGCCTAAGCCCTAGTTTACAGTTGTGCCGCTGCGCGGCGCGGCACGATGGTCGGAATGGATATCGACCGGGCGGCGCGAAAAGTCGATATCTATGGCGATCGTGGCGCCGCTCCGCGTAGCGGCGCAAGTATAAACTATGGTTAACACATGGAAGACATCGCGGCTTCCGCCGGCCATAACTCGCTTAGTAGATCCATTTAGCAAATTTGGTCTACATATCTGTGATCAGCGTCTCGAGCTCTTTCACGTGATATAGGTCTCAATCCGATGTTCCATGGGAAGCTGACGGCATTCCCTGGTAAGCACTTTTAGGTTGTTAGCAATGCTTTCCATAGGGGACACTGGATACATCCTAGTCGGAGGAGGGCATGCGGTGTCTTGCCTCTCGAATCTCCTCTTCTGAGTTTTTTCAGAGCTTCAGCTACTGCCAAATGATACAATGGTACTCAGAGCGTGAGTGTCATATCGTAGGTGCTGAACGCAACTGTAACCATAACTCTCCCCTCCTAATTGGGATAAACCTGGGACATTCAATAATAAACGTCAAGTGCTATGAATGGCGAAAGCTCTGGTATCTTACTCATCAGCTGGGTTCATTGCATTTAACGTACTTTTTTCCTATTTATAGATAGATTTTGCACAATCATCGATTCGTTACACTATTGTTTGAAAATTCATACGAATACAAGGATTTTTTATTGTTATATGTTGCTGAAACAGAGTCGCATGCTGCCTGGCCCGCTATCTAAATTCGTTAACGGCAGCTCAGTTATTACTACCATTATGGATATATGTATATTTATGAAAAATTAGACGAAGTAATGAGTTTTGAGTCATTTCCGTTTCGGTGTTTTGTATTCCTGTTTCCGCCATTTTTGAGCTCTTCCGTTCCTATTCCGTCTTCCGCTTTTCTCTAAAAGATTTCCTCACATCTCTGATTCCAAGAAGAATTATTCTAAGATCCGGGCTTTCCAAAATGCCATTATCAAATGGCGCAAATTGGGTGGGGGGTCGCCATGTATTCAGTGCTTTTCCTCCTTCATAAGAAGACACATGAATTTCGAATTACATCAGAAATGGTCTAACACAGTTCATCAAATGGTAGGCATACAAGTGTTATATAACGTTTTCAATTGTATGCAGCACAAAGTGCGGTATGGAGCTGTTCTGCATGGTGACCTCCCCCTCGACCTAATTTGCGCTGAATGCTATACAATGTGAAATAGCGAAGTGCCGATCAGAGGGCGTGCGTAATCCATTCTCTTCCTCAGTCTCTGTCCTTGCTGTTACCCGGCAGCGTGTTTGAAGAAAAAGATGCCAAGATCGAAGTAACGCTCAGCAGCGTGATAAATGCTTTCAACTTCATTACGACGCTATTCCACAGTGGGGCGCGAAAGCGTATGACTCAGAAGCGTGCCCGCCCGCGAAATTCGTTCTGAACGTGCTTTTTCTGAAGTGCGCGATTTCAAAATGAAGCGAGGAAATTGAACGGGTTATCCGAATTTATACGATTTTATCCGGATCATCCAGGGTCCGGATAATTGGATGATTCGGATAAGGGCGATTTTGCGGGCACCGGATTTTTGGATTATTCGGGTAAAGGCGTTTTTGGGGACCCCGGATTTTTGGATGATTCGGATAAGAGCGATTTTGAGAACCCCGGATTTTTGGATGATTCGGATAAGGGCAATTTCGCGGTGGCCGGATAATTCGATGATTCGGATCGGGATATCCGAATCGGGTATCCGAAATTGATTCATTCGGATCCATTGTATAATAGCTAGTTGATCCAATGCGCTACTCGGAAGAAAAACACTTCCTACTCCTGTCGTTTTGAAAAAAAGGTGTGCGGACTAAGTCTGAAGGTATAAACATTCAAGCATTGCCTTCTACTACACAAAAATATAAAACGCCAGAACTTGGAACGATAAATGCGGTTTAAGAATCTAGAAAGCTACCGCAATATCTGCACAATTCCTATACAGGACAGCAGGAGAGCTTTTGCTTTAAGCTCTTTCGACCTAATTCTGTAGGAGAGCATTCCTGTAGGGTACTGCGGGTCAGAAAACGCTCTCTGGTAAACTAGTTGAATAAACATCATCTGAACCCTTTCATTTTGAACAATAATCTCTCTAGTATGGTGCTCCAGATATGACCGCAGTATTCCGGAAGTGTTGAAACGTAGGCTTCATAGAGTCAAATGAGGATGACACATCAGTGCTTCTTGCAATTCTGAACAATCTCTGGAGGCGCTGCCTTGATTTTGTAACATTGAGGTCATTGTGGGAATCCCAGTTAAGAGAATAGCTTATGATAACTCCTAATTCTGGATTTTGATGAGGATACCGGAGTCGAAAGCTCCGCTTAAGGAAGGACAGAGTGGACTGCTACCGGTAGCTCGTACCTATTATCCTATCGTTATAGGGCTCGTTACGACTTCTGATGCACACGCAAGTCTCTAGTGTGGGTTAATATCGTACTTGAGGTCGAAAATACGTCTGCACAAGGGTAGATCTTCCTCAGAAGCCTCACCGTTGAAGGAAATTCATTCCTTGTCTAACACCCGTTGGCATCCCTTCTACAGAAGTATGGATTTCTGTACATCGCTGTGCTCCGAGCAGTTGAATGGCCTTGAGTCCCGCTGTTTATCTCAACTGTAGTCCGCGTGCCGCAGCTGGGCTTTTCCGCTCGTAGCTGCTGATAGATCAGATTTGTTTCCCCTCAATTTAATTGGGGTCGCTGTTTGTCCCCACCGCCATACTGAACGATGGGCTGAGGCGCGCTTACACGGACGATGGTGGAAGGCCAAGTTTCTCGCATTCATTGGACCACTCGTTCCGTCTCGGAGTCGCGGCTTCGTCCTCTCCATCCGTCCAGCCATTAGCATTGGTCACAGCCCTCATCAAGCATACACCATCCTTTAGATATACAATGGTTTCAACAACTTCCCGCTAGAACCGAACACCAAGTACCGGCTGATGATGCGCTCGTTCGCCAAGGCCGACGGCAGGCGAAGAGATGAGGTCAGTAACGAGAGCGCTCTGCGACGCCGGCTACTCAACGTCTGTGGATTTCAGTTCGACAAGCGCGCTCCCATGGGTGAGAAACTCACCCGGCTGTACTCGGACTCCGCACTGACGGAACCGTTCACCACCCGTGCAGCTCTGCGCTCCGGTGCCAAGACTGGCGGAGTCTGGCTGATTGGTCCACTCATCGCGCTGCTCATCATAGCGATCCTGATAGGAATGCTCGTCTGCTGGTGAGCATTCCGACGAGTGTTCTCTGATGCTGTCCAGGTGCTGTAGTGTATGTTCTTTTTGCAGGTGGCTGAGGTGCAACAAGAAGTCGGCTGGCAGAGCTCACCGTCACGGGTCGATTACCAAAGTGGCTCTCACCGGCAACATCATGAACGGCATCCCGGGCGAGACGAGCAAGCTGCTGTCGACGGACACCTACGGACGCAGTGTGATGAATCCCTACGAGCAGGTAGCGGTCTTCCGCGCGCTCTCTCCGCATTGCGCCAAGGTTTGTCTTGCAGATGAACGGTCACGGAAACGCGCACATGGAGTCGACGATGGACCTGTACCCGCTTCCGCGTAGCCAGTCACGTTCTGGTGGCGGGGGCTACGCTCCCGTGCCTGTGCCGCTGCCGTGCCTGCCGTCGAGTGGAGGAATGCTCGGTAAGTGTTTCGCAGCGGCCATGGCTGGTTGCACGGAGAGAACCCTCTAGAGGGAATCGATCTGCGCCCCTAGCCGGAGCAGTGTGTATCTCCCTTCTTCACCCCGGATACGGCCTCGTCAGTCGAAAGCCCAATAGATGGCTCCAGTTCCGCTGCCTAGGGAGGGGATCTGGCGCTAGTGCTTCTAGCAGTTAGCTGCGGAGTGGGTTTACAGCTTAGTGGAGATGTTTTTCATCGAGAACGTGTGGATAAGTATGGATTTTCGGGTGAATCACACCCAGGGAGATTAGCTGGAAGAGGGCTTTTCTTCGGGGGTAGTGTGTTTTGTCCGCGTATAGCTCGTAATAAGTTGAAGGCGTCACACATGCAGATTGTAACCCGTCATCGCCTTAAAGTCGATAATCCAGAGACGGCTGCAAGTAAATAATTGCATATGCAATGCTTTTCTTATTATCGTCAGCGCCCAGAGTGTTCTGTAGGGATGCTGCGAGCTCCTTGGACCCACGAGTCCTCTTGAAGGAGAAGGTATTACAACGAGCCGAAGACAATATGACATCATTACCATTGTGGCGCATTTACAGCAGTTCCCGTCTCTATCCTGAAAAGTTTTGCAACTGCGTCGCGCATCTGAATCGCCAGAAACGGAAAACGATCTGTAAATTCTGTGCAAGCTGTGGACAATTGTAGTCCAGCTCTGACATGTCTGTAATGGATCTGCCTATACTGCGTGCTGGGTTGAGAGTCCTAGCCTCTGCTATGCTTCTACACTAGGAGAATTGAGACCTGCTGTCGGCTGTTGTTGGCGCAGTAAAAAGCAAGCGAGAATGCTATGCGACTGCAAACTCGTTATAAGGTCTAGGCGAGCAATGAGAGCCAGTAAGGAAAATCTAAGCAGCGCTTGGAAAGCTTGTGCTCTTACACACTACTACAATCCTCGCATCGTAATGTCTGGAAAGAAGCGCAGCTCCGATATGCTCCTCGATGACAGGTGACAAGGCCACTTGCGGACTTCCATCATGCAGGACACGTTGGCGTGTAGTTCAGCGGCAGAATAGACTTGTTCTAAACAGCGCTGCTCGATCACAATGACGTCCATCTCAGAGTCCACAGCATTAGGGTAGGTCATTCAGCTTCAGAATGACAGATCCTCTGTTCTGATAAGAGTGGTCGTAGGCTCTCCGGACCCATATATCTTTCAGGCTTGAAACAGTTCGAGCATTCCGAAGAATTTGTGATTTCATAGTCTTCTCGTGGTCGGCACGGGCGACGGTAGCATCTTACGCGTAACCACAGTCCAACTCTCTTCTCGATTCTTGGTGGGGTAGGAGAACTGGCAGCGGACTTGTTTGAGAAGGGTGGCACGCCAACCTGTTACTGGGCTAGTCACTACCAGTCATATGGACACAGCTCTCATCCAAGCAATACCATCTCAGTATCCCCTATAAGTGAAGCGCACCGCACATCCCAGGTAGATTGGCTTGCTCCACTGTCTAACCTTTATCTTTTTTGTTGCCAAGGCGCTTACAAGTGTAAGATGTCATCCATTACTGTAAAAGGACAACGCCAGATTATGGATATGAATCTTATGTTCCACCAGTTTGATTCAACAAGGTAGACTGCAGATTTAATTAGGGTTTGCCGCTTCTGTCCGGGTACAAACTGGCGGACTCAACTCCGGCTCCTATTCCTAACTCAACAGGTCGTGTCGTAGACCAGCCATGTTCTTATTGGAAAGAATTCGTGCCAAGCATTCGAACATCATGACATGGTTTAGGTGCTCACCTTGCCAGCCATCTTGCCGTCCCGATATCCGAATTAGCCCAGCATATCGACAGACTGCGTCTGAATAACAATGCTGGATTTCAGCAGGTAGGACATTCAAATACGCAACTAATCCTAAGCGGTTAGGCTGAGGAAGGGTGAGGTTAGTTGTCCTTGGGCAGCGAAGGCAGCTCTTGCAGGAGTTTGAGTCGATCGAGACCGGGCAGCAGTTCACCTGGGAGAACAGCAACGCCGACGTGAACAAGCACAAGAACCGCTACGCCAACGTCGTCGCTTACGATCACTCGAGAGTGGTGCTGTCCTCCATCGACGGCATACCCGGCACCGACTACATCAATGCGAATTACATTGACGGCTATGATAAGGTAGTCTCAACGATAAGGTGGCTTCGGCTCGCGGTAAAGATGTGTTTTGCAGCCGAAGGCCTACATCGCCACGCAGGGGCCGCTGCCAGAAACGTTCGGGGATTTCTGGCGAATGGTCTGGGAAGAGGGATCCGCTACCATCGTGATGCTGACGAACCTGGAGGAGAGATCGAGGATTAAGTGTGACCAGTACTGGCCTACGAGGGGCAGCTCGACGTACGGAGAGATACAGGTAGGCCCCTCCGCGTGCTGAATGCCTCCAGACGTCATTTTATCCGATTCAGGTGACGCTGCTCGACACCACCGTTCTTGCGCACTATACCATGCGGACTTTTCGGATACAAGTGGTTGGCGAGATGGAGATGCGCGAGATACGGCACCTCCAGGTGAACACTTTGAGCATTCTGCTTATATCCCTCATACCAAGCGAAGGTTACGGACCAAACCTATTGTTTCGCCACTTCGCTTTTTCAGTACACCGCTTGGCCGGACCACGGTGTTCCCGACCACCCCACTCCGTTCCTGATTTTCTTGAAGCGAGTGAAGACGCTCAATCCTCCGGACGCAGGCCCGATCATCTCCCACTGCAGGTGATTCCTCGGTTGCCTATCGTACTTCATCCACTCTCTCAGTAAAACCGTTTTAGTGCTGGCATCGGCAGGACAGGGGCGTTCATCGTGGTCGACTGCATGTTGGAAAGGCTTCGCTACGAGAACACGGTCGACATATTCAGTTGTGTGACGTCGTTGCGAAGTCAGCGGTCGTACATGGTGCAGGTTGGTGCGCAGGTTTATCTCTGCCGGTGGAATTCAGAGCCTGAGTTACCGATGCCGACTTCAGACTGAGGATCAGTACATCTTCATCCACGACGCGGTTCTCGATGCCGTGAACAGCGGCTCCACAGAGGTGCCGGCAGTGAAACTCCGCCAGCATGTAATGGCCTTGCAACAGATGGCGCCCATGGAAGGCGCGGCCGGCATGGAACTCGAGTTCAGGGTAAGTTCCTCACACGTAACTCGAACCGCCAGAGACTTGCCGTTTTTCATTAGCTGGCGGCCTCGGGCAGCATTGAGTTCCTCGCGATTCCTTCGCTTGATGTCAAAAAGTGAAACCCCTTGGCGAAATGAAAGACCGGAAGGAATAATATCGGTGCGTGGCACCTTATGCGAAACCGTGCAGTGTGGTGAAATGGCGGCACACTTTTCCTGCGTTGCCCTCACTGAACGATCCACCCTTGTCCTTGAGGCTAATATACCACTCTCAACCACTCAAAAGTGCCCGAATACCATGGCGCACCGCCTTGCGGACACTATGCAGCGTTCGCTCTGATCCTGTGACAGTAAATAATTGAAGGCAGTACTGATCGTTCCGTTCGTGGGATACAGGGTGGTCCATAACTACCGTAGCAAAGTTAGGCTGCCTTATTATGAGTTTTTCGGTTGCATAGAATAACATACTGACTGCTATGTAACATACCCTCAGTACTATAGTCAGTTATCATGTTTGTAACTGCTCTTATTAGTGAGTAATGTTCTCGCACGTAAAACCTCATGTCTCCCTCTGGTCCGCTTTGGAGCACTCCCATTCCGAAGTGGCTAAATTTCTGAAGATTGGTGGTTGAACATTCAGTGTTGTGGGAGGGAAGAAAGTGTGTAGTGCACGTCCATAGTGAACATCAGGTGAGTGTATCTGGTGGTGAGTACAGCTGAAGAACGCTACTAGCTTGTGATCATACACAGTGAAGCAACTAGCTGAAGCAAATGGAGTATTCAGCCGCGCTTCGATGAAACGTTTCGCAAAGCTGAGCCATTCTAGAAAGGTCGATATAATAGCTACTTAATATTGCTTCTAGGAAACCTGATGGTTTCTAAATTTTTCTCTCCCCACACTCCCTAGAGGGTTTCGTGTAAAAAGAATAAAAATCAGTAAAAAATCCTCCTCCTATAGGCATAAAAATGTAACACCATATTTTCTGGATCCAACCGCGCTACATAAAGGAAAATGCGCATCGTGGTAAAGTAGCGATTCTAGCAACTAAAGGAAAAGGACGCGGTAGCGGTTCCCACCCATCCGCCCAACTTTGTGTCTGCAAAAGTCGAACTATGAACTCCTCCATCTTTAGATTTCTGACCTTCAGTTATTTGCCGTTTTGGAGAATTACTGCTTCTCTGCACAAGCACAGAAAATAAGTAGGGTCTAATATCTTCTTTGTAATGGATGAGGAATGAAATTCCTAAGAGGTCCTGAGGGGCAGCCCACAAAGCTGTCCACTCGGTCTGAAAGCTCTTTTTACGCTACTTGTGAGTGCTGATGCTCCAGCGTAATCTGTTATATAACGCATGTAAAATAGTATTTTGAATTGTACGAAATTTCCTATTCTTTCTGCTTTTATACGGCTTGTTTTGGTTGCATTACTTATGGGTCAGCCTGTACTACAGTGCGATGTCGTGGAGGCAGTTTGAATATGTACTTTGCCTGCATAATGATTCGCGGAGAGCAGTCGGAGAAAAATGCCAACTCTCACGTGCACCCCAGTCCGTTCACACTTCGGAGGTTGCTGCTCAACCAAGCCTTTCATCCCTCGGGGTCGTTGAATTGGTGTAGCACTGAGTTGGTCTTTGGCTGAATAGCGCACGTTGTACGTTGTATGTATACGTGGTATATATTACATATATATGGTTGCATTTTATGGTATACAAGTGCTACGACACGCCTATCGGCGTGTCTCGCACTTGCCCGCTTCGCGGGGTTATAAGTTTGCGCTTTTTCTCAGAAAATACTCTCGCTCAAAAAGTACGTGTGATCTTCAAAACAATTTTGTTAACAGAACAACAAAAAGACAACATTCACTGAAGCATCTCGGTGAATACTGCGTTCGGTATCGACTTGAGTCCTAGTGTTATACGCAGAGGCGTACATGTCGCGGGTAAACTTCTCCGCTCAACATGGGATAATGCTGAGTTCTGCATGCGGCCGTTCGTCGTACGACGACGATGTGACCTCTGGTTCTTTTTTTTCGATCGTCTGACTCCAGAAGGTTGTGGTGCTACGAAGGGAACCCGCCTTCTGGATTCAAGGACTCAGAAACGCGCGCAGACGCAGTTGTGTTAAGCAGGAGGAGGCTGCGCTTCCTCTGCTGCAGCAGCATCTCATGCTCAATTCCGAATGCGATCCCTCGTCGTAGAACGACAGCGTCTCCTCTTCTGACTCCAGAAGGTTGTGGTGCGACGAAGAGAACCCGTATTCTGGATTCAGGCACTCAGAAACGCGCGCAGACGCCGTTGTGTCAAGCAGGAGGAGGATGCGCTTCCTCTGATGCAACAATATCCCATGTTGAACGGCAAACGTTGCCCGCGCGAGGTACGCTGAGGCGTCGCAAGGGGTTCCAGAGATTACGCGTGGTTCCACGAGGCGTATTTCAGCCAGGTTTTCAACCTGAGTGAGATACGCCTCATCATCTACAGGGCAGGGAGCTAACTCAATTATATAGTGGTAGATATTACATATATAGTGTGTGTATTGACGCTGTATACCGAACGACAAGCGTGTTTTTTCTCTTTGTCATGCAAGTGTAGCACCTGTTGAGCGACCCCAGAGAGGTGTGTGCCGTTGCCTCCTCCGACTGTTCTACTACGAGACCAAGTCCCCCACAATTAGCTGTTTAGAACACGTCTATATAAACTTTTCTCTTAAACTCGGGCTTTTAATCGGTGAAGGATTAAAGGATGGCGTATTATGAGATGTCCATAGACCTTGGTATTGCGGAGTCACTTCCAAGGCGTGTTTTAAAATGAAAGTCGACCGCCGACATGTGGACAAATGTTCTTCTCAGGCACACCCGGTAGCAATTCACCATCTCAGTGCGGATGGAGATTCGGCTGACCTGGGAGCAAATCCGTCCTTTTCGAGATCTGCAAAAGCTTCTGCCATCAGCGACATCTTACATCAGTTGACATGAGTTTGCTAATAGAGACTAAGCGCTGCGCTCCGCGCGAGAGACGCGTGGTAACAGAATCGGAGGCGGAGGCTGTCACATGTATCCCAGTCGAGGTTCTTGATTCGGATCCAGTCAGGCCAACCAACCAAGCCTTCCGCCCTCCGCGGTCGGTTACTTGGCACCCAATTTGTCTGGTAAAGGTAAGTCGTTCGTTTGTTCAAGGGCTGGACGCCGTAATTCATCGCATAGGCTAAATACGCAGTCGAATTGCCTCCGTGATGTGCAGTAGAAGTAGACTGCGTTGCGCATCCAGGGAAGGGATTAATGAAAGGCCTCCATTCCTGTATCCTTTTGATCAACGGCATGTAAAACTAGAAAATTCCTTTTCACCAACATCAGTGTGTGTTTTGCTGATCCGGTAAATGTTGCTGTTTACATTTCTTCTTGTGCGATAAGCCAGAACGGACTGTCAACCTAGGAAGGGGACACTCTGTGAGATTTCGGTTTTTTGAAAGCTGCTGTAGAGCTTCTGTAGAGTAATTCGATCCGCAGTTGATATCTTACTTGCCAAAGGAGAACACTCAGCTCATGCCGTCTCGGTTGTTCTGATTTGTTTTTGTGCTTCATCTTTGTTTTGGTGTTCGCCGAACAACGATCGAAGCCGCTGTGGGGGGTTTTGCAAGGTTTTCTGAAGACGAATTGTAGCGAACCCACTGGCTGTAATGGGTTCAATTCAGCGGTTTGAGAAATACATTCTGGTTTGGCGGGGAATCAGCATTTTCCCAGGGTAATCGTGTCTTCCTTGTCCAATTCAGCGAGAATTTGTGGCACAGAGTTGGCGCTGTTGCTTAGATCGGATTGAATTCGATGTGGAACGCTCTTCGTTTTCGCAGCTCGTTCAGCTAGTTCCTTTATGGTTTACACATTCATAGTTGACTTGGAGTTGTTACAGCACCTGTCGACGCTGAAATGGGCCAATTCTCGGTGCTCCATAGCGAACTTGTCGGCGAATCGCCACAAGAATCGGCAGACTGCCGTCCTGCCCTACGATAACAATAGGGTCATCCTGCAGGTCATCCCTGCCGTCGAGGGCAGCGACTATGTGAACGCTAGCTGGGTGGATGGTTATCGGTAAGGTCCTATTACGAAGTTCTCACGCGTGGATGCCCTCCGAACGTGATTTTTTTTTCAGAGAACGCAATGCATACATCGCTACGCAAGGCCCCACAGAGCAGACCGTCGCCGACTTCTGGCGAATGGTTTGGGAGCACGACTGCGCTATCATAGTCATGCTGACCAAGACCTGGGAGCTAGGCAGGGTTGGTGGCTTTTATTTTGACGCGTGTTAACTTACGTGGAAGGCGGAAGTGGTGTGGAAAATGTTTGTAGGGCTGACAAGGATGCTGTAGCGGCCTTATTGAGAATGGCGCTTCATAGACGCTAGGATTGCACACTGTCGTCTTTGGTTTGTTTTGCTGTGATTTACGAGATTGCGTCTTTTCAGAGCCGCTGCTGTGAGTACTGGCCACAAGAAACAGGAGCGCAAGTTGGTCAGCTGGTTGTTGAGCCGATAGCGGAGTACAACATGAGAGAGTACATTCTGCGTGAATTTCGGCTCTGCGACGTTCAGGTACTTTCCGTCCTGTTGTCCTCTTAATGCCTCAGCGCTTTCCCTCAAAGTGCAGTGATTAAACGGTTTTTAGTCTGGTATCGCTCGGACTGTCCGGCATTTCCAGTACACTGAATGGCCGGAGCAGGGAGCCCCGAAGTCGGCCGAGTCTTTCCTGGATTTGATTCAGCAAGTAAGATTTTGCAATGACAATATAGGAAGTTTCCGAGATTTAGGTGGCCGTATCAGAGCAGCGAAGTTCCTCGGACCGATATTTAGCGCCTTTACGTCCACCTGATCTATGCTGCAGTAGTACTTACCAGGATACTATCTCAGCGGTAGGTCGGAGCGGCCCAAGTGTTGTATATGGGCAGAATAGCTTCTCTCTGGGAAACAACAAAATGCAAATATCTCGACCCAATACAATTTTGCGCAGAGTTAGGGACGACGGAAACTGGGTTGTTGACGGCGTTAGCCCTCTGCCTGCGCGCAAGGGCGGGCTCAAGTTGGCTGGAAACACCGATGACGAGCGAGCGGTGGTGGCGCAGTGGGTAGAGGGGCGGCGTAATCCCCATGATCGCTGTTTCAGCCAACTTGAGCCCGCCCTTGCGCGCAAGCAGAAGGCTAACACTGCTAACGGCCCAGCTTACGTTGTCTCTAACTCGGCGCCGAGTTGTATTGGGGTCGAGATATTTGCATTTTGTTGTTTCCCAGAGAGAGGCCATGCTGCCCATATACAACACTTGGGCGGTTACGACCTACCTTTGAGATAGTTTCCTGGTTAGATTGTTTTTGCTGTGTGGGAACGTCTAGGCGGGGAACATTTAACGCTAGATCGAAGGGAAGAAATGGATCTCGGCCAGCAGTCTTTTGACGGCGTCGCCACCGAGAGCGGGCAGCTGATGACCCTCTCGCCCTCCTTCTCGTGCATCTTTGCGTGCTCTAGTCCCGCGTTTTCACCACTGTTTTGTTCACAGCTGGGTATGTCGGTAAAATACACTTCACAGTGAGCAAGTGCTTGCTGTGTGGAACAGGATCGTGTCTGTGTGTGCCCCACCCTCTGCGCGAATTTCCACCTGTGCGAAAATTTCTCCACTCACATGAAGTAGGATAGTGAGTTCAGTGCACTGCTGACAAAACTCCCAACAGTTGGCAGCTGCGAATAGAGGCTCCTGCCAGTCTCGACCGCCGACCACTGCTTGATCTTCTCAAGACTTCAGAAGGGGAGATAGACCAGCGGCCTTTTTTATTAGTGCGCACTTACCTTTCCGCACTTTCTGAGCCATTTCCTTTCCGCTGTCGTCACGTTCTCTGGGCTATATCGAGGTCGCCTGAAGGGCTTGTGCACCGATGCTCGATCTCTGTGCGACAGAATGGATGCCCCAGGCTACCTTAGAATGATTTAGTTCTGCCTTCCCAAGAATCTTGTTTATCCTCACATGCGGAGGTCTCCAAGTTTCCTCGACGTATTCCTCGCCGCAGGTATGTCGGATGGAGGATCATCCACCGCAGTTGAATATTCCAATCTGGCGGGTGGAAGTGCGAGCTTTATCAGAGGCGAACAAGAAGCAGAGGGATTTTGATGGGCTCGTAAGGGTTTGATTTAGGTTTTACGGACTGCTAGTAGTTGCTGCATAACAGTGCAAGTTGCTGTTGTAAGGCGAACTGTCTGATGCATTTCGATAAGTGTGTGGGGTAACAAGGACAGCCTAACAGGTTGTAGCCAAAATACATATTCACGGCGCTTTGTCAGTTCCAAATACGCGCTAAGACCAGGCTACTCGAATGTCCTCCTGCCCCGAGGTGTTTGCTTCTTGAGAACTGCTCTTTTAGGTGCATCGTACGAAATCTCAATTCGGAGTCGACGGACCGATTGTGGTGCATTGTTCCTCAGGAGCTGGTCGAGCGGGAGTGTTCATCGCTCTGGCGATCATTATCGAAAGAATGCGACTGGAGCACGTCGTTGACGTTTTCACCACGGTAAGTCGACACTCGAATCTCTTCGTGATTTCCTTCGTCTACGGAGCGCCATTCGGCATTCTGGGCGCACCAATGATGTAGGAAAGGAGACGTCCGACATGTAGCGCAAGACACAGTGATTTCCAGGCCTGTCGCTTAGGCATCTTTGGATGCTTGGGAATCCAAGATTATTTATCTAGAGGACTTCACCAGCTTGGTAAAGAGTATGCGTAATATCCGATTGTATCATTTTCGGATATCCTATAAGATGTTCCGATCCGAATCATCCGAAAATCCGAGGTCGGAAATCGCCATTGTCCGTGTCATCCAATTAGGGGTCCGCGAAATTGCCGTTATCCGAATCATCGGAAAATCGACTGCTGTTGCAACCATGCTTTGTCCCGATCAAAACTCTAGCGTCAGGTGGAGCTCGAACCCGCACCTCCTGCTGACCAGGCGGGAATGCTCTACGCCATTACACCACTGGCGCCGTTTGATCGATCGCAACATCCACACCTCATGGCACCCATCGGCGCTCATTCATATACCGGGATGCTGATATCAGCATGGAACCAGATAAGCTGAAGGTCTTATAACCGAAGATGTTTGATCGAATTCAATGCCGAATGAATCGTTTTCGGATATCAGATCTCATCCATCCAAAAATCTGAGGTCTGCGAAATTGCCATTGTTCGATTCATTTAAAAATCCGGGGGCAGCAGAATCGCTGTCGCCCGAATCACCCAACTTCCGAAGATTTTCGATCGGATCCAATGCATATGGGAAGGTATAGCGGACTAACACTGGCCCCTCGTAGCCTACCCTACTGCGTCAGACTATTCCTTCCGAGGCCCATGACACTGTGCCTTCGTCTGTCAGGTGCTGTAGCGTTCATTCGGTCTGGTTTCAGGTGAAGCTGCTGCGGACGGAGCGCCAGAACATGGTGCAGGACACGGAGCAGTACCACTTCCTCTACCTGGCCGCGCTGGAGTTCCTGTCGTCGTACGAGCAGTTCCCCTCCGCGTAGTGCCTCTCGCTTCTTCTCGCGGCCACCCTCTGCACATTCTTCCCAGCAGTCTGGTCTGTTCACCTGTCTTGCACCTCTCCAGTGCAATCACCACGGGTTTTCTCTGTTGTATCATTGTCGTTGCACGACCGTCTCCATTGTCTCTTCGACCATTACGGGTAGCCTTGGTCCATTTTTGATTCTGTGTCTTCGGCTTGTTTCTCCCTCGTTTGTTCGCGACTCTACTTCGCTTATATTTATTATATATATGTATATCAGAACTGGCTCGCTATTCCTCCACTCTAACTATTCCGTCTGACGAATGTCGATACAATCGACTCCCGTCGCTCTGTACGCCCGTTTGTGTTTATACGTTGCTCACTCTTCACCTTCTCAGAGCAGAAGCCTCACATTTCGGCTTATTCCATGTCCATCCAGAAGAGGAACTCGGTTCGCCAAGGGCAGAAGTATTTCTCAAAGTTGTTCAGAGATTGTGTGAAATACCGTTTTGTAAGACAAAGTCCAAAGTGGTCTTCGATAAATCTACGGCAGTATAAGCTCCACTCTTCGATCTAACACCTACACTCAAACACTATTGTTCGTGCTTACAACGGACGTTTGCGAACCTACTCCAACGATTCTCAGCAATAGGTCTTGTAGGGCATCTAACAAGAAGCACAGTGGCAAAGTTTGTCCTTGCCGCCGGACATTGGGTGGTCCAGAAACGACAAGAAAATGTCGCCAGGTAAACCCGTTTCGGCTTGCAGCGGGCTCGAGAGGAATGGGGACCACGGAGTTTCGGTTTAATCCTTTCAAGACATTGTCCGACAATGTCGTCGGACACCATCGTAAAAATAATTGATGGAAAATTCCATGTTCGACTTTCGATGAACCTTGGCATCTTTGATGTTGCAATAGTCGAGCAGTTTGTTCAGCGTAGCCAAGATTGGTACAAGACTTTATTTCGGCCGACGTTTCGGCGTTGTCGCCTTCTTCAGAGCCTTTGTGAGTGGACAAATGAGCCCACTGACACCTTAGCTGAACGGAAGATGGGTGAACGACGTAGAGCCTTGAGACCACACGGCTATGGCATGGCATGATGTGGTCTCAAGGGCTCTATGTCATTCACCCATCTTCCGTTCAGCTAAGGTGTCAGTGGGCTCATTTGTCCACTCACAAAGGCTCTGAAGAAGGCGACAACGCCGAAACGTCAGCCGAAATAAAGTCTCGTACCAATCTTGGCTACGCTGAACAAACCGCTCGACTGATGGAAAATTATCAAACATTTGATAGCACAATATTAATCACTGAGTTCACTAATATCTACACTCAAGATGGTTCATGGGCAACTTCATTGGTTACTGTTTTATTCCTATCTAACAACTATTGCACAGATTTGTAAAATTATTGCACTCCCTTCAAACATACGCGCTGTACCACGCGGTAGTCACGCGAAGATTCCGCGTATCGTGAAAGGGTTAAAGTGAGCGCGCAAAAATGACCAACACTAGTTGAGTGGGGGAGGGGGGGAATACGCGGCACTATTGTATTAGGTTGGCAACTAATTTCGTGGAATCTCAAGAATCTTCAGCAAAACTCTTTATTAACAAATAACTAATGGCAATCCTTAATTAAAATAAGATCCCTCAGAACGCAGAAGTGCTTCCCATATATCAGGTAGCTGGTCTATCCCACGGCCATAGAATTGTTATGCTTTTAAGGCCAAGAATCTTTGGAGGTGCATTTTGACCCGGTTCACATTACTAAATCGTCTTCCAACGAAGAAGTACTGCACCGAACTAAAAATGTGGCAGTCACTCGGCGCAAGGTCTGGGCTGTAAGGTGGATGAGTTTGACGCTCCCAGTCAAGGTCCTCTATTTTTGAGGGGTCCGGTTCGCTAGGTTCCCTCCGTTTGGTGCTGTCGAGAAGGTATTAACTTCTGGAAGCTCGTCAAGAACAGTTTCAGCATTAATGCTGTAGTCTACTCTTCTCAACCTGGCCGCGCGCTGGCTGAACTCCGCTGGAATCGGTTCAGACAGATTTTCAGGAGCGTAATTATCTATCAGCAAGATAACGCCAGATCACACGTCACGAATCGGGAGCTTCAAAAAATCGAAGACCTTAGCTGGGAGCGTCTAACTCACCCACCATTACAGCACTGGCTGTGCGCCAAATGACTAGCACCTTTATAGCACGCTGCAGCACTTCTTGGTTGGAGGACGATTTATTAATGTGGACCATGTCAAAATGCACCTCCAAGGATTCTTGGCTTCAAAAGGCACACGAATTCTACAGCTGTGGGATGGGCCAGGTAGCTGATAAATGGGAAGCAGTCCCGCGTTCCAACAGATCTTACATTGGTTGGAAACTGTTATTTGTTATTTGTTTATGAACATTTTTGTTGAAGGCGCTTGAGAGTCCACGAAATTAGTTGCCAACCTAATACTTTCGGGACTCCAGAGGTCGGAAAAAATCGCCCAAACTTCGCCGGGGGGGGGGGGGGGTTACTTGGGGTGCTGATCACAAATCTGACATCCGTTTTTGAAAATTCGGCCGATTACGGTAGGTTACGGTAGCTACTGGTAATTAAGGCTGCCGTTGTCATAATCACCGATTTTGCCCAAACTTCGCCTAAGGGGATTATTTGGGTGCTGATAACGAATCTCACATTCGTTTTTCGTTTTACGCTGGAGTTGGGGCGAAATCGGTGACCATTATCTTAGTCACCCGTAACTACCGAAACCTACCGTAATCGGCCGATATTTCAAAAACAAACAAATAAATAAATAAATGTCAGATTCGTGATCAGCACCCGAAATAATCCCCCTAGGCGAAGTTTGGGCGAAATTGGTGATTATGACCTCGGCAGCATTAGTTACCCGTACGTACCGTAATCGGCCGAAATTTCAAAACGAATTTCAGATTCGTGATCAGCCCCCTAAATATCCCTTCTAGGCGAAGTATTGGTGAAATTGGCGATTATGACCTCGGCAGCATTAGTTGCCCTTACCTACCGTAATTAGCCGCAATTTCAAAAAGGGATGTCAGATTCGTGATCAGCACCCCAAATAACCTCCCTAGGTGAAGTTTGGGCGAAATTTTATTCGGCGTCTGCTGGTCCTCTTGGAGTCTCGATAGTGCATAGTGCCGAATACGCATCCCCGACCTCCCAACATCAGTTACCACGTGACAAATTTTTACCATTTTTGGACCACATGGTGACCCGTAGCTAAAACGAGCCTCACCCCTGTGCTTCTTGTTAGATGCCTTACAAGAGCATATGGCTGGGATATTATTTATTTATTTATTTATTTATTTATTGCCAATTCAAACAACGCACTATTAGAAGAGAAATTCACAGGAGGAGCAAAATAAATTGGCTATTGAAAGAGAACATGAAATAAAAGAAAAATAAGAAGGAAGATAGGGCAAGGATTCGTTTGATGAAGATTGAGAAAAGCTGAAAGCTTTACTGATGCGCATATCGTGCATGCAAAAGCGTTTGCAAGAGGTCGTTTGTATTTTGCTGAGACAGTTAGAGTGCAGTCGGCGAAGAGGAAAGAAAATAAAACCACGAGGCGAAAAACATAGGGCTTAAGATACTACTACCATAGGTGCTAGAATAGCTGTAACCTTTATGGGGTGGACCTTGTAAGTGTTGAGGTGGAAGTTGGTACGCACCCCAAAAGGCTACGCTGATGGGAGGTCATAAGCCCTTACCTGCTCGCGTTTCAATTGAAAGATGGTTGGTAGAAGACTCAAGACATACAGTGTCTCAGGTGCATAAAAGTTCGTTTATAAAAAATGCACGTTGCGCAATTTGTGCAACAGTAAAGGCGCTAGAGGTACACGTATCGTTAGAGAGAGAATGAGAAACACTACGCTATAAAGTGACACGGACAGGAAAGGCTGATTTAGTTCGGTGAAAGCAGGCTCGTAAGCTACAATAGGTCTATGGCATTGACAACAAGGAAGTGTAATGTCGGATGTTTCAGTGAGAGGAAAAGCATTGAAAGAAAAGCATTGATGTGCTGTGGAAGACAGTATTGCCGAACGTCTGGGTGAAGCATGGAGCAGCCTGGCGGTTGAACTCCTGTCTGTAATGATAATTGCACAACTACTCTGCTACACTCATCGCTAAAGACGTGCCATTTTGACCTAGACAACTCCAATATTTGATCAATGACCTTTCTAGAATGTTCTGCAGTTGCATATAAGAGGCCGCGAAGTAGGATGTCATATGTCTCCTGCACCGACGCACCGCCACGCTTCCCACAATGGACCGCCGATGGAAACCAACGAGCCCGGCCAACCGCGACAACCAGCTACCGCAACCGACTCCAACTACAACCTCCACAACCACCATCGGTCGACTGCGAGGAACGAACGAGCCGGCCGACAGTGGAAGGAAAGGATGAAGAAACCAGGAAAAGACAAACCGATTTTCCATGTCAATAAATCATTGGCAGGTCGCTACACCAGGGGAACTGTGCTCCCGTTTCTGCGCGCTAGGACAGCGCGCGCACAGGCTGCGCCATCGTGCACGAGACGCAGCCAGCGTGGAAGCACTCAAGTGCGGGGTTCACCAACCACAGTGTAGCTATAGTGTGCTATGACTTGTGAGGCCTACTGATGTCTGGATTCAGTATACATCATTAGCCGATGCAGAAGCGCCATCCTTTAGTTGCCTTAGTCGTTGAACTAAACAGGTCTGGAATGTGCAAGACATTCTATAAATGAAAAGATCGGGATGCAGATTATTCCACCCCGCAACTCTTCGAACAAGGAAGGAGTTTTCATAGCCAGTGGAGTTAGGTTTTTCGGGTCTTATACGAAATGGGTGGTCCCTCAATCTACCGATAGTCTGGTAAACCGTCCTCTAGATCGATAATATATCAATTAAAAATGTTTAAAATTTTTAGGTTCGTTTCGCCACTGCCTTCATACGAACCTATTGATGTAACATCTCCCCGGTGGCTCATCAGTGAAGCGGGGAGATGTTACAGAACTAAGAAAATATAATAAAAAGTTTAACAAGAACAAACCAAATAAAAGGAATCAACTCACGAGACATCAGTCGATTTATAGAGCGCCTACCTAAAGAACTGGCATGTAGAAATAGAATCTGCTAGGGAAGAGCATGAAAGGAAGACGAAACGATAGAACAGTATAATCTGTTTATGAAAATAGAAAAAAACTACTAGTATAAGTGAGTCTTAATGCGTCCTAAGTGTGAAAGAGAAATGAGACCAAAAGAAAACGAGAATAGCACGAAAAACATCCGCAAATAACGGGCAATAGGCCGCGAGTAAATTATTAGGTTTGATAGTCAGCGGACGCGTGGCCAGGCAGTTAAGGTGGAGCGCGTTTCCATATCACAAAAGAAAGAATAAGAAATGAATAACTCAAATAAAAGTATCCACAGGAAGATAATATACAAAAGGTGACCTAAAGAAATAGACCAATAGTAATAAAGAACTATAAGAAAAGTAGAGTATAGTATGCTAAAAAGAAATAGCATTATGTTACACCACATAAAGTTTATACAAATCTTTTTAAAAATTTTTATGGTTTTCTGTGATGTTATACTTATAGAGGATAAGTTTGTTTTTAGATAAACACCGTAGCATGTTATAGATAATAAATTCATTGCTGTAGTCGTTATGATTCAGAATCGCGTGTAATTCCTCGAGTTTATCACAGAAGCAATTTAATGTTGAACAATTATTAGTTATCCTTAACATTTCAGTGTAGATAGTGTTACCTTTAATATTAGTAGAAATTTCAGATTCTATATGTGGAAATCTGTTGACTTTGAAATTAAAGGAGTCAGTTTTATTATATAGATTTGTTTCTATTCTGCGTCCGTTAACCTTCAGGTTTACATCCAGGTAGTTACATTCATATTCACTAATATGAGTCTTTTTTAAATCCAGTGTATTTTGATAAACTAAAGTAAGTACCTGGTCGATATAGCTCTCATTATTATTGTGTATTATCAGAAGATCATCCATATATCTGAAAGGTATGAAAATTTGGCTACTATTTCTACTAAGTCCTTTAGAATATTCAAACTCAAACATAGACATTATGAGGTCTGCCAAAAGTGGGCTAAAATTACCACCTTGAGGTACGCATATGTTTTGTTTATAAATCAATCCGGCAAATACACAAAAACTATTTCTCAATAAATAATCAATTAAATATAAGAGGTCTGTGATGTCATAACATCTGTAGTTATCTAATACCATATGCGTATAAAACACTTTGTAGCCATTACAAGCGATAAATTTTTTATCTGCATTTTTAAAGCACAGGGAAAGAAGATCCTTAATTTTAGAAATTATAACATTATGTGGAATATTAGTAAACATATCTGTGAAGTCTGCAGAATATAACTTTATGTTGTCCACGCACAAATTATTTAGTTCATCCGCGATATTTGTATTATTAATGGAGCAATAGGTTTAGTAGTTCTTTTATTGTTGGCTACACTTCTTGCATAGTTAATGAAATGGTTTTTGAAAAACGAAAAAATAAAACAAAGTTCTAGAGCTATAGATTTAACACTACTATTCCTAGCTCCAGTAAAAAATCTAAACTTTATAGGTTTTCTATGTAATTTAGGTAGTGCATATATAATAGGAAGATCGCCCTCTGTATTAATCTTAAGATTGTGTTTAACTTGGAAATATTTGTGCTTAAAAATAATTGCTTGCTTATTGGCCATATTTAAATTAGTGTAGGTATTATGTGTGTTGTTATAAACTAATGTATCCAATGTGTCGTCATATTTAATACCCATTTCATTCATTAAGTTTAATCAATAGAACTTTTTACATATTAAGCCATAATTATTTGATGCCTTATCTAGTGGACAGAAAATAAAATCTTTTTGTAATATTTCAATTTCTTTATAAGGGATATACTCTTTCATATCTCGATTATTACTGTTAGTGAGTGGCTTAATTTTATTTCTAAATTGACGTTTAAAATACTTATGCAATTCTTTAGTTTTAGGTTTATTTGCCGGAATGTTGTAAAATTTGCATATTTGCTTAACTGTTCTATCAACTGTGCTGGTATATTCGAGAAATATATCTCTTTTGCTATATCCTTTGATCAGTCTGTATTTTGTGCCTTTTTGTAATATTTTATTTAGCTGCTGATGCTTAACAATATTTAAATCTCCTGTAACAATATGGTTGAAATCCTGGTTAATGAAATTTTTATATTCATTATGTTTAGCTTTGCAAGTACAATCACTTTTGATAATATGAACACATTCTTCTAGTGAAATATTTTCAGTAGTTTATAGTAATTAAATATGATACTAGAAATAGGTCGCGAGTATGCATAACGCACATTAAATGGGACAAATTCTTTATTAGAGTTGTTACTGACAAAGCGTTAAACTTCGGTATTATTAAAAATCTTATAAAGTTTATCCGGTCGAAAATAACTGCTTTATAGTTCATTATAATGTGGTCGAAATTACTATTGTTATTGTTACTTAATG
The DNA here is from genome assembly GCA_947359475.1 of Heligmosomoides polygyrus bakeri. NCBI lineage: Eukaryota > Metazoa > Nematoda > Chromadorea > Rhabditida > Heligmosomidae > Heligmosomoides > Heligmosomoides polygyrus. Next base: position 63,607,394 of record OX375866.1, on the reverse strand, counting down.
GATTATCTTTACCATATTTAATGTGCGCTAACAAACATAATACTATGAACTTGGTTTTATGCTTAAGATTGCGTAAGGATTCTGGGTTTAAACCAAGATTGATTAGTTGCTTTATATTTTGTTTATTTAGCATTTTCACTTTATTATGTACATCTGAAACCTGTATATTATCCTCGCAAGCAGTTCTTCTTCTTCTTCTTCTTCTCCTGAGCGTTTAGTCCCGCGCAGTCGCAGGGTCCGCTGTTCTTGTGATCTGTCGCCACCTCATCCTATCAAGGGCGTCACCTGCCGCAGCGCCGACTTCGCCGAGATCTCTCTTGATGACGTCCTTCCACCTTTTCCTTGGGGCTCCTCTCGGACGCTTTCTGGGTGCCTCGAAATCTAGGGCCAACCTTACGGGGTGATTCTCTGGCCTTCTGAGGACGTGTCCGTACCACCTTAGGCGCTGCTCCCTCATCTTCAGCTGGATCGGGGCTGTCTTCCTCGCAAGCAGTTGTATATTCAAAAAAATTGTCTATATTATATTTTGTTTTGTTTTTATCTTTTCTTGTAAAACCTCTATTTTTTCTTTCTTTAATGATTCTTAGTGAATAATATGGATGATTTGTTTTATAACACAAGGGATTGATACTTACTTACTTTGATACTTTGATGGTCCTTTTGTCGGCTGGTGATCTTCTCAGCGGGGACCACAACTCTCCCAGACCGCTCGATCTCTGGCTGCTTGCATCCAGTGAGGCAGACTCCGCTCTCTGAAAGATCTTGAGAATGAGTCTGCCCATCGCGTTGGCGGTCGTCCCAGTGGTCTCTTATGGTCTCTCGGGAGCCGTTCTGTGACACGGAGACTCCATCTATCGTCCTTTCGTCGAAGCAGGTGTCCGGCCCAACGATATTTGGACTTCTTCATGTATTGCAGCGGGTCTGCTAATTGCGACTTCTCCCGTAGCTCCGAGCTTCGTAGGCCTTCTTGCCATTGCTGACGAAGGCTTGTCCTTAGAAGACATCTCTCCAGTGCACGATGCGTAGTTTGCATCGCTCTGGCGATTGTCTTGTTGTCGGGCCAGGTTTCCGTCGCGTAACACATCGCAGGCAGTACAGAGGCGTTGAATATCGAGGCCCTGAGGCCGGGATCCTTGACCTGATCGGTGACTTCGCGAATCGAACTGAAGGCTGCCCATGCTGCGCGTCTCCTGCGGGCGATTTCAGGAGCGAGGTCGTTATCCATGTTCAGCTCTCTTCCCAGATAGACGTGGGAGTCGACCTGTTGCAGAGCGACTCCATTTAACCTTACGAGTCCCGTGTCACACCACTGGTTGACGATAAATTGTGTTTTGGACATATTCATATCCAATCCAATCTTCATACCTGCCACATTGAGCTCGTTCAGCATTTCCTCGACTTCTGCCGTGCTGGTAGAGATGAGAACAATATCGTCGGCGAAGCGAAAGTTGCTGATCCGTTTACCGTCGACAAGGTAGCCTTTATCGTCCCAGTTCAAGTCTTTCATGGCATCCTGGAGTGCCGCTGTGAATAGCTTGGGAGAAATCGTGTCTCCCTGCCGTATTCCTTTGCCGATAGGAATTTTAAGCCTTCGATCGAATTGCTGGATGGTAGTCGATGTGTTCGAGAAGCATTCGTCGAGAAGTCGGATGTAGTGCGATGGTATACCAGCGTGCACAAGTGCGTTCAAAACGGCGTTGATTTCCACAGAGTCGAACGCTTTCCGGTAATCCACGAAAACAAGGACAAGTGGGAGGTGGTATTCGCGGCTCCTCTCGATGAGCTGTGAGACAGTCTGAATGTGGTCCATGAAGGAGAAATCCTTGCGAAACCTTGCTTGCTCCACAGGCTGATACTCATCCAAGCAACGCTCCATGCCGCTAAACAATATCTTGGTGAAGATCTTCTACACAACAGAGAGAAGACTGATGGTTTGACAGTTGTTCATATCCTCCTGCTGACCTTTTTTGATGATTAGAACAGTTTTCGGTTCCTTTCGTGAGTCCGGAATCCTACCAAGTCAGACCAGAGAATATAGTCATAGGAACTGAAGGCAGTGAAGTGCGGTGGGCTAGCAGTCGGAGAAACGTCTGTTTCTCTGCTCCATTGCGACCTGTGCGCAGCCGCGCCGCCACCGCGCGAAAAAGCCGCGCCAGCCGGGCGCCGAGATATAATGCCGTTCTTTCGGGACAGTGATGGAAGAGCGGAACAGATCTGTGTAGAATTCTTGAACGATCTCCATCGCTCTTCGAGGCGTTTGCGTTGTTCCATCCTTATCCACAAGGGCTGACATTATTGCTTTCTGATCGTAGAGATCTCGTTTGCGGCGCTTTATGCTTGAACCTTTCCCAGCGGCTTCTAACAGCTTCAATCTTTTGTAGGCTTGAATGGACTCCTTCACTGCAATTCGACAGGCCTTCGAGATGGTGACTTTTTCCAGATGGGAAGCATTGGGATCCAGTTTAACAGCTCTTCTTTGCTCCAAGAGTTTTATCGCATGTGCGTTGAGTTTTGAAGCAGATGGTGATGTGGCTCCGCAAGAGCTGCTAGCACATTTCAACAGTCCTTTGGAGAGAAGGTTGTAGCCTTCCGATGGATCTTCAAGAAGATTCCAATCGTACGACTTTATTGCATATTCCAACTCCTCAGACTGAATGTGGGGATGCTCACCGGTGCCGGTTTATGAGTGTCATGCTTGAACATCCTCTTTTTGAGAGTCAGCTTCGCACGGACAAGACGGTGATCCGAGCCGGTGTCAAATGAAGGCAGCACGGAGACGTCGAACAGACTCCAGCGTCTGTTTGTAAGAACATGGTCGATCTCAGAACGTGTTTCTCCATTTGGGCTTTCCCAGGTCCATCGTCGGTTTGAAGGCTCCTTACACATAGAATTTCCATGGTAGAGACGGCACGCGGATAGGAAGTCTATCAGGCGCTCTCCGTTTTCGTTCCTTGAGGAAGTTCCATGTGGTCCTAGCCTCCATTCGTCGTGATCATTCGTACCGACGATAGCGTTAAAGTCACCAAAGACAACTTTGTAGTAGCTCTTCTCGTCGTTGACAGTCCTTTCGAGCAGCTTGTATAATTCCTCCCTTTCTTCATCTGTGGCCGCAGATATTGGAGCATATCCATTTATGATGGAGATGGTTCCTTGATCTTTGGTTTCCAGACAGCTACTCGCGGACTGATGATCTTGTAAGAGTCTACTAGGTGGTGCACTGTCGAATTGACGAGAAATCCAACTCCGCCAATATTCTTTCTGCCCACCTTTGCTCCGATAATGAGAAGCTCGTTGTGGTCGGTCCTTCTTATAGTTTCCGTTCTGCCTTTCGTTTCCTGCAGGGCGATAACGTCGTATTTGAAGTTGCGGCTTCTGCAAAGCAGTGTCCGAAGATTCTGCTCAGATGCGATCGAACGACAGTTATAAGTGCAGACGAATAGGCAGTTTCTGTGTCGTGGTGGGAGGGAGTTTCCGGTAGTCCGATTCCAATGACGTCCTGACTCCGAGATTAGATGGTCCCTCGCCGGAGGTGGATGCAACCGACGTCGTAGAAGTCCACCTCCGGCGCGCGGAGGACTGGGGCGTGGGTTTAGTTGTTTGAGCCATGACGGTGGTCTGGTTACTCACATGTTCCTGGCCAAGGATACAGGAGAGCCGCCCATACACGACAAAGCGTCGCGTACTGCGTGACCGTTTGTGCCGTTATCCATCACAAAGTGATGTTCACCCCTTCACCGCGGTGAGGTGGCACATGATGGGGATGATTAGTTAGTAATGTTTCCATAACCTTTAATGTTATCATTTAATCCAAAAGGCAGAGCACTGTTGAGAAGTCTTATCCAAAATACCTCCTTATTAAGTAACGTATTCTTATCTAAGTTTTCGTCTAGTGCATCTAGAACTGTAAAAGATAAGAGAGAATTACAACTGTGGAAATGTTGATACAAAGGAGTAAATTTCTTTCTGTTGTTTATGTAATAAATATGTTTCCTAATTCTTTCTTTTAGGGGTCTGGTAGTTACTCCCACGCACTGCAATTTGCAGTTTGCACATGTGATACAATATACCACAGATTTAGACTTACAGCTAGTATCTTCTTTTTTATAAGTATTAATATGAAAACCGGTGACTGTAGAGTCTATGAACTCATTAAATTTAATTAGTTTACAGTATCTGCAATTGTTACCACATGCTGTCCCTTTGTTATTATTTCCAAAGCTTTTAATGTAGTACTAATTACTTCCGTTTTTATATTTATAAAAGGTATTGCGGGTATAGTAACTAGCAGAACAATTGGCGCTTTGGTTTTCAGACCTTAAATCAAAGCACCTGGGAGGTCCATCCTAGGTACAGTGAGCAGTATCCCGAGAGGGTTCTAGGGGGCTGCCCTACGGTGTCGTCAGACCCGTTTTGTACCAAGTGGTACGGCCAGTACTGGAGGCGCCAAAACATACTGCTCACGACTATTTTGGCTTTTATGAACCCCATCAGTACTAACCCCTAATTTTATTAAGAGTAGGACCTCTTGTATAGACAAGGAATTGTAGAGCGGGCCTTGTATAATCCCTGTTAACCTGAAAGAGAAAGGAAGAGAGAGAGGGGGAAAGAGAAGTAGCGGATTGAAGAAGATTTTGGGAGAAATCAATATTACCGTAGCCTAGGGTCTCAAGTGGAAAAATGTTATAGGTGGTGTACCGTATTAATGGGTATAAAAGTGAGGACTTTAAATAATACATCTAGTGTTGTCGTATAGTCGTAATGCAGGTAGGTGTCTAATATGTAAGGTATGTTCTAATACTAGAAATTGTGGTATTTTAATGGAGATTTTAAGCGTGCCGGTTTTGATTTCTCCGATACGGATCAGGCGGAATGACTGGCGGTGAGCCAGGAACACATAAATCGTAGAGTCCTTTCAGAATATATCCGTGTCGTATCAATGCCGAATCCCGAGCATCTCAATTTGCCGGAGTTAGTTGCAAAGTTCTTGGAGGAAGTCGTGAAGTGAGTAAACGACTTGGCAGTTGAAGAATGTTGTAATATGGCTTATACTATCTAGTTAATAAAATTATGTAAGTGATAATTATGAGGAAGTATTACAGGTATAGTAATACGAATGACTCCTATCCGTTAACCTGGCCAACACCAACGGGTCGAAATGGCAACCTATTCAACTTTAGGGTAAGATGTAATACTATTGATAGAAACTAGGAAGTTATATATTACATTGATGGCTAAGGTAAAGACGACAAACGCTTTCTGGAACTACTTCATGAGTGATGGGAAGCGTAAGCTTCAGGACTATAATAGGAGCAAGTGTCCGTGTATTACGCGACCATACCATTAACATCTCTGACGTGAAAAACCTCAGGTATAGACCTATGTATAAATTAAAAGATGTAAAACGGTGTGGATAAGTTAACAATAAAAGTGTATTTAGCTTGTACTTGCGTCGTAGAATTATGAAGATGTTCCATGACAAGGAGATGACACCATCAGAAATGTTGGTGAAAAATGGTTATATAACCATAAGTGGCCTGTCAGCTAATGGGACAAAGGTACGTTGAGTAATATGAAGACGCAATATAACTATGTAATCTTAAAGTTTAATTTAAGAGATTTCGCTCCACGGAGTTGAGCGTCCTGCTCGGATTGGACTACAGTGACTGGAACGGAACTGCCATTTCCAAGATGTTAACCCTAACCGAAAGGAGGAACTTGGAGGTAAGAGCGGAAAAAGTATTAGGTGTACCTTATGTAATAAAATTATTAAAGGAAGGAAAACTGACTTGGGGATCCTTAGATCTATTTGAAGAGTATTCTTCCCATCCGTGTCATGCTCGCGAACATCCGGTGTCGGTGAGTGGCAAGCACACTATGATCTGTATTATAACATGGAATATAGTGAAGCTATTTAGGAGTCTCAAGACGACGGCTCTACAAGTGAACAATACGCTCGTACTCGCTAAAGAGCAAATAAGGATAGCGAGACGAAGGTCTTGGATAAACGCAGTAAAAAGTAGTGCGAGAATTCAAGAATGAAGAAACCCAAGAGTTTTATCCTGTTAACTAAAGTTTTTTAAATTTGAGTAAACAAAGTTAATTTCTCGTGAGTATAATGTAAATTGTTATATAATGTTACAACTGCTAAGTATAAGAGAAAGAAGTATGAATTCACCAACTTGACGCGGACCACTGGTCCCGTAACTTCACCACTGGGGACTGGGGTCAGCATCCCCTGTGATGAGTGAGTAGAAGAGTTGTTAAAAAATAGATGACAAAACTCATAAGTTCGTCAGACGGTATCATTCGAGACGAATTAGTCCCGGAGAAATAAGAAAATTCCGCAGCAGGATGTCACTGGACGAGCAATTTAAAGTATTGTGTAATAAAATTTATTCTCGGTGAACATTCGATTTGGTAAGCTACCTATTCAGTCTTATCGTTAGTCTCGAAGGATATAAGCTTATCCACTATAAAGTTCCGTAGAAAAATCAGTTACGAAATGCTAAAGATATGTCATGTTGAAACTAATGCTTTAACCTTTTGCTAAAGATCTCTCGTCTATCTTATTGAAATCCTCGGGCAATTTTAGTTCGGAAGCATGGCTCGCATTTAGTCCTGATATGCATATGTGAATAAAACCGATATTCAACGAAAAGTAAAGAGCGTCTGAAAACATTCGCTTCAAGGGTTGTCGAGGCAAGATTCTTTCCTAGCTCATTCGATAGAGCTCGAAATTCTAATATAGGAGATGGTAGGAATCACATCAGTCCGAATTTCTGGACCGCCACTACAAGCCCTCTGATCCTCCTGGCTCCCTATCGATTGTAGTCGCACCAAATCTGGTCAATCTGAGGGCTCCCGTGGTCGGCCAGGTCATCACTGCCTGTGCCTTACAAGGAAAGGTTCCCAACTCAAGGTGAGCTTGCGATGCTGTTTTGGCAGTATGTAGGGCCCTGTGAGCGGAGTCCAGAACGACAGTTAGTTTTTGCTGAACGCTTTTTCAAAGACCTGAAAAGGAGGTCTGTTAGTGTGCGCGCAACTATCATCAACCCCTACGACACCCGACGAGGTGTGCCTCGGCGGCGCAGCTCGTACTGCCGAATTTTCTGCACATATTAGTTTGTTGTCATTACGCTTTCTCGTGCTCACAAGAGTCAGTTTTAGACCATCAATGCTTAAAACAAACCAAGGCTGCCTATTTGCGCCTTCATAAGTGCTAGTTTTTCAACAATGCCTATATGCACCACCACGATATCATACCATATCACCAATAATACCGTAACTGCACACAAATACGCGTACTTTATGGTTGAATATTATGGACCCGGGCCATATCCTACTATATATATATATATATATATATATATATATATATATATATATATATAAAAGAGTAAGCGGTTGTGTCTGTCCTTCCGTCTGTCATTCCCATCTGTCCGTCCATCTGTCCGTCCGTCTGTCCGTCTGGCCTTTCGTAAACGTCTAGTAGTAGCCATCCGGGTTCAGGCGAGGTGTCACCTATGTCGTGTTGAGAGGTGTCAGAAGACGTGTCGCCGATGTCACGCAAAGGGCATCCGAGTTCCGAATATGTGTCATCGACGTCGTGAAAGCGAGCGTCCGAGTTCAGAAGATCAGAAGACATGTCACCAGTGCCGCGCAAAGGACGTCCGGATTGAGAAGATGTGTCACCAACGTTTCGAAAGGCATGTCCGCATTCACACGACGTGTCAACGATGTCACGCAAAGCAGATCCGGCTTCCGAAGCCATGTCACAGACATCGTTTATCAGGTACCTGGGTTCAGAAGAGGCGTCACCAATGTGGCGAAAGGCCTGTCCAGATTCAGACGACGTGTCATCGATGTCGCGCCAGGGGTTCCGGATTCAGACGACGTGCCAACGATGTCGCGCAAAGCACGTCCGGCTTGAGAAGACATGTGACCGACGTCGCTCATCGGGTACCTGGGTTGAGAAGAGGTGTCATCTATGTCGCGCCAGGGGTTCCGGATTCAGACGACGTGTCAAGGTATCGCGCAAAGCACGTCCGGCTTGGGAAGACATGTGACCGACGTCGCTCATCGGGTATCTGGGTTCAGAAGGACCAGTAATGGGGATCGGTGAAAGATAGGGGGGACCAGTGAAGAGGGGACCAGTAAAGGAAGGTCCAGTGAAAAGGTGGGAGCAGTAGTAGGGACTGACGAAGGGGAGGGGGACCAGTGAAGGGTGAACCGAAAAAGGGCTGACAATAAAGGGGAGCCAGTAAAGAGGGACCAGTAATGGGGGACCTAATTGGCGAGAGCCCGTTTCACTTTTTGACAAAAAATAAAAATAAATGTAATAAATATTGGCGGTCTCCGTTTCTCGGCGTTCTGTGTCTCGGCGTTTAAGTCTCTCGGCAACCTAACTAGCGGCATAAGCGCAAGAACCTTGTGTCTAGAAAAAAATATATATTCAAAAACATCGTAAAATGTGGGATCTCTACGCCTGCACTATTGGTAAAATATTAATGAACAAGGTTCTAATTTAACTCTGTTGAATTGTCAAGTATTGATTTTTTAAGCGCTATTTTTCCATACTCTTACCCAGTACAGGGTGCGTAAAAAGAATTGACGCGCCCACTTTTTGTTTCAGCTCCAACGTTCTCTTTCTACTTTTCAAAGTTTTTGTGTGTTATTTTTGTTGTCAATATTGTGTGCAAAAAATATTCTTGTAAAAACTGAAGAAACATGATACCGTCGTGGTTACGGTGATCCTTTCCTGGCCGTTACCAAAGGAGATGAATATTTTACTAACAAGAGAATTAGGCGGTGTTCGAAACGGTCGGTGAGGAAAGAGGTCAGCAACCAAAACGTCAGCCACGGCTTTGTCATAACAGACGATGATTACAAGATGTTCACGCTCGTTCAAATCCAAAATTATCAATCTCTGTCCGATAACGGCAAACAGATAACGCGCGCAGGTGTGGACAGCTTCTCAGACGAGCACAGCTTAAACATGACTCCGCTGGATTACTCTTTTTAGGCGATTTTGGAGAATGAGGTCTGGGCTACTTTCAACAGAAACAGAAAACAGAAAACAAATAACTAAACTCGAAATGGTTCAGAAAACCTTTACTAGACTTGTTTATTTTCGACTGCATCAAGGAGTTTCTTGGGGGGATCTACCCAGTTACGATGAACGTCTGAAACTGCTAGGATTAAGATCTTTATTGAACAGAAGGATTATTTTTGATTTGACTTTTTGCTTTAAATTACTTCGTCGAGAGTTGAAACTCCGGGCCAGCAAGTACTGGATTTTTAGACCTTGTGGATTAAGAGCTGGTTCATTCAACCTTCACTACCTCCCGATTCAAAAGAAGAATTACACGCAGTTATTCAATTGCCTTTTCTTTCGGGTGGCAAGATGGCTTAGACGTTTGCCGGTTGAGGTTTTCAACTCTGTAAACAGCCGTACTCTGTAATGTATAACCTTTCTTCTGTAGTGTGTGCGGTGACTTCTCTTCAGCATTCTTTTCTTGATATCCTTTTTTTGTCACTCATTCATGTTGGTCCCTAGGTTTCATCCTAGACTGTACCTTTAGTAATACATCCTCCTTTATCTAAAATTACTTCACAATTTTTACTTCGCGTGCCACAGGTGGTTTGTCCTAGTTGTCGATCCCATGGGGCGGCCAGCGTACCCATGTGCCGAAGCTCCGGCAACTACCACAAGGGCGTCATAGCTGGCTGACGCGGACAAACAACCTCGTTGGCACGCAGTGATGTCTGCCCATTTTCCTGACTATCATAGCACGTCTTAAAATTACATGCCATCAGGGACCTACGTGGGTGAGTCTCTAACGTACAATATTTTCTAATTGGTTACTGGAGAGTCGTCACTGCCATTTTTTACTATCGTTTTTTACTATCGTTTTTTTACTAATGCTTTCTTCTTCATTCTCTTTCTGCACATGGTTGTTTCTGCTTCTTTTTCCTTGAATTTAATGCACGTCTCCTTGACATATAGAATCTACCACTATATAATTGAGTTAGCTCCCTGCCCTGTAGATGACGAGGCGTATCTCACTCAGGTTGGAAACCTGGCTGGGATACGCCTCCTTGAACCATTTTCAATTTCATGGAACCCCTTGCGACGCCTCCGCGTACCTCGCGCGGGCAACGTCTGCCGTTCAACATGGGATGTTGTTACAGCTGAGGACGCGTAGCCTCCTCCTGCTTGAAACAACGGCATCTGCGCGCGTTTCTGAGTGCCCGAATCAAGAAGACGGGTTCCCTTCGTCGCACCACAACCTTCTGGAGTCCGAAGAGGAGACACCGCCGTCCTACGACGAGGGTTCGCATTCAGAATTGAGCATGAGATGCTACTGCAGCAGAGGAAGCGCAGCCTCCTCCTGCTTGACACAACGGCGTCTGCGCGCGTTTTTGAGTGCCTGAATCCAGAAGACGGGTTCCCTTCGTCGTACCACAACCGTTTGGAGTCAGAAGATCGAAAAGAAAGGAAGCAGAGGTCACATCGTCGTCGTACGACGACCGGTCGCATGCAGAACTCAGCATTATCCCATGTCGAACGGCAAACGTCGCCCGCGCCAGGTACGCCTCTGCGTACCTCGCGCGGGCAACGTTTGCCGTTCAACATGGGATATTGTTGCATCAGAGGAAGCGCATCCGCCTCCTGCTTGACACAACGGCGTCTGCGCGCATTTCTGAGTGCCCGAATCAAGTAGACGGGTTCCCTTCATCGCACCACAACCGTCTGGTGTCAGAAGGGGAGACACCGTCATCCTACGACGAGGGATCGCATTCAGAATTGAACATGAGATGCTGCTGCAGCAGAGGAAGCGCAGCCTCCTGCTTGACACAACGGCGTCTGCGCGCGTTTCTGAGCGCCTGGATCCAGAAGACGGATTCCCTTCGCCGCACCACAACCGTCTGGAGTCAGAAGATCAAAAAGAAAGGAAGCAGAGGTCACATCGTCTCGTACGACGACCGGCCGCATGCAGAACTCAGCATTATCCCATGTTGAACGGCAAACGTCGCCCGCGCCAGGTACGCCTATGCGAATATCTCCCCAGTCCAGTATTTTCTCATAGTCAACTGTACGTGGCGTGCTCGCGAGTTCGACAGAAGTCCCATCTGAAAAATTGGTTAACACCAGGACTCAAGGCGATACCAAACGTAGTATTCACCGAGATGCTTCAGTAAATGTTGTCTTTTTGTTGCTCTGTTAACAAAAATGTATTGAAGATCACACGTGCTTTTTGTGTGAGAGTATTTTCTGAGAAAAAAGCGCAAACCTATAACCTCGCGAAGCGGGCAAGTGCGAGACACGCCGTTAGGCGTGTCGTAGCACTTGTAAATAAATAAATGAACAGAAGTGACCAATCGCAGAAGGCTACCCTGTTTAAAAAACGGGACGAAATCCAATCAGAGTACTTGTGGCGCGTGCTCATGATTTTTCAGCCGTTTTCGCTCCTGTGTTCATCGTAAAGGAGCCAATGTCGATTACGAGTTATTCTATCGTGTTTGCGAGATCTATTTCTCAAGTGAGCATTTTAAAACTTGCTGCGCAATACTATTTTCACAGTCGTCATTTACTGCGTCAATACTTTTTACGCACCATGTATATTACAAAAAAATATTTCTATGCCTTGCAATGCATAGAAAGAATCATCCGACTATGTTAAAATACTCACCCATCCGGTCGTAGACATCGCTCGTCGAGTGCCAGCAGGGCATGGGGATAATGAGGATAAATTAGTGATCGCTCAGTTAATTGAAATTGAAAGAAAGAATTTAATATAGAATTTATAGAAATCTCCCCGGGATCTCCATATCAAGTTAAAGGTTCATGACGCCTTACCTGACGAATCCCACGGAGTACCTTTCCAATGTGCTAGAGTAAAGCTCAATATGCATCTTTATTAGGGAGGCATACTGTATTGGATTACGAGAAAAGGGGGAAGAAAGGAAGGGAAGAGAGGGCAGGCAAGCCCTCTCAAGGCTGGCGACGGGCGACCTCCCGAGTGGGGCGACGTAGACGTGACTCAGATACCACGGAGCTGCTATCTCTAGTAGGTCGTCGGTATCAATGGCAGGGAGCGTTGGCTTCGATCTTATCGACCGGAAACATGACTATCAGCCGAGAAATCTCTTCCGCTAGCCAGTTTTCCTATTCAGATAGACTTTACTGAGGGAACGCCAGAGTGAAGCGTCCGTGGAATAGGAAACTGCAGAACACTGCTCTCTCATAGGCCTATGTCATACCATCGCTCACTCCGAGCAAAGCCTAATGAAGGCTCCCATTTCGACTCATCGCTTCGCGCGATCGATATGGGAGCTCATCGTTAGGCTTCGCTAGGGGTGAGCGGTGGTATAACATAGCCCATAGCCGAACTTGGTGCGTTCATTTTGAAGATTATCAGACCGACTGTTTTGCTATACAAATAGACATGCCAGCGATGCATAGTGAGAAGTAAAGTGAGCAGTCATTAGCATGTGGTGATGTGAAGATGGACGGTTCTCCCAACAAGGAGTATGAAGCTACCACGTCTCCGACATCTCCCAGTGCACTGTCTATCAAGACATTGCCTAAGGTATGGCGCTTGATTCTGCTGTGATTTTGGCAATAGGTCACCTTGTATTTAGTGGTTATTCGCCTAGGTAAGAAGGGAAAGACACGTCAAAAACCCATTTAAATCTGATGTGGCTTAGTTTGAACTAGCCTACGAGAGGACTTCTCATTACATTTAATAGGCAGGAGAAGCCACAATTTTACGTTTATTTCGATTTTCTAGCAGTGGCCGCATCGCGTGTTGGAGGGGGGCCGCCCTTTAATACTCAAGCACGCCTACGACGTGACGTGGCGTTTCCCACGTGTAGAATAGGTTTTTACCGGTCTAGTTCGCGCGTTGACCTAGCCCCCCCCCCTTCGTTGCAAGTGGCATTGCACGGAGTCAGCTTGTGTACAATGGAAAATTCCACGTCAAGGTCGAAGTCCACAGGCTGCCTCTCCAACGCGCATTGCGCAGAGCAGTGACCCCCCTCCCCGGGAAGGCTTGGGCCACAGCTTACTGCCGAGTAGGCAGATCTATCCTAGTTGGATAGTGTCCAAAGTGCTTATCCGGAGCCAGGCTTTGGCCCAAACCCTGAGAATAGAACTTTTAGCTTCATCCGCTCTACTTTTTTAGACTTCATTTTTCGCCTAAAATTGACCTTTTAAAACGGTGATAGAGTGCGAACGATGGTCGATGGACGCACATACCAACCAGGGATGGACGGAATTTCCGATTTCTGTTTTCTGATTTCTGGAAAAAAAAAGTTGGCCAGAAAATAGAAAATGGGGTGGGCGAGCAAAATTGTTTCAATAGAAAGAATCGAAAAAGCATAATAGATTCATAAGTTTTATTTCAAAATAGTGCTTTTAGAAAATTTTAAACTCCAAGCACGTGGCGTTCTTGCATGTGTTCGTGAAGAAATTGCGCCATACACTCATTAACTATCCCGCTTTGTTTGTTGATTGATTGAATATGCTAACAGGAGTCCCTTCATAGCACTTTTCTCGTCATTCATAATATGGCTTTCGTTTTCTTTTGAATTTCAGTAGTAGTTTGGACAATCTACGACTACTTACAACTTTATATCAAGGCTACAATACTAGTGTTCTAAGGGGCATCTAATTATCTATTAATTAACCGCTTGTCCTATAGTAACTGTAGGTAGGATCATTCTCCACCTCCGGTCTAAAAATTGAAAATTGTTGGCTGGTCATCCCCAATGATCGCTTTCTGCAGAGCCTTTGGCGAACCTGCTTTTTTAAACACTGAACATTGCTCAGCTCTTATCGTTAGTTGTAAAAATTATGTAGAGACAGATAACTTTTAGTTACCTTTGAGGTTCAATCCCAATGAGGGGAGGGGGGGGGGGCGGCACTCCATACTCACATCCAAACACTAAATGCAATTGAACACTTGTAACATAACATGTTACCTGAACCCCTCTTGTGATTATTGCGGTCTACTTCCTGAAATAAAGAGGAAATTTAGAGGTAAAAACACGCAAAGCCTCCAACGATCTCCGGCTGCCTCCGATCGCAACGCATGCGTGGGCGTTGACAGGTTCACCATAGCGATACGTGCAGTGACGCCTGCGGGCTCCACGTATCGACCCACGGCCACTGTACGGTTAACCCTGTACGTATTGCCACGGTGAACCTGTCGACGCGCACGCATGCGTTCCGGCCGGAGGGCGCCGTGCCCCCCCCCCCCCTCCCCTCCGCCTTGGGATTGAACCCGAACAATCTCGGCAAGCAAAGTGAATAGGCATCAACATATAGAAATATCTAAAGTACAGCAAACTGGCTGTCCAAATAGACCTTCCTAAGTTCCTACTCGGGAGAAGGAGACTAAAAAGGAGGTCTCTCGGTGCAAATCTAGTAAAGGAGGACCCTCATTCTAAATCTGCAACGTGAACAGGCACCAGATTCATCAACCGCTTACCGCCCTCCAACTGCGAAAATACCGCCAAACCCCCTGACATGACATTCATCAGAATCAGGTTTGGCGTTATTCTCACCGTTAGACGGCAGTAAGCGGTTGGTGAATCTGGCCCCAGATCAACTTCTAGTAGACAAAACACAATTTCAGTGAATAAAATTTAGGTCAAGAACCATCAACCACTTAACAGTTTGAATAAGATATCAGATCCACGGACACAGGCAAAATAATACTTGTTGTTTTCTATGGAATGACTAAGTTCAATATATGGCAGTATTGAACACATTCAGATCTTATGAAATCGTTTAAGAGTGGCCACCAACAAGTAGCATTGCACCGCTGACCAAACCTAGAACCGATGACATGTCTTGTAAACCTGGATGCCCATTGCACTGTACCTTACTAGCCTACCTTACTGATCCAAACACTCACTGCCTTCTCCCTTACTTGTTTACTTTACTGGCTGCACGGCTCCGTTTCCGATCTTAGGCTGGAGGCATACTTCCATCGCCGCGATGACATGGCGATGGAATCGCGGCGATGAGTTCTGCAGAGCGACCCGAAAGGAGGTGGAGTTCTCAGTAGTCGTCGCATCGCTCTCGCTGTGCAAGAGAGCGCGACGGCGATCCAACTCGTACAAAAGATCTCGACGAGCCGAACCGAATTGGGGGAACCGCTGTTGCTATCCGGGAGAAGCCGGTCATTTGAGGGGTGGCTACTGTTGCTACCCTGTTGTAAGTAGCAGTTGCGGTTCGGCTGCTGTTGCGTCGCAGTTCGGTTGTTAAGCGGCTTTCACACTGCCGTTGCTGCTGTTGCAGCAACGAGCAACGAAAAAGGAGTGGAGTTTGATGCTTGCTGCAGCCGCAACGCGGTGAGATAAGATAATGGGATAAGACCTGTGATATTCTCCGTTGACGAGCATCAGCAGCAGGGAATGATGGCGATCATTCCACGTTGCTGAGGCCGCGCAACCGCTGTGCAACCGATGGCTGTGTTGCTGATGCAGGGTTGCGGCAACAGAGGTGTGAAAGCCCCCCTCGTTGCTGCTTTTGCTCCTCTGCGTCTTTGCGGTATGCTTCACCATTATGGCATCGGTTGCGCAACGGTAGTGTGAAAGCCGCTTTAGACTATTGCAGGATAATGGTGCCTTCGGTCCGATAACCATGCCTTCGTATCCCCACTGCTGGTGCGCCATATATCCCACCATATATCCAGGTCGTACGTATTATAAATACATACGTATATACATGTACATGTACGTGTAAATAACCACCTATATATAAAAGAGTTTGTCCGTCGAGTGATCTAATCTAAGTGAGATACGCCGCATTTCCACAACATTTCCACAACGAGAGCGGTCGAATGATCTAACCTAAGTGAGGTACGCCGCATCACCCACAGCGAGAGCGGTCGAGTGATCTAACCTAAGTGAGGTACACCGCATCACCCACAGCGAGATCGTTCGAATGATCTAACCTAAGTTAGGTACGCCGCATTACCCACAGCGAGAGCGGTCAAATGATCTAACCTAAGTGAGGTTGGCCGCATCATCCACAGCGCGGTCGAAATTTCCCATTGAACGTGGGGATTGCTGCAGCATGGAAGGCGCATCCTTTTACTGCTTGACACAACAGCACTTACGTGCGTTCCTGAGCGTCCAGATTCAAGGCATTAAAGAGGGAGCAGTAGGGAATTAGCAATCAGGTGGAGGGGAACAGTTAAGAGGCTCAGTAAGGGGATCCATTACCAGTAAGAGAGTACGGATTTAGAAGATGTGACACCGATGTCATACAATGGGCGTTCGCTCGCCGTCGTCGTGTCGTGAGCGTGGGAGGCCTACTTAATTGGGGTAGAGTAGTAGGGAAGATCCCGAGGGGGGAGGAGAGATCGACCAGGAACAAGGGACCTGGAGGCGGGACCAGGGCGGGGAACCAGCAAGAAGGGAGCCGTAGGGGAATTCATACGGAGAACAAGGAATCTGCCATATGCATAGCCTCCTCATGTTCAACACAGCGGCGACTGCGCGCACTTCTGAGCTTCTTGATCCAGGAAACGGGCCCCCTAGCGTCGTGCAGCTAGCACCCTGATTTTGAATACGTGTCACCGACCGTGCCGTGAGCATGGAAGGACCGCTTAGGGGGTGGTGGAGAAGGGCGGTAAGGGGACCTCTATGGTGGACCAAGAGAGCGACCAGGAAGGAAAGGAGGAACCTGGAGGAGGGGCCAGGATGGAGAAACCAGCAAGAAGAGACCACTAGGTGTCAATAGTGGGAACAAAGAAGTGGGCCAGTAGTTGGGACCAGAAAGGTGGGGGACTAAAGAGGGAGGGAAGACCAGTAAAGGCGGACCAGCAATTAGATCCAGTTAAAAGAAACGAGAGGGGGAACCTGGCTTTGGAAGACATGTCAACGTCAACTTGAAACGCTAGCTGTTGAGCAAGAGAACAATTGCGGTGGAACAACCTGAGGGACAGACCAATGACATTACTGGCCGGTGAGGAAAGAATGTTTACGATGAAGGTACCGAAGTGGTGCAGGTCTTGATGCCGATAAAGTACGCACCAAGTCCTAGATGCTAGTGAATTTTAAGTATTACAAAAACTACTTTCCATAGGTCACAGTGATGCTACAAAGTCGCGCGAAGCGCGCAAGTGCGAGACACGCCGTTAGGCGTGTCGGAGCACTTGTTTACATACATTGTATATATACATACACATCTATGTAAATACATGTGTATACATGTGTATATGTACACGCATGTATGTACAAAAATATATATGTGTATACATATATGTATGCATGTATGTATGTGCATACATGCAAACGGGACATAGAAGAATATAGAAACTATATACTACTAATATTCCGTGTGATTCAAAATTCCTTAAATCGAGTTAAAGCTAAGCAGTGTTCTTGCCAAATTTGTTTACTTTTACTTTTCCTTCTTCTCGGACACTTCAAATCAAACTCTACACGTTTCAAGAAAGAAAAAGTTGTTGAATCCAAACTTCACCTTAACCTATGCATCATGGTGTTTCAACAAAAGGCTTTCATCGATACTGTCTCCACAGATCAAATGATTATCGCAGTATGATACGAGTGCATGGAGGCCTTTCTGTTAAAATATTCTATTCTATGTCTTTAAACTTAATTTGACATTTTTAAATGAAGTTAGGCATGTGTTAAGACAAGGAGACAGATATGCATTCCTTCTTCCAATGAGAACTGCAGCTAAGCGAAATGTTTTCCTATTTTCATTTCAAGGTGTGAAAATTCTGCAGTAAAGTCAGCTCTGAGTCATACCGTTTTTCTGATCAAAAAATCGGGGCACTAAACAGGAAGCGGAAGAAATAGAAATGGTCGGAAGCCGATCCCTATCATGGAAATAAAAATTCCGCACATCCCTGACCAGAGCCTTTTAAAGTTGTTCTCAATGTTATTGCTTTGCCTTATCTTATACCTGGAATAAAGACATTCATTTCTAGAGGTATAAAAAGCCAAGATCCTCGAAATAGCCTAAAAGCAACACGAGCCACGCGGTCGCGAGGCTCGAGTTACTATTGGGGGAACCGCTGTTGCTATCCTGGAGAAGCCGGTCAGCTGAGGGGCGGCTCCTGTTGCTATACTGTTGCAAGTAGCTGTTGCGTTCGGTTGCTATTGTGTTGCCGTTTGGTTGCTAAACGGTTACAGGATAATGTTCTAACACATTTGCTAAGCCTGGAGCGGCTGGTACAGAGGCTATACGTTATTACAGGATGTTTTGTTGCGATCAAAACTCTTGCGCCAGGCGGGACTCGAACCCGCATCTTCTGCTTTCCGGGCAGCGATGTTCGCCTTACACCACCGACGCTGTTTGACCGCACGCAACATCCGCTATATCCTCGAGGTCCGTCAGCACCCACCCGTGATACGGGGGTTACAGGATAGTCGTTCCTTCGCTCCGATAACCGTGCCTTCGTATTCCCGATACTTGGGCATCCATATATCCACGTATATCCAGCTCATACGTAATAGTACATATTTATGTGTACACATATAAATACATAAACACATACATACATTTATGCATATACACATGTGTAAGCATGCATATATATGTATATACGTGTATATATGTATATATGTATACACATATGCATGTATTCACATGCGTATACACGCGTATATAGAGATGTATATGCATTATATGTGAAAATATACAAAAATACGTATAAAAATATGCATGTGTATATGCATGTATACACACGTGTATACATGTATATATACATATATGTGTATATGCCCATATGCATACAAACATACTTATGCATATACATGGCATATATGCGTGTATACAACTGTGTATACAGCGTGTCTCAAAAAACTGTATACACTGTTTTAAAGGTGATAACTTTGCTCAGAAAAGGTACTAAAAAAGTTAAAAGCTCATATAAAATCCTAAGAAAATAGAAATTTTCTGGCATGTGAGCGGTATGGAATGCGCCATGCACTTTTCTGAAAATTTGCATTTTACACTCGATTGATTGTGTTTCGATTTAATACTTATAATAATTTGTTCAGAAAGTGGCCGTATCGATGGATTTGTGCTTCTTTTAAAGTTCAGAACTTGAAAACACAATAATGAATGCGAAAAATGCAGGGTATCCTTTGAAAGTGCAATTAATGTTTGAAAGGTTCTGGCATTGCTGGTAGTGAAGCTTTTTATGACGTTTGAGACTCACCAGGAAGCTATCTCAACGGTAGGTCGGAACGGCCCAAGTGTTGTATATGGGCAGAATCGCCTCTCTCTGGGGAACAAGAAAATGCAAATATCTCGACCCCAATACAACTCTGCGCAGAGTTAGGGACGACAGAAGTTGGGCCGTTGGCGGTGTTAGCCATATGTCTGGAGGCGGATGGCGGGCTCAAGTTGGCTGGAAACGTCGATTATGGGGATTACGCCGCCCCTCTACGCACTGCGCCACCATCGCTCGCTCATCATCGCTGTTTCCAGCCAACTTGAGCCCGCCATCCGCCTCCAGACATATGGCTAACACCGCCAACGGCCCAACTTCTGTCGTCCCTAACTCTGCGCAGAGTTGTATTGGGGTCGAGATATTTGCGTTTTGTTGTTTCCCAGAGAGAGGCGATTCTGCCCATATACAACACTTAGGCCGTTCCGACCTACCGTTGAGATAGTTTCCTGGTCAGATGAAAGTAGAGGGTAACGAGATTTCTGAGACCTGTGAACAGTCAAGATTGCGCCATGCCCCCCTGAACCCTTGCATTTCAGACTCGACTAATTAAGCATGGGCTGAATGCTTGTTACAATCGTGTTACTAGGCCACGTTAACCTTGCTGTGCTTCTTTCAACGTTTCCCAGTAGCTGTAGATATGCCGCTTAACCTCTCCATTTAGCTTGAATATCGCTCCATCAGTCCACAAAATCTGTCTTCGAAAATGTAGCTCCTGCGCATATTTAAATTGTGCAATCAATAACTGTCAATCAATGTCACGTATCTTTCACGTAATTGTCAAGTTCTAAACGTTAAAAGAAGCACATCACAGGTTAATAAGGATAAGTACCAACAAGGTTGTATCAAGCATTCAGCCCATGCACAATTAATCAAGTTAGAAATGCAGGATTTCAGGCGGAAGCATGGCGCAATCTCGACCATTTTCACACCGTAGAAATCTAGTTCCAAGGTAAAGTGTTGCCAAAAAAATCCCGCTCTAAAGTTGGCGGTCGAAAACCTGTATTAATTTCCGGACAACCGCAAGCATTCAAGCGAAACACAATCAATCGAGTATAAAATGCAAAATTTCGGACGAGTGCCTGGCGCATTCCTTACCGCTCACATACCAAAAAATTTCTGTTTTCTTAGGATTTTATATGAGCCCTTAACTTTTACAGTACCTTTACTGTGGCAAGGGTATATCACCTTTCAAACAGTGTATACAGTTTTTTGAGACACCCTGTATACATAACTCTATTTATATTTATTTACTAATTATGTATAAATATATTGAAATAGGAAGTTATTTCGTACGAAACTAAAAAATTTTGCAGCATTGGTGTGTTCACCGCGATGAACTGAGGTAGGCCATTTCTGATGTAACTGGACGAGCAAGTGTCTTCCTATCAAAGCGAATATTCACTGAGTACATGGTGACCCCCCTCCCCCACTGACCCTATTTGCGCCAAATTCTCTAACAGCTCCAAAAATCATTACTGCAATCATTACTTGATGTGGACTGTCCCACAGACGTCCCACACATTTGCTGTAGACCGTCACACGCTTCCCGAATTCTTCAACACCTTCACAGTTACATTCCTTATTTCACGGCTGAAATACTTCAGCATGCCTTGTTAAAGCTTCATTAAAAACTTAAACCTCATACGCAATAAATAGAAATGTCTATTGTCTAGACTAGACGTCGGCGGCAGTATTGATTGCGCCAAGACCGCTTCGATAAGCTTCGCGAGCGCGAGAGTATGCACACATGCATGCGCAGAGCGCGAGAACGCAGAGACCCTGGCCGATGGCACGCTCCCCACCGAGAGACGCAGACAGCGCGACAGCGCGAGAGACGATTGCCACAGACAGCGAGAGTGCGCAGAGACGGGCGCGGGACGCATCAAGCGCGCTACTCACTGCGCCCGAATAGCAACAGTGTGTTGCGGGCCTCCAACAGGATAGCAACACACTGTTGCTGTTGCAACAGAATAGCAACCGCAGTTTTTGTTGGTAACTGCAGTTGCCATTCTGTTGAAGGGGCGTGGCTGGGAGGAGACTGTTCGGCTCGTCGAACCTGAATGTCCGAGTAAGTGATGCGTTCGCGCCGGCCAGCTTAACAGTCGATTGTTCCATGGACGAAGCACTGCAAAGAACGCGTTGTCGTCAATATGATCAAAGATTAAGTCTAGAGCCTAGACTAGGCGGCAGTATTGATTGCGCCAAGACCGCCAAGCATTGCGTGCGCAGTGTGCGAGAACCTGAATAGACGCATGCGCAGGGCGCGAGAGCGCGGACACCGGGAGAGCGCGAGAGACGACGGCGCGCGGCCAGTTCAGAACGCAGGCAGTGAGAGTGCGCGAGACGCTCTAATGACTGCGTCTGCATAGCAACAGTGTATGCTAAGCTGTAACTTCTTCGCTGCGGCGCAGGCGTATCCGATTGGAGTACGGTAATTATTGCGCCTGGTTAGCAGCAGTGTATTGCGAGCTTCCGGCGGGATACCAACACACTGTTGCTGTTTCAACGCAATAGCAACCGCAGTTTCTGTTTTCAACTGCAGTAGCCAGACGGTTGAAGAGGACGTGGTTGGGTGGAGACGGTTCGGCTCGTCGAATCCGAATATCCGAGAATGCCGACCACCATGGGCGGCGCGACAAAGTAGGCAAACAATGGCACAATGGGCGCCATCGCGCGTGCTGGCCGCCACGGCTCCAGGACCTAACTCCAACGCGACGTCGCGGCACTGAAACGCGGACGTGCGCTCGGTGACGCATGGTTGGCCGCAGAGCACGAAATGTTCTCAGTGTTTAAGCTCCTAGACCATATTTCTAGCAAGGAACTTAATATCCCACAGAATGTGGTAGGCAACAGTCTGCAGCAGGACAATTGATCCGAGAATGGGTGATAGTGACCTTTTTCCGTAGTATAACCATAATCACGGGTAAAAATTGACCGAAGAAGTTGTAGATGGCAAATGCTGACGCTAAAAACCATCCACATGACCAGGATTCCTGTATAACCCCCCCTCCCCCCCCCCCCCACCCGGCCATATTGGTTCCTCGCTCACGTGTCTCCCGTTCAGGTCCCTTCTCCTAATAAATGTATTGATACTAGGGGCAATAGGGAGGGGTGAGGGGAGATATGTGCCCTGTTGTGACGGCTCCGTCTCCTCTCCTTTTCTTACTATAATTTCAAATTCCAGCAGTATCCTAGAGCGCCTTGTACTCCCTTGTTGTTGCAACTTGCACCTCCAACCACTTACTGGTCCCTTTCTTAGTATTTCACATTAATGGTCATGCCACATAAGTGTTGCCTGGTTGCTCCCTCGTCCCTGGTCCTCGCCACTACATTACTTACTTTTGATACTTTGATGGTCCTTTGTTGGCTGGAGGTCTTCTCAGCGGGGACCACAACTCTTCCAGACCGCTCGATCTCTGGCTGCTTGCATCCAGTGAGGCAGACTCCGCTCTCTGAAAGATATTGAGAATGAGTCTGCCCATCGCGTTGGCGGTCGTCCCAGTGATCTCTTATGGTCTCTCGGGAGCCGTTCTGTGACACGGAGACTCCATCTATCGTCCTTTCGTCGAAGCAGGTGTCCGGCCCAGCGATATTTGGACTTCTTCATGTATTGCAGCGGGTCTGCTAATTGCGACTTCTCCCGTAGCTCCGAGCTTCGTAGGCCTTCTTGCCATTGCTGACGAAGGCTTGTCCTTAGAAGACATCTCTCCAGTGCACGATGCGTAGTTTGCATCGCTCTGGCGATTGTCTTGTTGTCGGGCCAGGTTTCCGTCGCGTAACACATCGCAGGCAGTACAGAGGCGTTGAATATCGAGGCCCTGAGGCCGGGATCCTTGACCTGATCGGTGACTTCGCGAATCGAACTGAAGGCTGCCCATGCTGCGCGTCTCCTGCGGGCGATTTCAGGAGCGAGGTCGTTATCCATGTTCAGCTCTCTTCCCAGATAGACGTAGGAGTCGACCTGTTGCAGAGCGACTCCATTTAACCTTGCGAGTCCCGTGTCACACCACTGATTGACGATAAATTGTGTTTTGGACATATTCATATCCAATCCAATCTTCATACCTGCCACATTGAGCTCGTTCAGCATTTCCTCGACTTCTGCCGTGCTGGTAGAGATGAGAACAATATCGTCGGCGAAGCGAAAGTTGCTGATCCGTTTACCGTCGACAAGGTAGCCTTTATCGTCCCAGTTCAAGTCTTTCATGGCATCCTGGAGTGCCGCTGTGAATAGCTTGGGAGAAATCGTGTCTCCCTGCCGTACTCCTTTCCCGATAGGAATTTTAAGCTTTCGATCAAACAGCTGGATGGTAGTCGATGTGTTCGAGAAGCATTCGTCGAGAAGTCGGATGTAGGGCGAGGATATACCAGCGTGCACAAGTGCGTTCAAAACGGCGTTGATTTCCACAGAGTCAAACGCTTTCCGGTAATCCACGAAGACAAGGACAAGTGGGAGGTGGTATTCGCGGCTCCTCTTGATGAGCTGTGAGACAGTCTGAATATGGTCCATGCAGGAGAAATCCTTGCGAAACCCTGCTTGCTCCACTGGCTGATATTCATCCAAGCAACGCTCCATGCGGTTAAGCAGTATCTTGGTGAAGATCTTGTACACAACCGAGAGAAGACTGATGGGTCGATAGTTGTTGATATCCTCCTGCTGACCTTTTTTGAAGATTAAAACTGTTTTCGACTCCTTCCATGAGTCCGGAATCCTACCAAGTCGAAAGGTAGTGGTTGAAGTGCTTGGCAAGAAGTGAGCAGTGAGCGTGAGGGCACTGCCACCCGCACGAAGGAGATCAGCAGAAATTTTTTCTGTTAAAATGCTATAAGTTGTTGATGAATCCGACCCCAGATCGTATCTATTTACGTTATTTCCATGTACTTTGCTGACGTCTGAACGCGCTATCGAAACCGTTCAGCAGTCGCGGATATTTTCCTTAACGATAGTTTTCGGCATTTTCTCCCATGGCTGCGGACATTTTCTCGCACCAAAGCAGACGCGCACAGTTTGGGCATTTTGTCTCGCAATGTAGTGGCATTTCTGCATTTCTGCATCTCATTTCTGCCACTACATTGCGAGACAAAATGCCCAAACTGTGCGTGTCTGCTTTGGTGCGAGAAAATGTCCGCAGCCATGGGAGAAAATGCCGAGAACTATCGTTAAGGAAAATATCCGCGACTGCTGAACGGTTATCGATAGCGCGTTCAGACGTCAGCAAAGTACATGGAAATAACGTAAATAGATACGATCTGGGGCCGGATTCATCAACAACTTATAGCATTTTAACAGAAAAAATTACAGCCGAAATCCATGATAGCGCGGCTTATCAAGCGATGTGGTGAGCATAAGCCGCGTTGTCTGAGTTTTCCGCGGTGTATTCTCTGTTAAAGTTATGTAAGTCGTTAATGAATCCGACCCCAGGATAAATAAAACCGTGTGCATCAAAATCGAGAAATTTATGGAAAGCATGTAATCGTTAGAATGTGTATGTGCTATGAATTCGTTAGCGCACTTAATGGCGTCACCATGTTAGTGAAGGTTTCGGAATACGGGGAAAGATTACTCGCACATTACTGCATAAAACGATTAACTCAGTAGCGGAGTTTCATGCAAAAAGAACGCTCGAAGGAACGCTAGAAACACTTTTGCTCGAAAGGTAATGTATAGTACGTAAAACTAGAAGACAATCACATCCCGTGCCTTGCTTTGCATTTTTAAATTGCATTTTAAATTTTTGGATTTTAAATGTTCACGCCTTGATTGGTACCTATAAATTTCTCTACTTTTCCTATGCATATATTAGGTTGTCGGATTATAAATATCGTTTTTGCTCAAAAAAGTTCACTACTAGAAAAGCATGACCATACCTTAATACAGTAAGGAAATCATCATTATTATCAATGACGTGTCGCCAACTTCCTCGCAAAGGATGAATGCCTTTCTTGAAGAACTCCGATGGCTGCGACTCGGAAAAGTTGGGCACCGAAATTTTGACCTCGTCACGGTTCTTGAATTTTTTCTCCGCCAAGGCTTGCCACATCGACCGGAAAAGATGGTAGACTGATGGCGCAATGTTTGGGCTATAAGGCGGGTGAGGCAGAAGTGCCCAGCCGAACTCCTCAATTTTTTGCAGCGTGATATTCACGGTGTGCGGTCGAGCGTTGTCATGGAGGAATATCACAGTTGCTGCGATCACTCCTTGTTTACGCAGTGCTCTGTACACGCGGCTCAGTTGTTTTTTGTAAATCTTCGTCTTTGTCTGTCGCAATTGTTTGGGCTGCTTCCAGCACCTCAAAATGCACCAAACCTCTACTGTTCCACCAAATACAGAACATGAGATTTTCCGTGAATGTGAGGCTTTGCCGTTGTCTTCGGAACCTCACCGATGAATGGCATTCAGTCTGTGTTCTGGCTCCGTTTAGCAGCTTCACTTATAAGCAAAGGACCCGAAGTCCAGGGTTGGAATGTAATCGGATAAGACACTACGACTTGGGCAGTGTTATAGCGAAAATGTGGATGGCTCGCTTTTAAAAGAAGCGGAGTATGATCGGCTCTTGTACTCCATAGCCATTTCTCTTCCTCTCCTTTTTAACCGCTTTAATGTCAGAAAGCAGGAGCTTCCTAGGCTCCAGAAATGGCTACCTCCCTACCGCAGCCCTTCGGGCTTTAATCGTTCCGTTGTTGTACTTGGGTTAGAAATACAAAACGTAGATTCTCTCGTAGTATACCGAAGGCAAAAAACGTCGTTGAACAGCCATAACCCGATTCACTTGCTATTCACGTGACTGGCCGCAGGACGCTCGAGTGCGCTGAAAGGAAGCAGGGACGCAGCGGAGGTCCGCGCTTGCCCGCGCTTAGCTCGCGTAGACTCACAAGGGAAGGGTTTGAGGCGGTATGTCTGAACGGAAGAGCGAGTCATACAGGGAGATTTCTCATTTTGTATAAAAATGTTTTTATTTTTTGCCAAGTCGTTAATTCTAAAGAGTGGGTGTACCTTGACGTTACAATGGATTACAATGGATGGACGGCTCATCACGAGCTTGGGGGTCGTATACGCCCGCGATGCCTCTGCCGGCAAGCGGCTCGGGGCGAAGTGGATAGTGACGCTGCTTCATGCGAGGAGGGTCGGGGGTTCAGTTCGGCGCTGCTTCTGCGCTACTGCATTTTTGCATTTCAACTGATTGGTTGAGATTTGGGGGATTCTGACATTCTTCACTTTTTTCATTTTTGCATTTCAACTTATTGGTTGAGGTTTGGGGGATTCTGTACCATTTTCAGACGTTTTTTTGCCTACTTTTCCAGCTGCATGTCGTAATATTCACAATGATGATGTACAAATGTAGTACACCAGTGACACACAGGTACAAATTGTATGAAGCAACATTGGGCACATTACGGGCAGCGTACAAAAGCTATCGCCTCCTCACAGTTTAATTCCATACAAGGACCAATGCCCTTGGAAAATCCATCCTACTGGGATTTTCAAAAGAGACCGGTATGACGTCGGAGGTGGTTAAAATAAGAATTGAGGTCTGCGGATCCCGCAGAGATTAACCTAAACGGCATCAATACACTCTTTCCCTCATCCTTGCCTGTCACCTGGAAATCAGAGGGCTGTTGAAGATTTTCTAAAACCTAACACCAACGATGTCCGCCGATGCTCGAGTGGTGATCCACCTGCTCACGTTGAACTGTGAACCACCTTTAGACAAGGAGCCTCCGAGGGCAGAAATCAAGCTGGCCGAACAGATACTCAAGGACTTCGAAGCACGTCAACTTGTAGTTGACGAAGACGAACAGCTGAAAGTTGTGGAAGAAAAAGAAGAAGATTGGCATCAGCAAGGTGAGATGATGAACGTGGAGAGGCAAGCAAACAGTGGGCATATGATAACGTTTTCGGGTGGAGTGATTCCATTCCCACATCATTGTGCACGACATTCCTTTGACCTGCAAAAAAGGAAGAACATCCTGAAGGTAGGTGTCGAAGCTGCATGTAGCTGCGTGTAGCTGAAGGAGAACGGATTTATTATAATGACATTGAAGCTGGTGTCGCTGATGTACCTTTGAGGAGCCTGTAGCTTTTATACGCTGTCTGTATTGTGACCAGTGCTTCCGTTTCATGCACTTTGTGCCTGCGCATCACTGGTGTTGGACGTTTATACATCATTAATGTTGAGCAGCTTTCTCATTGCCTTGTGGTGAAAAATCGGTCAGTAATAAACAAGTGGCAAGGAAGTCACTCTTCAAGGCGTATAGCTGGAAAATTAGACCAAAAACATCTCAATATGGTATAGATGTCAGAATCCTTGAAATCTCAACCAACCAGATGAGATGCAAAAGCAGGAGGATCGAATCCCTACCCGATCTCCCACCCATGAGTCCAGAATAATAGCGTTTTGACATACTGTGCTCTTTCGCAAACTTCCTATTATGCTGAGAGGAAAGACTATCTGAGCTGAAGTACGAGAAGTCATTTTTCGACTCGTCCAGAAGAAATTCTCTTATCGGCGGATAGGACTGCTTTTCGGATGCGGAATTTCGACAATTGCTGCTATATTCAAGAGAACGAGACAGTCCGGAACATCAAAAGACGCTCCTAACTCAAGCATGCCACGGATTACGACTGCTACAGACGTTTATGTCATCCAGAGGATGTCGAGGCGAAACCCGTCGCTGACCGCCGTCGACATAAAGAAGTCTGTAGCTTCTCAACGTGGCTTAGATGTGAGCGCGAGCACGGTAGAACGTCGACTGAGATCTTCTGGACTCTATGGATACGTCCTGTTAAGAAAGCTTTTAGCAGCTAGAAGAAGAGGAAGCTAGACTTCGGTTTGCCAACGTGCATTTGAGCTGAACGATAGACGATTGGAAAAAAGTGCCTCTCAGCGATGAGAGCAAGTTCAACCTATTTGGATCTGATAGACCACACTACGTAAGAAGTCAAAAAGGCGCGAGGTACGACAGAATATATCAGCTGCCAACTACTAAATAGCGGAGGAAGTGTTACGGTATGGAGATGCTTCAGTGCCCGCGGACCAGGACCTATTCACCACATGCAAGGAGTTTTGGACTCCAGACGCTACAGGCAGATTTTGAGCAATGTTATGCTTCCATACGCCAAAGATGCGTTCCAAATGCCGTGGATTTTCCAGCAGGACAACGACCCGAAACATGTTTCGAAGACGGTGTAGGAGTGGTTCAGTGAAAATGGAATTCATTATGCCGTGGCCTTGTGAACCCAATCGAACACCTTTGGGACCCACTTGCTAGGAGTTTAGCAGGTCTCACAGCAACAAGCAAGGCCGAAAAGTTCGAACAATTAAGGCAGAAATGGGAAAACATCGGAGGCGACCTGATTAACAAACTGCTGGAGGCCATGCCGAGGAGATGGAAGCTGTAATTCTAGCAAAAGGTTTTGCAACTCGCTACTAATAAAGCTACATTGTTACAGGATGTATTGTTGCGATCAAAACTCTTGCGCCAGGCGGGACTCGAACCCGCATCTTCTGCTTTCCGGGCAGCGATGTTCGCCTTACACCACCGGCGCTGTTTGACCGCACGTAACATCCGCGATATCCTCGAGGTCCGTCAGCACCCACCCGTGATACGTGGATGGGCCAGCCGCTGATATCAGCATGGAACCGGTTTTGATCGCAACAAAACATCTTGTAACAAGGTATAGCCTCTGTACCAGCCGCTCCAGGCTTAGCAAATGTGTTAGAACATTGTTACTAGTAAGGTCTTCAGCTTAACCGGTTCCATGTTGATATCAGCGGCCGGCCCATCCCCGTATCACGGGTGGGTGCTGACGGACCTCGAGGATATCGCGGATGTTACGTGCGGTCAAACAGCGCCGGTGGTGTAAGGCGAACATCGCTGCCCGGAAAGCAGAAGATGCGGGTTCGAGTCCCGCCTGGCGCAAGAGTTTTGATCGCAACAAAACATCCTGTAACAAGGTATAGCCTCTGTACCAGCCGCTCCAGGCTTAGCAAATGTGTTAGAACATTAAAGCTACATTGTTTCAATGTATAACTTTTCTGTCTTCGGTAAGAAAAGAATGCTGCCGAAGTGCTGTACACCGTGCTGCCCCGCGTCGCCGACGTCGCCACAAATGCGTCACCGACGTCGCCGACGTCGCCACAGACGGGCCGACGACGTCAGCGTCGCCGACGTCGCCGACGTCATCCAAGGGTGGCAGAAAATGCGCTCCGATGGAGTGTTATGATTGTGGGTTGGTTCTTCGTTCCCGGAACTGCCATAATCACCACAGTACTTCGAATTACGAAATTAAGAAAAAGGTCTTTGCTAAACCGACGATTTTTTGACGTATAATCGGGATAGACTGCGCCATGCACTCGTCTGTTATTTTGCATTTTACAATCTATTGATAGTGTTTCGCTTGAATACTTCCTATAATCTCTTTACAAAGTAACCGTACCGAATTTGTGCTTCTTTTAAAGTTTAGAACCTAAAAACACACTATACCTTGCGAAAAATACAGGGTATCCTAAAAATACAGGTACTTTTGAATGGTTCTAACATTGCTGCTAGTGAAACCTTTGAACACTTATCCACCCATCTAAAAGCCAAATTTGGTTAGTAAGAGAAAATTCGGCAGATTAACAATGGCTGAGCAGACTACCGTACATACAGAACAAAAAATCATCAAGTCTTGAAGCATTAAGAAGAATCAAGAATTAAAATTTCTTTTGAAGATTAAGAAAAGCTCAAAATGTATGCAAATTCGAGGCAGATGTGATCACTTAGCCTTTCTATGGGCAGACTGGTTACCAAATGATGACATTGAAAACCCGCTCCGATGCCAAAAATGCGCTCCGATGCTATCCTGTCAACGTCGTCCCCGACGCCGCCACAGAAGATGAGTCCGGCCCCTGATTTTAGTGGCCTTAGCAATTCCCATCTTCTTGCACCGTCTCTTTTATTGTTCTAGGTGCGAACTTAGAAAGCGGTTCCACTCCTAACCCTGCGTACTACAACAATAAATGGAATTTCAGACAGAAAATTCACCGACAAACCGGAAAACCGAAAGGACGAAGCTGAAAGGTGTGGTTGTCTTCTACGCTCTTACTCATTAGTGACAGTGTGTTTCAGGTGGTTTGAGCTTCGATGAGGAGGAATTGGTGAGTTCAGCGCTGTGTACAAAGAAGCTGCTTCGCCTTTGTTGCTTCACTGCGAGACCATAAAAATAATAACATTTCGTTGTACTTTGATTTGTAGAACTGGAACAGATACTAGCAGGGCAGGGTTGTACAACGCATGCCGCTTACCTAACCATATGAAGGTGGCACTATTCCGCAGACTTAAAGGTATCCACAGTCGATTCAAATCAACGGCGCAAGAGGTTGCTGTAACGGCTGAGAGGTCCTGGTGTTCGGCAACTGGACAGTGAATTCCGCGAGGGTTCTTGAGTCCTTTTTTGGTTCCTGAGAGGATCTTGCGTGCGTGATGTTGGTGTACATACCTTCCTTGAACACCTACCTCAGATTGCTTGCAAAGTACGGACTATTTCATGAAGCTCTAGACTCAAGGATAGTATAGCGTAGCTGACAGTTCCTGCGTTATAACAAAACAATGCGACCCTTAAGCCCTCCTCACACTTTCGCGGCAAGCGGCATGCACCAAACTGCCGCGTAGGCGGCAAAACTGCCTAATGAAAGTGAAGGGGCAACGTGGCGCGGCACTCATCCTCAGTTTCGCCGCCACACTCCAACGCCAACGCGATTTCGCTGTCATTATCATTATCAGCTTCCGTTCTAGATTGCCGCCACGATCAGCTAGAGTCCAGGCAACACTCTACCGGCGGCACCGCGCCTGCCGCTCAGGCGACACATCAGCAGCAGGTTTTGCCGCCGGCGGCGATCTCTGCGTCTCTGCCCTACACTTAAACATAGGGCTGCAGCGTTGCCGCAAGTGTGGAGGCCCTTAGAGCGACTCCTATGCACGTCAGTAGTAGTTCTGACAAGGTGGTACAAGAATGATGGCCCTTTCGAGGCAACTAATTTGAATTACTGTAACTTGCTTCGAGGAAAAGCTTTTCAATAGAGAGTACCGTCAGAAAAATCAACATGTTTCTGCTAACGAGAATCTGGTTTAAAAATTCCAGAAGCATAAAATTATGGAGCTCTGGAGACGACGAAGTCGTCGAACACCTTTCATGCGTAGCCTTGGTTTCGCAAGCATATCTCGCTCAGGAAAATGACGAGTTGCTTGAATAAATGATAGTTTGTAGGAGAAAGGTGGTCGAGGGTTCATACCCAAACTCAATCAGCTTTTTTCTTGTCATCAATAAAACGTGCAGTTGATCGTTGTCTTGGTACAGAATTACACCTTCACTTTTGATCATTGCCGTCTGAAATCGGTGCAATCATTTTGGTGCATTTTGTCCAATTCCTCGCAGCACTTCCCCTGTGCTGGTTTCGGCTGGAACAACGAAGCTGCGGTGGATCAAGCTGTGACCCTCTCCTCCTCTCGTTTGCTAACTACCAAACAGTCACCATCATCTACATTTCTTTGGTGCAATGCGGGCTTTAGGGAATGGTTCAGTTTCGCCCTGGTCCAGCAATTGACTTCGCCGGTTGTCGTAAAGAGTTCATTTTTTCATCACACGTCACAATATATTCCAGGAAAGAATCGTTGTTGTTGCGCAAAAGAAGGGACAAACACATTTCGAGACGGCGAGATTTTGATTTTTGGAAACTCGTGCAGCACCCATTCGTCAAATTTTTTACTTTTCTAATTTTCTTCAAAAGCCGTGTTAGGGTTGGGCGGTCCGATTGGCTGGATTAGCTGATTAGCTCCTAAGCATTTTTATTGTGGATTTTCCTTTTTAGGCTTCACAGGAGCCGTAACATTATTATAAGTCCACCTAATAACTAGGCAGCACCGGTCTTCTAATGTTCCTGGGCTGGCATCTATACCATTGGCATCTACCTGCAACTCAACGTTGTCACCTCAGATAGCCTACCGCTTTCGTCCCGATCCTCAATAATAGGACAGCAGCTTGGAATTTCTAGAACCATTTAATGACATGCTCAGATGTGGGGCCTTCACTCCATATCTTAATGATATTTCGAGTTGCTTCTGCGAGACTACAACCGCAGAAGCAACCCGAAATACTCGCGAAGCAAAACGACGCGAATTTCCTGTTCTGACAGCACCTTTGCAAATGATCCGAGACAACCAATGAAACGATGGCTGAGGGGCGTAATAGTTTCGTGCGATAGCGCGAAGAATGTGCCTTTTAACTATGTTTAACGTGACGGCGTTCGTTCAAGATTTTGTTTAATTACCAATGCCGAAATAAAGTAAGTACAAAAACGGCCATTATTTTTGCTCTAACCTAGTACGCGCTTCTGTGAAGCGCCGTTTAAGTTTCACAAGAGCCGTAACATAACTATAAGTCCACCTTATAACTAGGCAGCACCGGTTTTCTAATGTTCCTAGGCAGAAAAACCCTACTATACATAGCCTAGGAAAACATAGACCTCTAATGCTTTTAAACTTGTGACAACGGATTTCGATCGTTTCATGATTGTTCGTCCACCAGATGAATCTGTTTGAAATGAAGGACGTCAAACAAAGGATTTCTACAAATGCCATGGGAATGTCCCCTGTGCAGTCCATGGGATGTCGAGGGATTTCGTTCTGTATATGCAAAGCTGACTCGAGCTGACTTGCCACGAAATTTGCTGGAGCAGCATGGGAACTGCTGATTAGTTCATCTGGGAGCGCTTCTGTTAACCCCATGGTGGATCAATATTCTAGCGTCTTCTCGTAAAGGACTGAGGATATGCGTGGGAATAGTGAGACTGGCGAATCTCCTCGGCTCTGGCTCACAATGTTGTCTATTCATTGCTTGACTGCAAAAATTGTATAGAAGAATGGTAAACCGAACGAAAACTAGAGGATCCTGAAGGCTAGCCGAGTTACTGCTCTTGTCCTACAAGAACGCACTCACCAATCATAAACTTCGCCTCAGATTGGAGAGCCTCGAAAAAGCCGTGAAATCTTCCCTGTAGGTTACAGCACTTCTTTATTACCAAAGTGAGGCAAGTTATACACACTAGTAGCGAGTTGCAAAACCTTTTGCTTCAATTACAGCTTCACATTTCCTCGGCATGGACTCTAGAAGTTTGTTGATCACGTAGGGTCCGATAACTTCCCATATCTGCCTTAGTTGTTCAAACTTTTCGGCCTTGTTTCTTGCTGTGAGACCTGCTAAACTTCTAGCAATGTGTTCCTAAAGGTGTTCGATTGGGTTCAGATCCGGTGACTGAGAAGGCCACGACATAAGATGAATTCCATATTCATTGAGCCACTCCTTCAGCACTTGATATATGTATTCTGTCGTATCTGACGCCTTTTGGACGCCTTACGTAATGTGGTCTATCAGACCCAAGTAGGGTGGACTTGCTCTCGTCGCTGTACAGCAATTTTCAAGTCGTCTATTGAGACAGAGAGTTTGCTAGTGAACACCGTATGTCAAAGGATCGCTATGGCGACCCAATTGGCTACCACATATCCAAATTTCACTCTGTTTGGACTTTTTAAGGGCAGGTTATGACGAGAAATACAAGTGTTCAGAAACTTTTGAACGCTATGTTCTGAATGGGTTCTCTCCTATATCTCCTACTAACACTTGCCGTGTCGGATGTTGGTTGGCTAAGTGAGTGCGCATCGAGCTACCTATAAACGCGTTTCTCACTGAATTAGCACCAATCGGAGCGGTGTAGTGAAAGGGTTCTCGTTTCGTGATGGACAAGTTGTGGGTCAAGCTTTCGGCATGTCTTTTTTGCAAGTTAAGGTTTGTTTTCGATAAGACTTTTCATTCCCATTTTGAAAAAAATATATCAATTGGCACAATAATCTCATATACAAAGTTTGGGCAAAATCGGTATTGCAGTCCCCACCTCCCTCACCATGACTTACAAGGAAAGGTTCCCAACTCAAGGCGAGCTTTTGCGATGCTATTTTGGCAAGATGTAGAGCCCTGTGAGCGGAGTCCACAATTACAGTTAGATTTTGCTGAACACCTTTTTAAAGACCTGAAAAGGAAGTCTAAAGGCGTGCGCGCAGCTGTCATCAACCCCTACGACACCCAACGGGATGTGCCTCGACGGCGCAGTTGCTAGGAGGGTCCCCTCATATCAGCACATCGGGGTGTTTTTCAGTTCGAGCCCGCGAACTGCTGACAATTTTGCACATATTAGTTTGTTGTTATTACGCTTTCTCGCTCGGTTGGCCTAGGCAGGAAATCCGAACCGTGGAACAGGAGCGGGTTCACGCGACAGCTGGCGCCTCCTCCGACTGTGTTACACATGACTGTTCAAAATATCAGATTGTTGCGGAAGTTCTCGCCATTTTCAAGGCACCACATTTTTTTAGTTTTACAAAAAAGCGAAACACGTCAAGAAACGAGGTAACCGTCATCCTGTTCTACCCCTCTTCCTCACCTTTTACGCAGACTCCCAATCCCGTCAGCGTAGAACTTTTCTGGCTTTGGTTCGAAAAAGCCAGCCAGCCAGCGTCCCATGTCGTCCTGGTCATCCAACGTTTTTCCTTGCATGGCATTGGGGAGAGACAGGAAAAGGTGGTGGTCTGTTGGTGCAATACCTTTTCTTCCGAAACGCGCTTGCCGTCAAAGAGGACTGATTTCTCTAACGGTGATTGTTCGCTGTTGTCGTTTTCCTCACAGTCATCATTAGGTGTCCAGTCGACACTTCCTCATCGAAAACCACCTATGAAACCAACTGGATGATACGTATAGAAATGTCCCATTTTCATTATACTTCCTATAACCTGAACCGATTCTTCTTCCTGACAGTCGGTATCTCCATATATGGCATTCGGGAGTCCTTTTATGTCTCTCCTTGTCGGGGAAGTGAAATCCGGCGTGAAGGTGGAAATTAATCAACCGTAAGGTACGCGTATTTGTGTGCATTTACGGTATTATTGGTGATGGGTATGATATGGTAAGGGTGCAGATGGGCATCCTATCCTATCCTATCCTACTATATATAAAAGAGTAAGCAGTTGTCCGTCCGTCTGTCCGTCCGTCCGTCTGTCCGTCCGTCTGCCTATCCGTCTGGCCTTTCCTATCCTAGATCCTAGACGTCGAGTAACAGGCGTCCGGGTTCAGACCATGTGTCACCCATGTCAGGTCGACAGGGTCAGAAGGCGTGTCACCGATGTCGCGCAAAGGGCTTTCGTACTCACCATGTCACCGACGTCGTTCTACAGGCGTCCGAATTCAGAAAAGGTGTCACCGACGTCGTTCAACAGACGTCCGGGTTCATAAGAGGTGCCACCGACGTCGTGCAACAGGCGAACGGGTTCGGAAGAGCTGTCGCCGAAGTCGCGCAAAGGGGGAAAGGGGGGGGGGCAGGTACAGAAGACATGTCAGCGATGTCCTTCAAAAGACGTCCGGCTTTAGAAGGCGAGTCAACGATGTCGATTAAACGATGTCCGGGTTCAGGCATGTCACCGATGTCACGCCGTGAGCGTGGGAGGACAAGTTTGGGGGGGGGAATATCTTGAAAAGTGAAATTCTTGAAATTCGTGAAAGTGACCTGGAAGGGGGAGGGGGGCTGGAGGTGACACGGAGACGGGGAACCAGTAATACGGGATCTCTAAACTGGGGTCAGTAGACGGGACCAAGGGAATGGGAAAACCAATAATGGTGTTCAGTAGACGGTTACCAATAAGGGAACAAGAAAGGAGGAGTTAATTAAGGATGGTTACCAATAAGGGCAATCAAAAAGAAGGGGTCCAGCAGCTGAAGCGGGCAAGAGGGGACCACTAAAGGATGACCTGTTCGAGAGAACCAGTAAAGGCCGCCACAGACTTCTGCGGCGCCGCTCAGCGGCTTGACTCATCATCAGTGGGAGCGGTGACGGCGAGGTACTGTACTGTTTCTAGTGGGGACCGACTGGTGCTTAACAATAACGCGCCCCGATGACGATCGCGCGCCCGCATCGACCGTCTCCGCTCTGGATCCCGCCGCGAAAGGGCAGAGCGCAGAGCGTAGACAGACAGACGCTGGAGCAGCGCCGCCGGGTGGAATGATTCAAGTCATTTCCGCCAGCGACGCCGCCGGTGCCGCCGGTGCCGCCGGCCGGCCAGCGGCGCCGCTGGAGGCGAGCTCTGCGTCTCTGCCCTATGGTTAAGCATAGGGCAGCGGCGCCGCAGAAGTCTGTGGCGGCCTTAAGGTGGGGTGGGGAGGGGGGGGGGGGGTGGCGTCCGGATTCAAAAGATGTGTCAGTGTTGTGGGGCAACGGGCTTCCGCGTTCAGAAGACGTGTCTCCGATGTCGGTCAAAGGCCGCTTGGGATTGCAAGACGTGTCACCGACGTACAGAGGCAGGCGCGTTCGCTTATCCGTTTAGTATCTCTTATTATTGACAGTTTTGAGGAAAACATTTTTCTAAAACATAGGAGAGAGGTTATCTCCTCAATGGATGATATCTGTGTCATTCTTTCCATCTTCTAACAGTGATGACTTTATTGGGAACTTCATTTCAAGAGAGCAGTTATATGAAACAGCTGTATCACAATCGCAGGTTTCGGACATGAGCAAACCGAATCAGCATGGTATGCGTCTGTGTAAAGAAGTTTTTCAGGGTTTCAGGGTTTGGGGGCGAAGCCCCCAACCAGACGTTTGGCGGCCGCTAGGCCGTTGAACGTCTGGTTGTTGATAAACTAGCACATATGAAGGCGAAAATAGTCTGCCTTGATTTATTTTAAGCATTGATGGTCTAAAGTCAACTCCTGTGATCTTGAGAAGGCGTAATAGCAACAAACTAATATGTGCAAAAGTGCTGGCATCGCGCGGGCTCGAACTGAATACCCCGGCGCGCCCATATGAGGCGGTCCTTCAACCAACTGCGCCGCCGAGGCACGTCTCACTGGGGTTGATGACAGTTGCGCGCACGCCCTCGGACCTCCTATCCAGGCCTTTAAAAAAGCGTTCAGCAAAAACTAACTGTGGTTCTGGACTCCGCTCACAGGGCCCTACATCAAAATAGCATCGCAAAAGCTCACCTTGAGTGGGAACCTTTCCTTGTTAGTCATACCTGCACTCACCCTGGTATGTGTAAGCGAGGGTGAGGGACGTAGGGCCTGGATCACCAATTTTACCCAGATTTTGTGCATGAGAGTTACGTATGGTGCTGATCACGACTCTTGCATTCGTTTCTGATTTTCCCGATGGGGGTAGGTTATGGTAAGCATGGGTGAGTGTGGGTATTATTGATGAACGTGTGACCACTGTTTTCGTCTTAAACTTATTTTGAGCTAAGGCATAAAGAACTAAACATTGCTACAAGGTGTCGGACTATCTTTAGGAGACCAATCGTTTAGTATTGCAGAATCCTAGAATTCTTTGAAAGAATTTGAAATATTGTATTCGTTGGACGTTTGGTAAACAACCAATCCCTTCATTCTTTCGGAATCGGCCAATTGGTTATAAACTTATCCAGGAATGATGAATGGTGCAGCACTGCCTTGTACATCGGCTGGATACCACAAGTCGTTGTATAGGCCAAATACGCATTCAAATTTCCTCCACGATATCTCATAGAAGTGGAATGCATGGCATGGTAGGGGCTAGTTAACTCCGTGTTTTACATACTATTTGTTATACTTTGTCTATTCCTTGAAGTGATTCCTGGTAAGGGAAATTGATTCTAAAAAGGCCGTTTGCTGAACCTGTGCAAAACTGACACTGCTTATTAGAATAATCGCAAAGAGTTGCCAACTTTATAAGCTAGTCGGTATACAGACTTTTCCCTCAAGAAGCGCATCCTATCAATTACTGTGTTAGACGGCTTCAAATCCGAGCGCTTAAAAACCACTTGGGTGCAACTAGTGGAGGCTTCCCCGCTTATCAGCGTCCTTTGGTGCTTTCAAAAATGAGCGGCCAAAAATGAAAAATTGCAAATTATTTTGGTGGCAATGGATTGTCTTCGGTGATGCGGTCACAAGGGTTGGGATTTTTTCAAAAGGACGACGACCATGATGGTTACACCAAAAAAGTAGACCGGTGTGACTAGAGCGCTTTCCATGTAATTTTTCCAATCCTTTCAATGTCCCTACTGGTATTGCAGTGAACTGCAGATAATTTAAAAGTTCTCATCAGCAGCTCATTCACTTTCATTGTCTCCCTTTTTAGTCTTACCAGGATACTATCTCAACGGTAGGTCGGAACGGCGCAAGTGTTGTATATGGGCAGAACCGCCTCTCCCTGGGAAGTAACAAACTGCAGGTATCTCGACCCCAATGCAACTCTGCGCGAAGTTAGGGGCGACAGAAGTCGCCTGTTGGCGCCCTGTTGATTCACGTGCTCCACAGCTGACGGGCGCGCGCGGGATGAGGGCTGGTATCGAGCATCGGCGCAGTGCACAGGTGGCGTAATAGGTTAGAGCTCGGGCTCGTGAGCGAGGGGTCGAGGGTTTAGATCCCGCAGACTGCGTTTCTTCTGCACTTGTGCAAAATCCATGTTTATCATATAGGTAATCCACCTTGGGGTATTATAGTGTGTTATAGAGCATGTTTACATATAACACACCACCCGTACCGTTAACAATGGTAGTCCAGGCAGGGTCACCGATTTCGCTGAAACTTCGTCTAGGGAGGTTATTTGGGGTGCTGATCACGAATCTGGTATCCATTCTTCACGATTCCGTCGGAGGCCACCCATACCGTTAACAAGGGTGGTCCAGGCAGGGTCACCGATTTCGCTGAAACTTCGTCTAGGGGGGTTATTTGGGGTGCTGATCACGAATTTGATATCCGTTTTTCACGATTCCGTCGGAGGCCACCCATACCGTTAACAATGGTGGTCCAGGCAGGGTTACCGATCTCGCTGAAACTTCGTCTAGGGAGGTTATTTGGGGTGCTGATCACGAATCTGATATCCATTCTTCACGATTCGGCTGGATAATATAAATAAAGGAGGGCACAGGATTACATTCCTAAAGTTTCTGCCGGTGACGGCAGGTAGAGACAGAATCGTAAAAAACGGACGTCAGATTCGTGACCAGCACCCCAAATATCCACCCCTAGACGAAGTTTCAGCGAAATCGGTGACCCTGCCTGGACCACCTTTGTTAACGGTATAGGTGGCCTCCGACCGAATCGTGAAAAACGGATGTCAGATTCGTGATCAGCACCCTAAATAATCCCCCTAGACGAAGTTTCAGCAAAAAAGTTTTTTGACCGAAGTCTTGTTGGTGGAGTCGGAACTTTAACTAGTGCCACAAAATATCTATCGTTACATAATTACGGTCACACAAAATAGGCTTCAAACAAGTGCCACACAGAAGTGAATATTTTAGCTAATGTGTAGTTTGAAGCACATGTTAGATGAAAATATAACACTCTATAACACACTATAATACCCCTAGCTGGATTACCTATATGATGAACATGGATTTTGCAAAAGTGCAAAAGAAACACAGTCTGCGGGATCCAAACCCCCGACCCTTCGCTTACGAGCCCGAGCTCTTCGCTACTACGCCACCTGTGCACTGCGCTTAGCCGTGATACGAGCCCTCATCCCGCGCGCGCCCGCCAACTGTGGAGCACGTGAATCAACAGGGCGCTAACAGGCGACTTCTGTCGCCCCTAACTTTGCGCAGAGTTGTATTGGGGTCGAGATACCTGCAGTTTGTTACTTCTCAGGGAGAGGCGGTTCTGTCCATATACAACACTTGCGCCGTTCCGACCTACCGTTGAGATAGTATCCTGGTTAGCTCTTACTGCCTTTTTGTAAAAAAATTAGCTGGACCTATACTTATATTACGGTCAAAACACGTTGTCTCAAGATTAAAATGACTAATCGTAAGAGATCAATTTTTTTCTTCAAAAAACGTGTATAGAGAGCTTTTCTTAAAGGCAACTGTGTTGTTTCCAACGAAATAATAAACAAAAAACAACACAAACATTAATAACTCAAACTTGAGGACTTAGTCCTCAAGTTTGAGTTATTAAGGTTTGTGTTGTTTTTGTTTCTTTATTATATGCGTGGCTACCACCATGCTGTGAATAAATAAATAAATAAATAAATAAATACTTATAATGCTTGAGCTAAATTGGGTTCCATAAATTTCTATGGTAGATCTACAGTACGAGCTGTATTCTGCTAACTTACCTTACCTTTTGGCGCAATCTGCTTTTCATGGTTTTCCAATCACTATGTGTTATATACACGACACAGAAAAAACAACGATTATGTTCAGCAGAATAGCGTAAAGCTCGAGTGTAGCCTGGATTACTTGTCACTCAGACACCTTAACTGCGTGTGCTCTGAGTTGGACGGAGTAGTTGAAACTATTCGACTGTCTAGAGGCAACATTTAAACTGATGATATTATTGCGACCGAAGATAATTTGTGAGCTTCAAGCCGCAGAGACAGTGGCAACGCAAGTCTAGATCGTTGTAGATCCACTGTGAATCCTTTATAACACCCATAAAGTTAGCATCAAGGCCTTCAATGCGAGAAGCGTTGCGTTTACGCTACCTGCGGAAGCGCACATAGGATATTGTAGTTGAAGCCAGGCTGTCAGCTATGAGATACTGACCAGGCGGTGAGCAGCATCCCTCCTATACGCCTGCACCGCAGAGGCCCCTAATGAAATGCGGTGCGGTGCGTATATTTTGGCCACTGCCGAAAAGGACTCGCAAACCGATTCCGTTTGCGCGTTCCGAAGCGGCCTTTTAATAATCTTTTTAAGAATCAAGTACTTGTGAGAAGAAACGCATATTTGAGCTCAACAGCTCGAGCTCTATCTTTTGACAAACAAAGCCCAGCAGAGCCGAACAGTGCATGTGGGCACGGCAGAATCAATCATGTGGGCGCAACAACCTGTAGAGTGAGCATAGCTTGACGAAAACGGCTATTCAAAATGCACGAAAAGTATAGCAAACCAATTGGCTCCTATATGTCTAGCATACAATTAGATTTCCAAAACCACCGACTATGCCGAATATTGGATGGGTGGTGCTGACACGCTCAAGCGAACACGCGAATGTTTGGAGCACAATAACTCCGTCAAGCTCGAATCGTCCTGGCTACAACTTGTTTTTTTTTGCAGGCAGTAGAAAGTTGTAGTAGAGTAGAATAGTGCAGAAGTATAGCTCAATTAGGAGAAATTATAGCGATGTGCTGATGTGCTGCGCTGGAAGTGAAGCTTGTGCGACGGATTTTTTTTCTGATTTCAGTCGACAGCTGCAGGAAGACGCATTAGGATAACGCCGGGTAGTAGGCGTAGGCGAGTAGAACACAGAACAACACATTTCCTGCGCTCTTGCTCGCCAAAATGTAAATTTTTGACACTTGCAATAATACCGTTTCGTTCAGTACAAAAAGCTCTATTGAACGGTGTCAATCTCGATCAGTTTCGGAAAATATCGACTTTTTGACAGTTTCGCTCTGCTCGAAGCCCCCCCCCCAGACGACGGACAATCACGTCATAGAAAATCGATTTTTCGAAATTGGCTAATATTGATACCATTCGATAGAGCGATTTATACTGAATAGACTATGGTGTTGTTGAGAGTAGCGAGAATTGCAATCTGGGCGAGTGATAGCGCGAAGAACTTCGACCTATGTCATCTGCAACTCTCACGACAGCTAGTGCTCAAAGAATTTAGGTAGCCAAACGGCTGTGAGCAACTGTTAGTAAAGTACTGCAAATATTTTGCTCTTGAACGCATTTGTAGGCTGTTTGTTAGCTCACCGCGTCTACCCGCAGTGGCGGACTGAAATCGGAAAAAACGGGACACACAAGCGCAACCTACATTTTGGCAGCAAAAGGTATTTTGGCCTTTTGCTGTAACTTTGGCGAGTTATTGCACTCCGAACACGCCTGCGCGTCAAATTTAGCAGTACCCTACAACGTGAGTGAAAGTGTGGAAATCTCTGTCAGGCAATACCAGTCCCACGAAGGGCTCACACTCGTCACTTCGACACTTGAATACTAGGCGCTAGCGTACTTCCGAAGAATGATGACGTCATCGAACTCGGAGGTCTCGATACGGAATCGTCAAAAAACGACTTCACCCAAATTGTTGAGATTGGTACCATTCGATAGAGCTTTTTCTGCTGAACAGAAGTGTGTTATTGAAAGTGTCAAAAAGTTCTTGGCCGCTAATAGCGCATGAAACTTCGACCAGCAGCGTCCGCAGCTCTAAAATGGGCCACAGCAGTTTAGGCAGTTGGGAAGTTGTGAGGATGTCATCGTGGA
Source organism: Heligmosomoides polygyrus bakeri (assembly GCA_947359475.1). Lineage (NCBI taxonomy): Eukaryota > Metazoa > Nematoda > Chromadorea > Rhabditida > Heligmosomidae > Heligmosomoides > Heligmosomoides polygyrus. The sequence goes on along the minus strand of OX375866.1, from coordinate 63,564,905 downwards.
GTACCTTAAGCGTTCTGCTCGTCCACCCATTTTAGGCTGGTACCTTCCCGCGTTTGCTCGCAATGGTCGACTGAAATCAAAAAAAAAAATCCGCCACAGAAGCCTCGCCTGCATAATAATAATCTCCCTTTACAAGCTGCACTACACTACTACATTATGGTGCTCTCTACTATTTACTGTTGCGCAAGCTGCAGGCGGAGTTATTGCGCTCTGAACGGGCCCGCGCGTTCAATTTAGCAGCACCCGTCCAACGTTCGGCCTAGTCGGTGGACTTGGAAAACTCATAACATGCTAGACGAATAAAAGCCTATTCGTTTGCTACACTTTACGTGCATTTAAGCAAGCTGTTTTCGTCAAGGTGATCTCGCTCTACAAGTTGATGTGCCCGCTCGAATGATTCTGTCGGGCCTATATGCATTGTTCAAATCTTCTGAGGTTTGTAGGTTAAAAGATAGAATTTCAGCTGCTGAGGCCAAATATTAGGTTGTAACGAATTAAATGGCACTGGCTCGCGCCATTTTTTGGCGCGTCTTTACGCGTTTGATCAAGAACAAACCGTAACATGTGGCATATCGTTCAGAAGCGCAAACTTTGCTCTATCGGTGAGTACCAAAATCTCTATGTAAAAGTGGGAAAACTTTAGAGTTTTATTGACTTTTTTGCAGATGGACAAAAGGGTAATCCGAGGCATTTACTTGTATGAATTCAAGCTGGGCACTACAGCTAAGGAGGCGGACGAGAAGATCAACGCCGCATTCGGTCAAGGATGTTCCACAATTCGGACGGCGTATCGTTGGTATCAGAAGTTCCGGAATGGAGATGAGAGCTTGGAAGAACATGAAGGTCGTGGGAGGCATAGTGATGTTGATGAGGACAAGCTGAGAGATGTGGTAGAGGAGGATCCACACAAAGGTACCAGGGAGATAGCGAAGGTTCTTGGCGTCAGTCACAACACAGATGCCCGGCCTCTGAAGGAAATTGGAAAGACCAAAAAGCTGGAAAGATGGGTGCCTCACGAGCTGTCTGAGGAGCAAAGAAACCGACGATATGAGATCTCGTCCGCACTGCTTCTACGGAACGAAACGGACCCATTCCTTGATCGCATCGTAACCTGTGACGAGAAATGGATAATGTACGACAACAGGCGACGATCGGCACAGTGGGGGGACAGCGATGAGAGCCCCAAGGTTTTTGCGAAGCCGGAATTGCACCAAAACAAAGTAATGGTGACAGTATGGTGGTGTTCGCTGGGAATTATTCACCACAGCTTCCTCCCTCCCGGTGAATCCATCACGGCAGAGAAGTACTGCATTGAAATTGAAGAAATGATGAAAAAGTTGAAGGATATCCGGCCGGCCTTGGTAAACCGAAGGCGAGTTCTCCTTCTGCACGACAATGCTCGCCCCCATGTAGCACGAATGACGTTGCAGAAATTGAATGAGCTGAGCATTGAAACTCTACCACATCCTCCGTTTTCTCCCGACCTCTCCCCAACAGACTACCATTTCCTCAAGCATCTTGGCGACTTCTTGGTAGGGAAAATATTCAAATACCAACAGGATGCCGAAAGCGCCTTCGAAGATTTCGTCAATTCCAGAACTTCTGATTTTTATGCTACTGGGATAAAAAAGCTTGTGCCACGTTCGCAAAGATGTGTAGAATCAGAAGGTTTTTATTTCGATTAATAAACTTGCCTACAAGCCGAGATATTAACTGTTTAAATTTACAGTGGTTCAGTGCCATTTATTTCGTTACAACCTAATAGCTGTCCCTTTTCACAAGTACGTGACTTTAAAAAAAAGCCGCTTTGGAGCGCTCTAAAGCGGCGCAAGTCGGTCTTCGTGTTCTTTTCGGCCAAACCGAAACGGTTTCTGGAAAACAGAAATCACACACAGTCACAATCTACCAAGACGGAGAAAAAGGATAGATAGAAGATCTAGATGTTCAGAAAATTCTCAGCCGTGATACGGGAAGTGCAGCAACGGCAAACTTTGCGATGGGAACATCAGACGATACAAAGCCTATAGTGCCACAAGCTCAAATTCATCCAGAAGGTAGTCTTTATTCCTCGAATCAACTCTTCATAAAAAAAGGATACGCTCCGGCCCTTTAGCAGGTGCAGTAGCTGAAGAGGAAGACGACGAGGAAGAGTCGGTGCGTTCCTATTTCGAAAGCTAAGACACCATCTGTCTATGTTGTATAGAAAGCTCTTTCAGTTTTCCTTCATGGGATAACAATGCACTAATTCCTTATACTTCATCAGCTACTCATTGTTTTGAAATCACTAGAAAGCAGATGGCATACTCTATCCGACTGTGTCTTTCCGAAGGGTACCTAACATCATTGCTACGGCACCTTTTTTGATGCCTGTATACGCTTTTCGCTCACCTTTCTTCGTGCGTCACAACATGGGCGAATACCAAGGAAGACCAATTAAGCTGTAGCCGCTGCAAAAAGAAGAAGCAGAGAAAAATACAGTACTATTGCTGCTAAATTTAGGCGTTTGCGGGATGACTATGATGGCTAGAATACACAGAAGCATCTAACAGACGCACATGGGTTGACCACAAATATTGAAAGACTGACGACAGTTGTTGACATAGAAGGCTAAAAAGATGGGCGTTGCAAGTCAACACATGAAACTTGGGGCGGAGATGTGCGACAATGGGTTGCCACTCTGCCTCGCCCGCGGACGGCGGCGACACACGTCGGCGATGGCTGTTCTGACCAATAATTTCTTTCTCATGTCAATTCAAACCATTAGCCCACACTCTCCCCAGGGGCCGGATTCATCAACGACTTACACCTAGTTAACGGAGAAAGTACGTCCGAAATCCATGATAGCGCAGTTTATCAAGCGATATGGTAGAACATCCCATTGTATGGCCTTTGTTATACAGCTGAGCGACGCGCAATGATATGCTCCCATATCGATCCCATCGCTCGATCGATATAGGAGCATATCATTAGTCCTCGTTCGGGGTGAGCGGTGTCATAAGAAAGGCCTAAGTCGTTGATGAATCCGGCCCCAGGATTTTAAGAGAAATTTTATGCAGAAGTGAATCTGTTGACTTCGTAGCCAAAATGGCAGTGTCATTCAAAGTTATGCCCTTCTGTGCTGTTGGGCACATAGTGCGACGAACATTCTCCACTATTGATGTCGCGGCAAGCACCAGCTGCCACTACTTTTTCATGAGTTTTCACCCGCGAGACCTCAGACGGGCAAAAAATAGTGCATTCACAGTTCGCTTACATTGTCTTTTTCTTTGAGAACAGAATGTACAAGTCCTATATAGAAGTACCGCCCTCGCGGGCTCAGTTTTGTTGAGTTCCTCTGTTCTGGCAGCCCTCTTTTAGTTGTACAATTACGAATAAACGGATCATTGATTAATTTTGTGTCAGAGGCAGCGGAAGCCCACACAGCTGACGATTTTGGGCAATTTCTTCGCACTCTTCCCAGAAACATTCATACCCCTCAGATCACCAGGTTGTGGTCCAGTGAGAACATGGCGAAATATCTGCGCAGCTTTCAAGGATCGTCATGAAAAAGCTGTACAAACCATGGATTGATCACTTTTCACCATGCAATATCAAAAGGTGACTGCTAAGTATCTTCTTCTTCTTCAGCGTTTGTCCCGCATCGTGGCGGGGTCCGCTATTCTGGTGTCATGACGCCACCTCTCCCGATCCAGCGCTAGATAATGGTGGACACCAGCTACTTTCAAGTCCGTATGTAGCGTATCAGCCCATCGCAGCTTCGGGCGCCCTCTAGGCCGCTTTCCTATTACCTCGAAGTTAAGGCCTATCTTGCGGACGCTGTCCTCCCTTCCACGCAGAACGTGGCCGTACCATCGCAAGCGAGCTTCGCGCATCTTGTCAGCTATCGACGCGACACCGAACTTCTGCCGAATGACATCGTTTCGGATGCGGTCCATGCGCGTGACTCCAGCCGTCCAGTGCAGCATCTTCGTCTCCATGACACTGAGGCGCGTTTCAACTTTCTTAGTGGCAGGCCAACACTCAGCGCCGTACATCGCTACCGGCCGGACGACTGCTCTGTAGATCTTCGACTTAAAGCGCTCTGCTATCTTTTGTCGCAGAGCACGCCAGTCAACGAGCGCCACTTGGACCAAGCTGCACTCGCGCGTGAATTCACTTCGACCATCAGTTTGCCGTCACACGCGACTGCTGATCCCAGGTACTTAAAGCCCGCAGTGCGAGGAAACTCGATGCCGTTAACCTTGATGGAGCTGGACTCAGTAACGTCCGTCGTTAGATATTCGGTCTTCTCCACGTTCAGTTTGAGTCCAAATCGCTCCAAGCGATCACTCCAAGGTTGCAGCTCTCGCACGAGTTCATCTTTATCTTCGCTAGCGAGCATCACGCCATCGGCATAAGGCAACGTCCAGGGGAAGGGCTTCTGAAGATCTCGTGTGATGGCATCCATGACGACAACAATGAGGAGTGGGGAAAGCGCAGAACCCTGATGTACCCCGACAGAGATGGGAAACTTTATCGAGGTTCCAGCTGCAGCTTGAACTCGACTCTTTGGACAAGTGTAGAGAATTCGCACACACTCTATGAGCTCTTCAGGAACTCCACGTTGACTCAGGGCGTACCATATCATTTCACGCGGTACGCGGTCAAAGGCCTTCTCCAAGTCGAGAAAGGCGTTATGCACTGGCTTCTGTTTCTCGCGATGCTTCTCTATCAGGAGGCGGGCGGCATGTATGGCATCAACGGTGCCACAGCCAGCCACGAAGCCGCACGGATTGCTGGAAAGCTGGACGATGTCCCGAATTCGTCCATCGACAACTCGCTCAAAGATCTTCATGCTGTGCGAAAGCAAGCGAATCGGTCGGTGATTGGGGCAGTCTGCAGGACTGCCCCTCTTCTTCCAAATCGAAATCGTTGTAATTTGGTGCCAACACTCCGGTACTTTCTTCTCCTTTACTACCTGGTTGAAGAACTCAGCCAACCACTCAGCAGGGTACCAGTACTTGGACTTCCATAAATCAGCTGCCACGTCATCGGGCCCAGTCGCTTTGCCTGGCTTAATCTACTTCAAAGCCGCTTCAATCTCCTCTACGATGATCTTCTGAACGGGGCCGTGGGTTGGAGCCGTAGAAGCGATGGCTGGATGAGGGAATTCTACTGTAGAGATTTCCTCAAAGAAGTCGCGCCATCGCTTCAATGCCTTCTTGCGGTCCGTAAGAAGATGGCCGTTCTCATCATTGATGCCGAAAAACTTCTCAATATCCTCGGTCTGCCGATTGCGAAACTTTGCAAGTCGGTACAGATACCGCCCACCATCGCGCGACTCGAGCTTCTCGTTGACATCTCCATAATGAGTGGCTTTTGCAACAGCCATGGCCTCCTTTGCAGCCTTCTTGGCTTCTTGGTACTTCCGCCAGTTATCGGCCGTCTTTTCGCCAAGAAACAAGTGATAAAGAGACTTCTTCTCTTGCACTTTTGCTTTCACGTCATCTGTCTACAGCCACGCCTGCTTGTCGACCTTCCGTCGCCCAGGCTTCGTAATGCCGAGTTCCGACTGTGCAGCTTGACGAATCGCGTCGGTCGTTTTCTTCCAAGTTTCGTCGACAGTCGTGACTGTCGGTAACCGAACGCGAGAAATCACAGCTGCTTCCTTCTCTTTCATTCGCCACCACTTGATTCTTGCAGCACCGCATCGCTCGACCTGCTTCAGCCTCGGAGGGGCGATCTTCAGAGTGCAGATAAGCGGTCGGTGCTGTGGGGCGACCATCTCATACGGCACAATCTTCGCGTCTGTGACAAGACTTCGGTCGCGATCTCTCACAAGGACAAAGTCTATCTGAGTCTTGGTACTTCCACTGTAGTATGAGACAACGTGCGAGTCGCGTTTTCGGAAGACGGTGTTCACAATGGTGAGGCTATGTGATTCCGCATAATCAAGAATACGCTCACCATCGGCGTTTCGTGTTCCGTATCCGAAACCACCATGACAGCTGTACCCGTCCTTCGCAGCACCTACGTGCCCATTAAGGTCACCAGCGACTATAATGACATCTTTCGACGGTGCCTCCGCTGTCTTCTCATCAAGCAGGTTCCAAAACTCATCCTTGGTTTGATCGGAGCAGCCAGTCTGCGGAGCATACGCAGAGAAGAAGTGATAGAGTCGCTCCTTCGCGGCGACAACGATCTTTATCAACCGATCTTCAAAGCGTTCGACGCTTACAATCGAGTTACGAAATCGTTCGGAGACGATTATTCCGACACCACTGGTGGTCCTGGGACTTCCACATAGAACGGCCTTGAAGCCACGTCCTATGTCCCTTGACTTGCGGCAGGACCACCTCGTTTCCTGCATCGCACAGAAATCTATCTTTCTTCCCTCTAGTGCTTCTACCAACTCGCACGAGCGGCCCGTCAACGCACCCACATTCAGCGTTGCCACGCGGGTCCTGCTTACGTTACGGGACTTTCGGACTAGCTCAGTTGCCCCCCGATGCCGTCCTCGCATCAGGGACCCTCGCATACGTTCCACACTCGCCGGCCTCTGCGAGTGCGCGTCGGCTCCCGCGGACGCCGTACACTAGCTCGAAATATGAACTGTCATAACTGGCCGGCCTACGAACACCCATGTCATACCATGCGATGTGACATGGGTGTTCGTAGGCCGGCCTGTCACAAGGGCCTGTCGGCTGCAATCGAATGTCCGTGCTCGGCTTAGCTCGCAAAGCGGGCAGTTTCCAGTGGCACCATGTGGAAGAACGGACATCGCCACCGGTGACTGCTAAGTATGATCCGCAATTTTCCATGAGTGGTCGCTGAAAATAGACCGCCGTTTCAAGAATGTGTTATATGTATACGTTGGTAGGCTACTCCCGATATGTGATCGCGCGGAATTTTGAAATTTCAAATCGGCAGGATCAACGCTTAACAAGTTACGCACCCATATTCCCATCGTGCCACCCTCGCGCACCTCGTGGAGGAAAGTCTTCTACCACTGAAAGTTGTATGAAGGCTTCACATTAACGACACGACTGTGAGATCCAGCAGGTCTACTTCGCACCGTCAACATGCTTGGCAAGATACAACATAATCAAGAGGAGGATTGAGAGGAACGACGATGTTAGCCTGTTCAAAATTGCTTCCGACTTACATGTCTCAAGACGAAGCGTTAAGATCATGCTCAGAAAAAAGCTAGGGCTTCGTAGTTATCGACTCTTTCGTCTTTCGTCGACATATCCTCAATAAAGCTGCAAAGAAGGTTATCCTGTATCACCTGTCGTCCCGTTGATCATCGACTTGCTCGAGCGGGCGCCAGCACCGTCTCCATTCGTCCCTGTCACGTGCCAGATTGTTCCAAGGGATCCTCCTCGCTCGAGGCACACGAAGAGCGACATATCGGCTGTTCAGGGCTTTCACGAAGAAGTCCGACCAACGCATTGGCGGGCGTCCTGGTGTTCTCTTGACATCCCGCGGAATCCATTTGGTAACGGCTTTCGTCCAGCGGGTGTCCGCGGAGCCAACCCACCTAATTCGACAACTTGGCCCACGCGACAGCGTCTCTGATCTTCGAACGTCGACGAAGCTAGGAACTCCGGAGGCCTTCTCTCACTTGAGTGAGTCGTGTCACTCCGAGCATCGTCCTCTCGATTCCACGCTGCGCGACGCTGATCGCATGTTCATCCTGCTTTCGTATAGCCCAGGTCTCTGAGGCGTATGTTAGGGCAGGAAGAACAGTGGAGTCGAATAGGTGGGCACAGAGTCGGACGTTCTTCGTCTCGTTCTTCGACGCTCTTAAAAGCTCCCTAAGCCGTTCGTTTCCTCCTGCCCAGCTCTGGCGCTAGGTCGTTGGCCATGTTGACCCTGCGACCCAGATACACGTAACTGCAGCATTCGGAGATGTTCGTTCCGTTGAGCGAGAATGGGGCATCAGAAACTTATCCATTCCTTATGAATATCGTTTTTGTAAGATTCAGCTGCAGTCCAACGTTCCCACATACACGATCAAAGTCGGCCAGCATTCGCTCCGCCTGACCGATGCTCGGTGTTATGAGCACGATGTCGTCAGCGAAGCGAAGATGGTGCAGTTGCCGGCCGTCGACCTTCACTCCCATGTCTTCCCATTCCACTTCGCGCATGTTGTTTTCGAGGGTAGTGCTGAAGAGCTTCGGGGATATGGTATCCCCTGCCCAACCCCTCTCTTTACGTCTATGACGACGTCGTTGTAGAATGGAGAGATCTTGGTCGTGAATCCACTGTACAGCTCTCGAAGGACTCTGATGTACTGAGTAGGAGCACTCTGAGTGAGCAGGGCGTCGATGACCGCTTCAGTTTCGACGGGGACGAATGTCTTTATCAAGTCGATGAACGTCAGGCACAGCGGCAGCTTGTACTCTCGTGATAGTTCGATGAGCCTCGTGATGGTGTGTATGTATCGATTGTGCTGAATCCCCTCCGAAACCCTGCTTGCTCGCCAGGCTGTCCTTCGTCCAGCGTTCTGCTGATCCTATTCAGGGAGACTCGAGTGAACAGCTTGTAGACTACGGACAGCAAGAAGATCGGGCGATAGTTGCCGTGCACGCCTCCCTTCTTGTTCAGCAAGACGGTCCTGCTGGTCTTCCACTGGGATAGAACCTTGCACTCCAACAGGTAGCGTGTGAAGAGCCGCGCCAGGGTGTTGATGAGCGTTGGCGGGAGGTTCTTCAGACGTTCGGGACTGATCCTGTCGGGACCGGGTGCTGTACGCTTCTTCACCGACGAGATGGCGTGTCGGATCTCGGAAGGGAGAACAGAGGGAACGACGTATCCATCCTGCGGAAGATGGCATGGGGCGAGTGGACGTGGCTATCGAAGAGATCAAAGTAGAAGTCGTGGATGACCTTCTCCATGGTCCTTCTGGAAGAGGTGACGGTTCCGTCAGGCCGTCGGAGAGAGATCATCATGGTCTTGAAGTTGGCGAAGTTCTGGCCGGCATTGCAGATGCTCATCCCTGCCTCTGCAGCTTCAGCCAACACTTCGGCCCTTCTCTCGTTAAGGTCCTCCTTTATTCGCCGCTCTGCATAGCTTCGCAAGCTCGGACGTCAGCTGGTAGTTGCCTGACTCTCGTGCTGCTCCACGCTGGCGTATAAGCTCGAGAGCTTCCGGATACAGGCGTCTCTTGGTGGTGTTCAAGCTCTCGGCTCCCTTAGCACTATCGTGGAGATGGTGCACGAAGCGGTCGTATTCCTCATCGATGTTGTCCATGACGGCATCTTCCCAAAGTCCGACAAGAGAGGTGTAGAGGTCCCAGTTGATGGTTGTTCTGGGGTTCCTCTTCTTGAACTTTGCGGCCTTCTCTCCTTGACGCGAAAAGCGAGACCTCGCGCGAAGGAGTGGTCCGATCGTAGAACTTGGGGACAACGAAACGTCGGTCAGGCAATACTTACGGTTGAAGATGATGTGGTCGAACTCGTTGTTGAACTGGCCACCCTGCCCATCGTAGGGAGGGAGGCTTCTGGAGCTGTGAGTTTCCATGGATGGTCTTCGTCGGCATGATAAACTCAGACAGCCTTTCACCGTGCTCGTTCCACTCCAAACAGTGGGTTCCGATGTGAAGTTCTTCCGGCGACCTTCGTGGTCCGATCTTGGCGTTAAAGTCGCCGACGATCACCTTGTAGAAGGTGTGATCTTTCTTATAGAACTTCTCCAGCTCCATGTAGCAGGCTTCGACCTCTTCGTCGTCGTAGTCGGATGTTGGGGCATACGCGACAAACACAGTCAAAGCTGGCACGGAGCCACATCGCTTCAGTCGCAGACGTCCGATTCGGCTTGTCAGAGACTCGTACGATTCGATGTTCATGGCCAAGGCGTAATGACGAAGACTCCAACGCCGCCTACCACCCGCTGTCGCATGTTCCGAAGAACAGTTCTTCTCCGGAGTCGTAGGCGGCGTGTAGGGGTGGTGTCTTCTCGTCTGGTTAGGCCCTGAGATTTTAGCAGCCTCTCCGTACTCGCCTTCCCATCGCTGAAGAAATGTGGGCTCTTTCTGGATCACGGGAATGAGGCCCTTTAGTGCTCTTGTGTTGAAAGGAGTACACATGGTAGCTAGTCAGGCTCTGTCGTGGGGACGAAGAACCCCGGGCAGCCAGCCAGACTGCCCGAAGGGACGAGGCGAGACTTAAGGCTGCCTAGAATCGCCTTACATGTACTTCCAGTCTACCGAGTGCAAGCTTTTGGCCGGGCCGACACAGTTACAATCCACACAGGCGGAAACACATCCACGCGCACTGAGCATGAGCATGCCGCTCCCACGCACAAGGAACGCGCCGACCCGACACAGCAGGAGCAAGGAGTCCATCCCCTGCATCCAACGTGCGTCTCTGGGCAGTACACGGTCGCATTTGGTTCCCGTTTCGTTCCCCTATCCACCACCCGAAGACGCGCCACGTGGCCCTGCGACAAGCGGCCCGAGATCTCTCTTAACAAGAGAGCTCGAAGGCCCTCTATCAAGGGAGATCCCTGAGCAAAGAAATTTAGGCTTGGAAATACAGAGAACGGGACTTCATTCATGAGAGCCGTTTATGGGACATCATTTGGACTGGCGAGAAAATTTTCAAACTTTCACTCAACATATACGCTTCAAACGACGTGTTAGTTCAAGGACACTGTTTCCGAAATCTGTGACGGTTTCGGCTATGATAACATGTGACGCAATAAAAGCGCTTGCTTTCGTGGACAAAAATGTCACGATAAACTCCGATGTTTGGTAGAATGTTATTATAAGAGAAATTTTGATTCGGTGGGTCAAAAAAGTTTCAGGATGAAGGTTTTTCTTCAGCAGGACTGGGCGCCAGCAGACCATTTATCACAGTCGGCAATCGCATTCTATGTGCAGAATTGTACTGGATTCTAGAGCAAGGACATGTAGCAATCAAACTCTCCGTACCTGAACCCATCGGACAACTCTGTCTGGAGCCATCTACAGTAATCGGTCTTGTCAGGCTCTCAAGCAAAGTTTGGACAGTTTGAAGGCAGCCCTACTTGGAGATATGTAGATAGAAGCAAAAGCGGTCAACAGACGATTAGAAGCTTGCATCTTAGCGAAATGAGATCATCTTGCATAATATTGTGACTGAGTGATTCACTATAATTTGGTACTTCACTAGTAAAAATACTATCACAACATTCCTTTCCTTAGTTATGACGGAAAGTCAGCGTACTATATTTTCTAAACACCCTGCACTCATCTAACGTAACCGTAGCTGCGTTGTTTCAAATATCTGGATGCCATCATCAGGAAAGAATTGCTTGAGAGACAACGTGCTGTCAAATCCGCCTCCTACAAATTCAAGCCACAGAATTTCAAATCTTTGAGATAGTGCAATGCGTAAGTGCCTCTTGACAGAGATAAGACGTAAGTAGTCGCAATTAGTTCGAGTGGAGAAAAGAGTTACTGTGTTTTGAAAATTAGTCCCGAGAACTTACAAAACTTTCCTTACAACCTAATATTAAGTTCCTTCCATTAATTTGTTACTGAAATCGGAATACATGACAATGGTGTCGAACTGAACTTCGACAGATTTAGAATTTTATAGGATGTTTTGTTTAGGGAAGCCGAGACGCCACCGCGAGCAGTGAAAACACTACGGACTCTGAACCAAAGACGGACAGTGGTGTGTACTCTTATGGAGATACTACCCCACACTGCTTCATGATGAACTGATGAATGAGGACGGAGCTTATGAAACGTTCCTTGACGAGTTTATTAAGAACCAATTACCATTCTACATGATATCCGCCGTTGCTTCTACAATATGGTGCCACCTTTCCGGCGCAGAACGAAATCAACGAGCGAAAAAACTACAAAGGCCACGGATTGAGGCGCAATCAGAGTCGAGGACTGACCTGCGCGCTGCTTCTAAGTTTCTTATCACTGCGCCTTACAAATATGGACCCTTGTTGGCCCGATTAAACAACACCTCACGCCAATGCGGCTGTAATTTAGGATCTCCCGCGCGGATGCGCCTGCGCTGGCCGTGAGATCCCTCGCTCCAGCTTCACATCACTCGCGTGGTACAATTGAATCAATGGACTCCTGTAGCCTTCGGTACATGGGTGCTCTCAGTAAACCTTCTTCCGCCTCGAGTTATGAGACATTGCGAAAAAGATAACACATCTTCATACCGAACTCCATTCAGACAACATACCAATAACGTGAGCACAACGTCCTGGAAGTTATCGCTGAGGCAGCACCGTCACCTACGCGTTTCCCAAGCGTAACGCGCAGGTTCTGCTCGGCTCCTACCCTAGAGCTTGCGATCACGAAGGCGGTGGCCAGGCAGGACACTGCGGTTACCTCCAACCTTGTGACCCTGCGCTGAAGTCCCGGTTGATCCGTAGTCCTGCGCTGCTGGACTTCGAATCGACCAGGAGCCGACGTTCCAATGGGAGTGGAACTGCGCTGACGAAGAAAGGCCGACGCTGAAGGCGAAGGCAGCTGAGCGATCCGAATCACGGCGACCATGGAAGCTGCGACTGCCTGGTGCGCGCGGGAAGGCGTTTATGTTGCGTCGCGTGCGCGCGTTCTTCGTGTCGGTACGTAGGTGCCGGCAGGCCTGTGTGTCCTTCAAGAGTCGTGGGGAACGTCGCGACAACAACGATTCCTGAAGAGCAGTCGGAAGAGCCGAGTCGAAGATCTTGGTTGGTCTCGCCTAGACCAACTTAGACCAAGCCTATCATTCCTCGGGTGTCGGTGAAGGCACTAGAATTGTCTGGGAAGAGCAGTGCACTGAAATGTCTGCAGGCTCAACCCTCAGGTCGTTTCATAGAATAAATGCGCAATATATAACCCTTCGCACCATGGCAATGAAGTAGAATGCGAGCGGCATCCCAAACAGGAATTGGTTGGCGGCGTCCCTTATTTTTATTAATCCTTTTGTATCTGTTAATCTAGTTATGAAACATTGTCTTATAGAAAGTTTCTAATTGTTTTATGACCTCCCCAAAACTACCATTGTCGTTCTGCTGGTTACTCAAACCGCCAGTTCCAGTGGGATCCGGAATTATCTACAGGGTGGCTGAAAAGTTCGGGCAATTTTTTGCGGCGCTACTTTTGGCCTTGAAATTGAGGTTTTTTGTTATTTCTGTTGTTTCCGTTGTATTCCTCGCGCAATTTTGATCTAGAATCTGTTGCTCCAGTTTTCTCGTTTTCAGTTGTGCTTGCGTTATGTCTCGTGAAAGTGAGCGTATCACCGTCGTCGAGCTGCACAAGACGGGAATGAGGACTGCGGACATAGTTCGAACAACCGGCTTCAAACAAAGGACCGTCTACAAGATTGTAAGACGCTACAAGGAGACTGGCGGGACCTCGGACCGTCCCCGCAGCGGCCGTCCCACCACTGCGACAACACCGGAGAACATCAACAAGGTTCGTTGTCGCATTCGCCGTAATCCTGAGGTGTCGATGAACAAGATGGCTACGGATCTCGGGATCAGTAGGGAACGAGTCCAGCATATTGCCAGGAGGAAGCTGGGATTACGCAGCTACAAAGTAGCTCGTATTCACTTCCTCAACGACGCGATGAAAGCTGAGAGGTTGAGGAAATGCAGGCGAATGCGTCAGCTGGTCGGCGATGGTCGCTTGTCGAAGGTGCTGTTCATCGAAATCCACGATCGCCGTTTGCGAGGAGCTCTTCCCAGGGTTTTGGAGCAGGGACATCTGGCCATACAACTCGCCTGATCTCAACCCGATGGATTATTCTGTGTGGTCGATCATGGAGCAGAAGATCTCCACTACAAGATACGCCACCGTTGAGCAGCTGAAATCGGCGTTGTTGAGATCCTGGGACGAGATTACAGCGGAGCAGTGTGCGACCATCATCAGCGACTTCCCAAAACGACTGCGAAAATGTATTGAAGCCAAAGGAGGAAATTTTGAGCACTTGTTGTGAATTTTCCTGTTGTATTATGTTGTTGTTGATCTAATGAAGTTTCTGTTATTTTTGTTTGTAAATCTTTGGCGTTTATGTAGTTTTTTCGTACTGCTGAAATACTTTGAAAAATTGCCCGAACTTTTCAGCCACCCTGTATTTTTCACAAAAGATACGAATTTCACCTGATGTGGATATTATTGCAACACTAAGCCCCACCTAATTTGGTTAATTTTGACCCCCAATGCATGCTTAATACGACTATGCGGAATGCTCTCTCTCAGGCCGCCATTCCGCAATAAGCGTCCTCCCCTGCAAATAATTGTCAATGTAACGATAGGTGGAAAAAGCTCCTTTCAAAATATATGGCAGAGACCAATACCTAGTGTGAAACACTGTCGGAAAAGCCGGCGGCAAGAGCTACCAACTGTGGAGATGCACTGCTAAATCGGAAGGTGATAGTTGATTGAAAGAGGTATAGATGTTGCCAGTTGCCCATGCAACCGCGCCCCACTGCGCCGTCCGCCACTGCAGCGAAGGCGCGCCGTTGACAGTTGCCCCACGCCCGTCGCTGGAGCGATGTGGGAGTATACCGAAGGCCTTACCCCTGCGCCTCCGCGGGCCATTCCTACCGAGCCCCGATGACTCACCACTCTCGCGCCAGGTGTGCCGCAGAACCAGCCTGTGGTGAGGCCCCCCGATTTCGGCAGGCTATAACTTGCTCAGGAGTTTCATTTTGCAATTTCGACACCTATATTCGTAATCAGCATTCTGAGTTCTTTCTGTGGTCCTGGTCTCAACTCGAAGTTCCACGGGAGGACGAAACACTTTCAGCGATTTTGTTTGCGCAACCTCAAGGATAATCAACGCCAAACATTACCTTCTTGATTTCAGCGTCGGTTTTCGAATCCCTGGAAAAGCCAGAAATTCTTGACGCGAGGGAGGAATCGGTGTCGGTAATTCACGCTTTGTTTTCCGACAATGTGCTATAAACTGCGAAGTAGACGCCGACTAGTTAACAGCGAATCGCTGTTGCATTTAATGTTCGTAAACAGTAAGCGATTCAGGGTGGAACTAACTAGTATTTAAACGGAGGCTGCTTTTCAATGAAGTGCGCTGTCCCAGTGGGCGCATTTTAACTAAACTTCTACAGGATTCTCTGAGCTAGTCCAAGTGCCTAATTGTTCTCAAGTATGCAGTGACAAGAA
Organism: Heligmosomoides polygyrus bakeri; assembly: GCA_947359475.1. Taxonomy (NCBI): domain Eukaryota; kingdom Metazoa; phylum Nematoda; class Chromadorea; order Rhabditida; family Heligmosomidae; genus Heligmosomoides; species Heligmosomoides polygyrus. The sequence goes on along the minus strand of OX375866.1, from coordinate 63,549,799 downwards.
CTTTCAGGAAGACAAATTAAAGCACCTAATCTCGGATCGTCGGATCCCCGCAAACACGTCAAAGGTCGTTAGCTCAGAGGACGTACCGAAGAAAAAGCCTTCGGCGGTATGTGCTCTATAGAACTCATAAAGCTCCGAGCTCCTACATTCAAAGAAGGTAAGAGGAAAAACAAAAGTAAAAACTAAATAGATACGCGATGAACACACGTAGATACCAAAACATGAATAGCAATGAGAGTGAGTGATAAGCAATTGCGATTTAACGATTGCCAAGATTCTTTAATTGTACTGGAGTGCCTTCCGCTAGGCGTTGCTTGCAGAGTGCTCTAAACTTATTTATCTCAAAACTTGGCCCTCTTTCTCATAGACTAATAATTAGTGGAATATTTAGAAAAATTTTTGGACACTTCTTTAACTACGGCACTTCTATAACTCACGATGCAAAGCAATGGACAGAAAGTGATCTGTGAACTGAAGGGCACACTTTTCGGTTTTTTGTCCGAGATTCCGTAAAAGACCAGAGCGCTCCAGCGCTTTTCTAAGCGAAATGTCTGCCTGCATAGAAAATCGTGCACTTCATATCAAAATGGCTTCTGCCATGTTCCTGCTCTTTATACTTGAAAAGACATTCGTTACAACACTTCGCCTTCTAGATGCTAGATGATCATTAACACGAACGACATGCATTCTTCCGACATCCTTCTGGTTGCATGGCCGGGCCTTCCAGCACAAATTTTGGCACAATCTTCACTATAGGGGCAAACAGCCATTACCTGCTCACTATCGAACGGCCTATTGCGCGCCAGCTGGTTTATGATGTTGTCGTTTGTGAAGTTGACTGAGACAACACCGTTATCCAGTTTAGCCCGTGTTATGCCTCATTGTAGAGCGGTGGAAAGGAAAGGCTAGAGTCGATGAGGCCTTTGGTCGGATAGAAAGCAGCATTCGAACCCACTTTTAGGCCTTTGATGGCAAACGAACAAGTCAAAACTGCATGCGTCCCTTTTCGACACTGATGTGATCAAAACATTTACATAATGTTGAAGTTTTACGGTAAGAGAACTGGGAGAATATGAATATTGCTTTCCGCACCTTTTCCGCCACTGCTTACCAGTGTTGAGTTTTTCGACATTTTTTTCGAATTCGAACATCGAATAACTCGATTTCGAAGGCATGTTCCCTAGAGAACCGAAAGAAGACAGAACAAAACCACAGTTGTGGATGAACAAATATGAACTTAGGAAGACAACTGAATAATCGTTTACAATCCAATTAGAATACCAGAATAATAAGATACTTGGTCATTTCTTTCGCAAGAAGTGGACATTCCCCAGGGTTGGGGTGCCACCAAAGGTAGGGATTTTGCTCACTTCCACGCGTAATTTGCTATCTGCCACGTGTTCTTCATTTGCGAGTCGATGTCACTAACTTCTCGTATTATCCTATTACCAGCATCCGTCGCCGGCTTCGCCAGCGCCGTACACTGGACGTGCGCGCCACGCCAGGCTTGCCGGCTTCGGGTATAGCATATTTCCTTCAGCACACATAATAAAGCAGTAAGGTTTGTAAGGTACCTTTTATTCTATTATGTTCAAGAGTCAGCTTTTTGCTCCTGTTCAGCATTTCAAGAAAAGAGAACGATACGGATAAAGCACGGCATTAGTCAATAAATTGGTGGAGGAGGGCCACCTTGTAGTCTGTGGTTTTCCGTCTTCGTGAGAAAGTCCATGAATGTCGATTTACATCAAAAATGGAACAACACAATTCAGTGGAACAACAAGGGGTACGACACAGTAGTGTTGATAAACAGTTCCATTTTCGCGCAACACAAAATGCGTTATGGGGGTGCAGATGGTGACCCCCTCCTCCTCCGAGCCCATTTGCGCAAAGTTAACAAAAAGGCGTGCTTCTACGCATAGTCAATGTACGCAGTTAGGGAATTCGCGCATGGGTTGGTTTTGAAAAGAATGTCGATCTTGACTTCATAGAGCGTGTTTCCCGACGGCGACAATTCGTCCACAGTTTTAATGCGCGTTTAATGAGGAATTGCTCTGACCTGCACATGGTAAAGCAGAACATTTTCTAATGCACTACGACCGCGGCTGACGCGATGCTCGGCAACGAGCTTCCGTATGTTCAGAGGCGCGCCGGCCTACACACACGCAGACTCTAACATACGATTACAATACGTAATAACTGCCGAAACCGACGTAGCAAAAGGATCGCTATATATTATTATAAGGATTTTCGAGAATTCTCAGGGATTGTAATTAACCTAGAAATATCGGACTCTTACATCATAGGTGTGTTCAATAGCGACGATCAAAATATCGCATTACCTCTAGTTAACTGCCACCTCTATTTGAATTCCCTCTCTAATTCACTGTGACGAATCCCTCGCTTTCAAGCATTGTTCGATTTCGAACTACGTTCGAACAAAGCTTCTTTCACATTTTCTAATTCGAACCCTCCAAAAGAAATCGCAGATTGATGATCGCGGAGAAGCATTGTTCGAATATCGTTCGAAATCGAACAATGTTCGAACAATGTCAAGAGTCGGCCGCCAGAACCTTCGAAAGGAAATCGCAAATCGTTCCCGCCAATAGGCGGGAACGATTTACCGTAGGCGCAGAAGTGGAGCGAGTTTGAACGTGGGTTTTTCGGGGAACGGAAACGATCAATACTCAGGCGGCCTACTCTTGATGTTGCTCGAACATTGTTCGATTTCGAATAATGTTCGAACAACATTTTTTTTCGCAATTTTCGATTACGAATAATATTCAAACAATCTTCTTCGCCATCTTCGTCGATTTCGAACAATATTCTAACAACGTCTTCCTATCTTCAATTCCGAACAATGCTCGAATAATGGTTTTTCGCGAATGTCGATTTCGAACAATGATCGAATAACGGTTTTTCACGAAAATCGATTTCGAACAGTGTTCGAATAACGGTCTTTCGCGAAATACGATTTCGAGTAATGTTCGAACAACAACGACTTACGATTTTCGAGTAATCGAGCGAATAGTTGTTGGAGATCGCTCGAATATTTATTCGGCCCGACTAATCGAGGTGGAAGTCTACTGCTTACCTATGAAGCCTTCTGGAGCGCAAAACAATCGAATCTTGCAACGGCAGCAAGCAAAAACACGTACATGCGCTTTGCTATTTCCAACAAAACTCTGAACACGGGAAATGCCTGTAGCCGCCCGAGTTTTTGGAATGCAGTGAAGGAGATAAGACTAGATATAGCGGTCATTACCGATAAGCAATAGAGAACAAGATGGAAGATTTTCTTACCATTAGGAAACGTTTTTAGAATCATCTGTAATTGCCTCAAACAATTCAAGCAGCAATAAAATGCCTGCAGCTCAACATAAATCGAACCGTGTACTAAATAACGCTATCCCCGTTCTTTACTTGTTGATCAGCTCTTAGAGAAGGGGCAACTCAATTATTCAAGGGGTAAGAAGGTTAATGTGACTGAACATGAGTGGAGCGCCTTGATTATTCCTCGTCTTGAGCGATCCAATCTCCTTATTCATAAACTGTTTTGTTCATCAAACGTTTTCTCTGCTGATCGCGCAGTGTCCAGCATTCCTTTTAGGTCTATGAAAATGTTACTCCACCTAAAGATACATTTTGCGATTAAAATGGAGCGGGGAGGACCAATATTTGCTATGTAACTTTGATGAAGGCCGAGCTTATGGTCAGAACAGTGCGATCGTAAATGATGTTGTAGGAGACGGACTTACAAGGGAGGAGTCTAAAGTGTATATCTGAATGGAGAAAGCGATTGATATATGTAGAAGGTATCGGTACTTACAGAGCAGGCGGCCGTGCACGAAAAGTGATTTGGTGGCGCCTGCCCTCTCCCCAACTCTCCTGACGGACGGCACGCCTCCAGCAGAAGGCGGGTGTACATCCTGACGCGTTGCTCATGCCCACCAGCGAGGAGCGTGGCCCTATCTCGTACAGCCTGATCAGGGGTGTGCGTAATTACGATTAGCAATTTACGGCAATTCTTGGCAAGTTTTTTGCGATTTACAATTTATGAGATTTTGGGTCGTAAGTCGTAAATTTCCATAAATGATATCAATCTACTGGCAAACGGCGTCCAAATGATGTGATGCAGCCCCGGTTAGGAGGAGTGCCACCTTTCCTTCCTCTAGTACCTAATTTTCGCTTCATTTTAGCGGTTTTTAAATGTTCTAATGTGGCGCCATGATATATGATACCTTCTAACCCGGACAGGCTCAAGTCTTGGGCGTCGGTTAGCCGCAGATCGTATCATTCGCACTCCTTTTGAGTTCAACCTCACTTTGCTAAAACTTTTGTCGAGACATTTTTGCAGCATGTGGACAAGCATTGTCGTGAGGAAAGTAAAAATTCTTCCGTTTTGGTCGTTTCCACTGCCTGATCTCACTCAACTTTTCCAGTTGGACAGCGTAGATGATCGCAGTCACTGTAGTGCCGGCTCCATGAAACTCGTGGTAGAGTATTGCTTGGGTGTCCCACCAATAGTACAGCATTACCTTCTTCTGATGGTGGTCGGACTTTGACTGCCTCGGAAGTGATTGTCGTTGAGGAAGTCACTGGGCCTACCGGGCATGGTTGTCGTAGAAGACCCCGACTCATCTCCCGTGACTACGTCCCCCCAGAACGTTCTGAATAGGAAGCCGAGAATGCGAGACTGAGCGATGCTCTGTCGCGACGACCGGTCCGAGTCACGGAGATTGCAGGTCACTAAAGTCGAGACCACCTTTATCATACTCTAGAATATTCTAGAATGTATGGCATTATATTTCAGCATATTCGGGTAATAAGGTTGTGAGACTAAGCCAGACCGTAACAGGTTTTGATAGATCATGAAATATTATTGAAAAATTTCGTAGTAGTTCTTGTTTGAACTCTGGGCGAGGTTGGTAACAGCGTTTATTTGGCTTACGTTTCGGCGGGATCGCCTTCTTCAGAGCCTGAAAGGAAACAAACCTAAGTGTGATCACTCGACCAAGGGTCTCCTCAACCCTACTTGGATTTTGAGACCAATTAGACGTCCACAAGATGAGAAAGAGACAGTAATCGACCTCACCTAATCAAGGAACGCCAGGTGATCAGGGCACTAGTGGCCGTGAGGATCCAGCGAAGACCGTACCCTGACTAGAATGCTAGCCGGAGGTATGGCCTGAGCTCCCGGGTTATATATAGGCACTCCCCCTTCCGGTTGATTTTTGGGTCAGTAGCCTGTATCCAAAATGCCTCAAGGGCCTTCCGCGCCGACGTTTGGGGCTCACGCGCTAGAATTTTGAATGCGACCCCGAAGTCCTCTCCGTGGTGGGCGTTGACCCTGTGGCCACCCAGTGCAGTGGAAACCCGCGACCTTTGTTTGCCCTCCAAGTGTTCCTTGGCGCGCACATGGAGTGGACGAGAAGTTTCGCCGATATAATTCTCACCGCAACTGTGACAGGTGATCCTGTAAACTGTTCCAGAAACGGCGCAATCTCCCTCCCTGCCAGCCGGACAGACCACACAGTTAGGAGTGACACAAAGGCGGTCGTACATACGGTTTCTTACCAGCCGGTGTTTAAGGCTACTGGGGGGTAATTCTGTAAGAACTACCGACTCATCTAATCCCGCTCTCCTCAGGCACTTTCTGATGGAAGTGCTAACCTCATCAGAGATAAACGGCATTAGAAAAGGGATCTTGTTTGAAAGAGCCTCCGGCGTGCCTTCTTTATTTTCCCGGTTGTGTCTACCCCTTTGTAAAGTCCCTGAGCTTACGTACCCATTTTGCGCAGCGATTTCGCGTGCCAACTTTAGAGATTCCCTGCGCTCT
>OX375866.1:63494367-63543763 GCA_947359475.1 Heligmosomoides polygyrus bakeri | reverse complement strand
CCGTAGTGTGGCCATCCCTGTTATTTCGTGCACTTTTGTGCCTGTGCATCACTGGTGTTGGGTTTTGTGTAACGGCGCGTGTTAATAGAAGGTATTGGAGGGGAAGGGGGGGGGGGGAGGAGTGGTGCACTGCTGTGGGGAACACCAAGGAAAAAGCAACAAGCAATCCCAGCGGTGAGCACTGAGGAAATCTACTCCCAGGAAGGAGTGCCCCAACCCAGCATAGCGCCCCCAGTACGTTGAATATCTTTCTCCTTGTGCCTTCACGTTGAAAATCGCTTTGTAAAAAACAATTCGTAATAAGCTAAACTTTGCGTAGCGTACGGCTGAAAATGCTGAAAATTCAGTAAACGCACGGAAGTTGTGTGGCACGTCAGGGACTCCTCAAAGTTCAACCGATCAATTGAAATGCATAATCCATAATCGGCTTTAATTTTATTTTGACTTCATTTGAAATGGAATGTTTTATTTTTGCCACACTTTATCAAGAGCTCATTTATAAAGAAATCGCGCCTCCCAAGGTGGCCAAATTTCTGCCGACCTTTAAGGTTAAAATCTCATGCCATAATTTATTAGGTTGGCCAGAAAGTTCTCTGGCGGTTTTGTGCAATCGCTTTTCATTCGTTTTACTACTGATTAAATATTCAACTTATTACGCGTTTTTAAACAAAGTCTAACACGGAACTCTTCACTCTTACTGATGGGATAATTTGTGTTCCATTTATCACCACCTATATATAAAAGAGTTTGTCCGTCGAGTGATCTAATCTATGTGAGATACGCCGCATTCGCCGCATCATCCACAGCGAGAGCGGTCGAATGATCTAACCTGAGTTGGGTACGCCGCATCATCCACAGCGAGAGCGGTCGAATGATCTAACCTGAGTTGGGTACGCCGCATCACCCATAGCGAGAGCGGTCGAATGATCTAACCTAAGTTAGGTACGCCGCATCACCCACAGCGAGAGCGGTCGAATGATCTAACCTAAGTTAGGTACGCCGCATCACCCATAGCGAGAGCGGTCGAATGATCTAACCTAAGTGAGATACGCTGCATCACCCACAGCGGGAGCGGTCGAGCGATCTAACCTAAGTGAGGTACGCTGCATCACCCACAGCTGGAGCGGTCGAGCGATCTAACCTAAGTGAGAAAGGCCGCATCATCCACAGCGAGAGCGGTCGAATGATCTATCTATCTATCTAATCTAATAAGTGAGGCACGCTGTATCATCCACAGCGCGGTCGAAATTTCCCATTGAACGTGGGAATTGCTGCAGCATGGGAAGCGCATCCTTTTACTGCTTGACACAACAGCATGCGCGTTCCTGAGCGTCCAGATTCAGAAGCCGTGCTGCCGACTTCGTGCCATTAGCATAAGAACACCACTAAAGGGGGAAGAGTATAAGGGGGGACTTCGAGGGTGGAGAATCGACAGCGACCAGGAGGTAGCGACTTGGAGGAAGCATCGGGAAGGAGGGGGGGGGGGTCGATAGGGGGATCAATGAAGCATTAAGGGGGGATCAGTAGGGAGTTAGCAATCAGGGGGGGAGCAGTTAAGAAGATCAGTAAGGGGACCCATTACCAATAAGAGAGTACGGATTTAGAAGATGTGACATCGATGACACGCAATGGCCGTTCGCTCGCCGTCGTTGTGTGTGAGCGTGGGAGAGCTACTTAATTGGGGAGAGTATTAACGAGGATCCCTAGGGGGAGAGAGAGATCGACCAGGAACAAGGGACCCGGAGGCGGAACCAGGACGGGGAACCAGCAAGAAGGGAGCCGTAAGAAAATTTATACGCGAAACAAGGAATCTGCCATATGCGCAGCCTCTTCATGCTCGACACAGCGGCAACTGTTCGCGCTTCTGATCCTCTGCATTCAGAAGGTGGGTCTTCTGTGGTGCTGGTTTCAGAGGACAGGTCCTGTACGCCGCCCTAGAAGCATCTGAATTAAGGAATTGTGTCACCGGCGTGCAGGCGCTTTCAGAATTCAACATGGGATGCTGATCTACAGAAGAAGTATAGCCTTCTCCTGCTTGACAAACGGCAACTACACGTATTTCTAAACGTCTCGATTCAGAAAAAAGGTCCTCTGCGTAGCGCTAGAGGCATCTGGATTATCCTAGGAGGTGATTTCAGACAAATTCCTCCTGTCGTGCCAAAAGCAGGACGGTCCGAAATTCTGAACGTTTCTATTAAGAGCTCCCCACTGTGGCCTCATTTCTTTAAATACAGATTGACTGAGAATGTGAGGGCGTCCAGCGGTGGAATCGGTTGGTCTAACTTTCTAATTCAACTTGGAAACGGAGAGCTCCAAAACGATTCCAATGAAGTGAAAGTGCCCGACGATATGCTGAGCTCTGTAGATATAGCAGATGAGATATTTGGTGATATAGTGAGCTTAGAGGATATGTCCGCTGCAGTCGGTAGAGCGATTTTGACGCCTAGGAATTTCGACTCTTTGGAGATAAACAACAAAGTGCTTTCGAAACTACCTGGGCAGGAGAAGATTTACAGAAGCATAGATGAGGTTATGAATGACGAAACTGAAGCTAACAACGACACAGAGTATTCATTGGAGTTTCTGGACAGCTTGACACCCCAAGGATACCCGCCACATGAACTCCATCTAAAGAAAGGAGCAGTCATAATGCTTCTGCGGAATCTTAGAGTCAACCAGGGTCTATGCAATGGTACGCGACTCACCGTTGAACATATGGATAGGTACATTCTTGGCTGCAAAATTGCAACTGGAGCGAACAAAGGACAATACGTCCTTATTCCTAGAATAATATTCTGTCCGCCTGCCTATGACACCTCACCGTGCAGATTTAAGAGGAGACAATTTCCTGTGCGTTTGGCCTACGCAGTGACAATAAACAAGAGTCAGGGACAAACATTCAACTGGGTCGGTGTATACCTCCCCAGCCCAGTTTTTTCTGGTCAACTGTACGTGGCGTGCTCACGTGTTCGACAGAGATCCCATCTGAAAATTTGGCTACCACCAGGACGGAAGACTATATCAAACGTAGTATTCACCGAGATGTTTGAGTAAAAATTAAACCACTTTCGTTGCGCTATGAATAAATTTTTTTGAAGCGCACATTTTCTTTGTACAAGAGTAGTTCCTGAGAAAAAGACTAACTGTATCACCCCGCGAAGCGGGCAAGTGCGAGACGTTAGGCGTGTCGCAGCACTTGTGCTTAATAATTGTGTTTCTTCGTAGACTTGAAGTGTGCCGAATGAGCGATTCCGAACGACATTTTATGTCAAATTCAAACTCGACCAATTCGCCGTCGAAACGGCCCGTCGAAAATCAAACATGCGTGGAGCTGATTAGTGTTGGTGAAAGGCTGATGGATCCATTGCAAACATTCCGTGGGATGCGGAAGGTCTAGGACTCAGTAAAACTGTTGCTACAGATGGTTTGAAACTCCTCGGGAAAGTGAAAAAGCTCGAAAAGCGTGTGTTTCACGATTTGAGTGATAGTCAGAAATAGTCGTATTTCGAAATCTGTCCTTCTCTGCTTCTACGGAACCAAAACGTTCTGTTTTGGGATCGAGTCGTTCACATGTGATCAAAAAATTGGGTTCTGTACGATAACCGAAGACGATCAGGACAGTGGGTTGATGTCGACAAACGCCCAGGCGCTTCGGAAAGCCAAAATCCACCAGAAGAAGACGACGGTAGCAGCGTGGTGGTGAGGGCTGGTGTGATTCACTACAACTTCCTGGAACCAGGCTATGCAAAAATTAAACAAACTAGGAGTTGAAGTTCAGCCTAACCTGCCATAGTCACCTTGCGCCTACTGGTTTCCACCTTTTTAAACACCTTCAGAACTTCCCCGCTGGTAAACCCTCCGCAAATGAGGACAGCGCAAAAAGAACCTTTGTAGAATTTGTCGTATCTCGTCCATCCAGTTTTTTCATTGACGGGATTAATCATCTAGTATCGCGTTGGAAGAAGGGTGCTGGTCATTATCGTCGTGATGCCAAACACGTCCGACATCCTCTTAAACAGTAACTGTAGATTCTTCTTCTTCTTCTTCCTCCTCTTCTTCAGCGTTTGTCCCGCTTAGCTGTTGGGTCCACTTTCCTGGAATGCTGGCGCCACTTTTCCCGATCAACTAGGGTGCAATCTAGCTATCTTCAAGTCCTGATGCAGCATATCAAGTCACCGCTGCTTTGGTCGTCTTCGTGGCCGCTTTCCGGACACATCCAGGTTAAGGGTCTCGACAGAGTCTCGCGGCAGCACCCGAAGAACTCATCGATATCGCTCCCACCGCAGGGGGGACCCAGGCTGCCACTTTGGTGGAAGCCGCTGCGAGGACGAGTTGTCGCGGAGCCGCTGGTCGCAAAGGTCCCCGAGGGCTGCCGTAGTTCACGGCGGCTCCCACTCGCAGTGCCAGGAGCTGCGGGTGAGACCGCCGGGGCGTAACAGATGGGTGTCGATTATGGTTCATCTATTTGAAAACATTTTTTTACGAATCTACATGCTAGGAATATAATAGGTTGGTACATAATTTCGATCCATAGAAGAGCTTGACAACCAACTATATAATCACCGTTAGTGTCGACAAGTGGAGGCGTGCAGAATCCTGCATTCAAAACGTAACGCAAAAAACCTTGGCACGATATTGGGTGACCTGAGTTGCAGTGCAAATCTTCGTGGCCTTCCAGCCGCAAGTTAGCCTTGTGATGTTTAGGGAAAACCCTTGCACACAAATGAAACAACAAAGCAGACCGTTCTTTTTAGTATGAGCTATAACTGCATCTAACAGACCTCACGGACTCAACAAGGCCTCGGAGGAAATGCTATCATCACAAGCGCTACCACATTATCTTCGAGCTGCTTGTCAACCGAAGAAATTTTAGTGGATGTAGAACGACAAAAGTACGAACGTAAAATGGTACAGAACTGTTGAGTTATAAGGAGTGTTCTATTAGATTTTGGGACTTACATTCAAGATCTCGTAACTTGACTTAGAATGCGCTTCTTCACGAAACAAGAAGCGTTTTGCTTACTACATCTCTGACATTCTTAGAGGTCGCAACTGCCGGCAAAAGTGCGCAGTATTGGGTACAGTAACTCTCGCGGCGCCGCACCACCCGTCGTTGTCATGGCGGGTCCATGGCACCCGCTAGACTTTGCTGCCGGGTTAGGACAAATTTTCTGGACGGTGTCACATTTTGCGCGAAGGACGTGACCGTAACATCGCCGTCCAGCTTCCCTTCTTCTCAAATATCGGGAATCGTCGTGCTTTTCTCCCAAATATCGGGCACTTTGTTCTCTGCAATAACCTGGTTGAAGAACGTCGTCAACCATTTCGTAGGGTACTAGGATTTCGATTTCCACCAGTCGGCCGAAAAATCGTCGGGGCCCGTTGCCTTGCCTATCTTCATATACTTCAAAGCCGCTGTGTCTCCTCCACGGTGATTTTATGAACGGGATCGTACATGTGAGGAGAAGATGAGAAGGTCGAATGAGCAAACTTTACTGTGGAGACTTCCTCGAAGTAGGTGCGCTATCGGTTCAAGGTCATTTTACGATCCATTGGAAGACGACCATTCTCATCGTTGAGATCAAAAAAATTCTCAACATCCTCAGTTTTGCGATGACGGACCTTGACGAGTCAATAAAGAAATCGCTCATGATCGCGTAGTTCAAGGTTCTCGTTGACATCAGTGTAATAAGTGGCTCTTGCAACGGCTACCGCCTTCTTAGCGGACCTCTTGGCTTCCTAATACAGACACCAGTTATCGGTTGTCTTACCGCCGAGGAATGCGTGGCATAGTTTCTTGTTTTACGGACTCTTCCCTTAACTTCATTGGTCCACAGCCATGTCTGCTTATTGACCTTACGCCGTCCCGGTTTCGTAGTGTCGAGTTCGGAACGCGCAGCACTGAGTATCGCGTCGGTGGCACTTTGCCGTGTCTCGTCGACGGTCGTGACTGTCGGCAACCGAATGCGCGTGGCAAGCGTTTCATACGGCACGACCTTCGCGTCCGTGACAAGCCTTTGGTCACGATTTCGCACAAGGACAAAGTCGATCTGCATTTTAGAATTCCCGCTGTAGAATGAGAAGGTGGGATTCACGTTTTCAGAATCTGGTGTTTACGATGGTGAGGTTGCGCGACTCCGCGTACTAGAGGATGCGCTCACCATCAGCGTTACGTGAACGAAAACCGAGACCACCATCACAGCCGTACCCGTCTTTCGCAGCGCCAACGTGTCCGTTAAGGCCACCTGCGACAATGACTACGTCTTGTAACGGCACTTCTGCTGTCTCATCATCAAGCAGGCTCCAAAATTCATCGTTGGCTCGCTCAGAGCAGCCAATCTGTGGAGCATATGCAGAGAAAAGATGATACCGCCGCCGTTCTGCAGCGATAAAGACCTTTGTCAAGCGGTCTTTCAAACTTTCCACGCTTGCAATCGCGTCTTGGAGATGTACGGAGACGATTTAGTCAACACCGCAACTGTAGAGACTGTAAATAAATAATACCGCTTTCATCGCTTCATGTGAGGCAGATCTTTACAACCGACGCCGTGCTATACATGTTTAGGTCTGCATACATTCTACAAAGGCAGAATTAGAATTCTTTGCGGAAATCAAATTTATTCAGATGACTAAGATTCCTGAGACCATGGAGTACTATAGCGTACAGTTATATTGTTTAGTTTTAACGAAATTTTGTTGGAATCAGCTGCATTCACTAAGAAAGGTCCCTTTAGAAACACAAGGCGTAAGAAACCAATCCAAGGAACTAAAAAAGAAACCAACAGAACCTGGTGCGCTCAGAGATGGAGAAATCAGGAACAAGTTAGCCCACAATGAAGGAGATTTGATTGCTCAAAGCAAAGAATCATCGATGCGGTCCTGTTACTCAGTTGCGAATTCCCATAAAGTATCCTCACCCATGATTAGGAAAGTTGTTGTCTGCCCTATATGGGTTGCTCAAAAGCTCTGAGGCTGCTAATATAGTGCCCAGCTGCATAGTTCCTCGTTCTCTTGAGCTGCAGAAATCGTTACCTACTAGAGTTGACGACTTTAGCGGTTCGGTGAAATTTTTTCGAGTGCTACACGTACCGTACCAAAGAAACGACGCGTTTATACCACAAACTTGGGTAATGAAACCAGTTGTACAAGCATGGCGTTAGAAAAATATATCAAGGGATATAAGGTGTGCCGTTTGGCACGTTGAGAGTGTGGTCCAGGGGAGATTCAAGTCGCCTCAGTAACAACGGCTTTATCTCTACAGCGGTCTGCGACCGCACACAACAGCTACAGTGCAACAAGTGCCGTCGGAGGGCGGCGCTGGTGTATCGCTGACGCGACACTCCCGGCGACCCAAAGGCACAATACATGCATAGGTAAACAAAACAACATAGATCACTACTGCCGACGTCTTCCTCCAAGTTGATATTGTTGTGCTCGACCCGAAACGATAGAAGCGTCCAGTGGCGACAGGCCGCAGTCGACGACGTTGATGAAGTAGCGACGACGAAATAACGACTGACGCGATAAGATGACAGAAGACGGCCGTTGAGACGAAATGGCGTATCGAAGAGGAAGACGACGGGGTGCGGGGCGAGGGGAAGCGACGATGGACGAGGCGAGGCAGCGGAATACTGTGAAGACGGCGAGGCGACGAGTAGTAAGACGATAGTAGAGCGAATATGATTGTAGAGATCGGCGGTCGGCGATGAGGCTAGGTCTTGCGCCTCTTCTGCGGAGGTCCTACGCGGGCAGAGCAGAGAACTGAATTGTGTTCACCACGGCAAATATTGCATTTCACTGAGCAGTCTTTCCCGTGCTCTGCTTGCAGACATCTCGCGCACAAGTGGAGCTCGGAAGCTCTCATTGCACCTGATACTGGGTCAGAATACCGGTGGCATCTGGTGGAGTGATGAGCGTCCACGTTTTCACCGACGGCACAAAAAATGCAATTGGTTAGCAATTGGGCTTGGGAGTGGTTCGATCAAGAAGGGTGTGGACATCGCCTTTCAGCTGACAGAGCTTAGTTAGGATGGAATCGAGACGACCTGACATGATGCTCACCGTCTGTACGAGCGGATCAATGCCTGCTTGGTCTTCCAGCTGCATCATCTGAATTTCGTGGTCGATGTCGTAGGCCATTAGCTGAGGGAGACTAAAATTTGAAAGAGGGTCGTGCTACTGTCTCGTCGGTTCGTGATCTTCTATTGGTCCGCCCGTAGGCCAGTGAGGAGACGGTGTAAATATCTTACGGCTAGGTTAAGAATGCACTGAATTGCCGTGAGTGTTAGCTGTATGAGGAGAGACACAATTTGTGCCGTTGTTCTTAGAATGCCTATCCATTGGTCCAAACATTGGTCCGAACATGTAGGTAATCATGATTGTGATTGCAAAGATGCCAATAATGGTCAACGAGGTTTTCCAGTGTTCAAGAGCGACCATCCACAACAGAGTTAGGTCCGGTAGGTGTAGGTCTCGAAACCAGTCGGCTTGTGCAATCTCCGTTGTGAAGTTATAAAGAAACGTGTTTTTCACTCCATCACGGACATGATAATATAAGATTCCGTTTATTTTCACTGAGATATTTTTTTCCGCAGATTGTGTAACATTCTGATTTTACGATTGCCTTGTCAAATGTGAGCTTTACTGTGGACGTCTTATTGTCTGGTGTGCACTCAATCGAAAATATGTGATTTGCGCAGTTTACTGTGGTCCATGATGGAGTTTGTGAGCAACATGACAGGTTCATTCGACTTTCATGTTCGCAACTGTAGCAACCGTACAACGTTCCGGTATGTACTTCGCACAGAGCGTCTATGTTTAGGTGAGCGCTGTCAAGGCGTTGTTTGGAAGAAATAACAACGGTAGTTTCGCTTTCATCTGTTTCCGCTATGACCGTATTATTCTCGCGATTTATGGTCAGGCGCGGAGTGGTTAGTGGCAAAAGGTTGTCAGAACTGCGCGCTAGCGTTGATAGTTCGCCATTTGGGCAGTGGCAGCTGGGTGTATGTCCACTTAAGTCACAGTCGCAAAAGAGTGTGTTTGCGCATGAAGAAAAGTTGAGTTGTGCTTGTTCCTTTGAATGAATGACACAAAACGGGAAGTCGAAAATTGCCCGGCAAGATAATAGCTGTATTTGGACTGATCGCGAATCGTTGATTGAGGGCAATATGTGGCTTTTGTATGGAGACCACAGTAAAGCTTAGATTGGAGAACGTGTTTGTATAGTATAGTACGGGAACAGTGGTAGTACAATTTTCTTTTTAGCATTGTACATGCTTACAGATATGTCGAGGTTGACTGTGGCGAGCCATGTTATTTGAAGACCTCGTATTCCTGTTGTGATACCGGTATATGTGCAACGCGGTAAAATATGCATGCTCTAAATGAAAGAAAGCACAGGCAGCTAATACTGCTGCACTGCATCGAGCATGCCGCGTAACCCGGATTGGAGAACGATTCGTCTAGTTCGGGTATTACTTCACACGGATTCTATGTTTCGCATGTGTCGCCTGTACAGGATCCCATTCCTCGGCATCTGGTTACGTGTCGAACATCGAATTTTGTGTCTCTGGTCCAGAATAGTGAGATTTTTGAGCATTCGAGCCGAATCGGTTTGCGTGTGATTTTTATATAGCCCACACTGGTATTGGCATGGCGTAGCAATATGCACAGTTTGTGGTGAACGTTGTTGAAGATAACTTCGCGTCTGAACTCGTGGTGACAGACGTCACGTTCAGTGCATGTGAGGTCTACTGAGTGTCGCATGTATCCGTCCTGACAGGGTGATATACCTGTGACTAGAGTTATGCAGACTAGCAGTATTGTCGATTCAGTGCGGCGCAACATAGCCGGTTCAAATGCTGCTAACGTGAACGGAGCACGTTTTCTTGGCGACGTTCCACGAGTGAGGGAGCTATATTTGTTGTGTTTGATGTTGTCGTTTGGCGGTTTCGTGGACTTCGAGCAATTATCCATACTATGAGAATTGATTGCAATTAGGTATGTTACGATTGCAAATGATATTGACGCTCCTATAGGCCAACAATGTGGATTCGCTATCAAGCCTTTGCATAAGAAGTTAGACACGTGGTCACAAAATGGTGCGGGACTGCAAACCCAGATCTCCATTGTGCTGTTTGATTGGATTTTCACCGTGATAGGTTCTCGTGTAGGTAAAGGAGGTAGTGTGAATAGCATCGTCGAGTCGTGTTTAGTGAAATTTTTGCAAACGTTATCAAAACATAGTTCGTATGGAGTGAATTGCTGATTTACTGTTACACTGCCGTTTGAGCATGTAATGTGCGTCCTGTTTTCGTAAGCTGTGCAATTGTGCGTGAGGAGAAGCACAATCATGAGGCTTGCTAGCATGTGAATGTGAGATTTTTGTTGGAGTTTCTTCTAGCGAGGAGCTACCATTTCACTTGGTGCGTCTTCGCTTTCTTTGTGTAGTTGTTCGCAGAGAGCCTTCTGCGCCTTTGTCTTTGCTAGATGTGACGGCCTTTCCTTGGTTTGCAGCTGGGAAGAAGGAGCGGCGAATCGCTTTTTTTCTTCGGTTGTGCTGGCCGGGTCTTGTGACTCGTTGGTGTACGGTACTTCGGATATCGATCTGATTTCTAGAGGATACAGCTTCGAGATGGGTCGCTGAATGTGTGTATTTCTGTGCGGAAGTTGCACCATAGCGGATCGTGCCAGTCCATCTGAGCTGGGTATGAGCTTCACATTTTCCCTAGCGTCCAGTGACCGCGTGGGATCAACTCTTGCTCTATTAGGACGATTTCACCCACTTCCGGTGCTAGTCGTACATTGTGCTGATGTTGGTAGAGGAGTTTTTTGTGAACATCCTTTAACATAGTAAGGTATTCTACATTCCATATCCTCCAGAACCTGTCAGCCGTACGCTCTGAGAATGCTAGAGCTTCCTTGGCTTGAGAAACTGCCTGTATGAGGTTAGGATCAAACTACGGATCGTCGTCCTCTTCTTGTGACTCACTAAGTGTTGGTAGTGAGTAACATAAATTTCCTTGCAAAAAGTCTACCGGTCGAAGGGGAAGGGTGTTGGTATCTGTGGTGCTGATCGCCGTAAGAGGGCGCGTATTGATGATAGCTTCTATTCGGGTGAATACCGTAGTCATTTCTACAAATGACAGTTTTTTACGACTCACGCATTTATGGTATGCGCTTTTTGCGGATGAAACCAGTCTTTCCCATGCGCCTCCCATCCATGGAGCTCCCGGAAGATTGAAGATCCAGGTTATCCTGCGCTTTGCGCAGTAGTTCATTGCGGACTCCTCGACGGTGGGACAGTGCGTGAATAAAGCGTCAATTACCTTCTGGGCGAGTTTAAAGTTTGTCCCGCAGTCAGTGCGAACAATGCTTGGTACACCTCTCCGTGCACTGAAGCGGTTGAAGCTATTGAGAAATGCCTCTGCAGACAAGTTTTCAACCAACTCCAGATGTATTGCTCGAATTGTTAGGCACGTATACAAGCAGACGTACACCTTGGAGTCATCCTTGAGGATAAAGGGACCCATTAAGTCACATCCGGTGTGCTCAAAAGGTTTTGCTCTTCGTACCCGGTCTGACGGTAATTGAGCTACGGGTGGTGTTCTGAAAGGGAGGCTTTGCCCGCGTTGGCAAATGGCACAGTTTTTGATCACCTGCTGGATGACACGGGAAGGTCGTGGTAGCCAAAAACGTTGACGAGCAGAGCTCAAAGATGATTTTTTCCACAGTGACCGTTACCTCTATGCAAGACATAAAGAATGAGGCACATGAGTTGAGAATGAGGCGGTATATACATAGGGTTCCGCGTGTCATATGGGAAGTTCGCGTTCTGCAAGCGCGATCGTAGCCTGATTATTCCTCTTTCATCGCGGTATATGTGCTTGTCCCGATATCTGCGTTGCAAGTCAGAAATGTTCGTGTTATCGTGTTCCTGCCTAATCAGAATTTCTTCTGCGTGACATGTATCTTGTGTCGTAATCTGTGGCCCGGCAGAAAATTTTGAAATCGTGTTTAGAGGGATTTCAATACCTTTCCTTTTTAGTATGTGATCGTTTAGAGTGCGGATGAATTTGCAGACCAGGGCAGCGACTCTCACTGCTTTAGACATGGCACTGAAACGCGCTAACTGTAGCAGTTCTGGGCAGAGAATGTTATTTTTGGGAGCGACCTCTAGTAAAACAACTTCATTGCTTTCTTCTTCTTCTGCAGGATCCGGTGGAAAGGTTCTGATGAGTTCTATGTTTGTTAGCTCCTTTCGCTGTTCCTCGTTGAGCAGCCATTGTGGACCCGATATCCAGTCACTGTCAGCAAGCTGCTCTCCTGTGATCCCTCGAGTACCAGTGTCGGCAGGATTTTTTGCTCCAGGGACATGATATAATCGAATTTCGTGTCCTAGCTCCGTAAGTTTATTTATTATTGTTCTTATTCTGTCACGCTGGTTAGTGACGAATAGTAAGAGCTTTCGTGAAGTGTGTATCCAACTCAGTGCTATAAGACTGTCGCTGGCAATGCATATTTGGGGGACGCCTGTTTGCAACGCTGATGAAATGGATTCAGCTAAGCGTAGTGCCAGTAGTATTGCTAGCAGTTCCAACTTAGGCGTAGAAAACTCTCATTTCATAGGAGCAAGCTTTGTTTTGCCGCTCAGCAGGCCAGATACTTCCTGAAAATTACAATCTACCATACAAGTGCTCCGACACTTAGGACCAGGAAGGTGGGGGACTAAAGAGGTGGAGGGAAGACCTTTAAAGTCGGACCTAATTGCTGGTTCGGCTTTAAAGGTCTTCCCTCCACCTCTTTAGTCCCCCACCTTCCTGGTCCCAAGTACTGGTCCACTTCTTTGTTTCCACTATTGACACCTACTGGTCTCTTCTTGTTGGCTTCCCCGTCCTGGCCTCTCCTCCAGGTTCTTCCTTTCCTTCCTGATCGCTCTGCTGGTCTACCATAGAGGTTCCCCTTACCGCCCTTCTCCACCACCCCCTTAGTGGTCCTCCCATGCTCACGGCACGGCCGGTGACCCGTATTTAGAATGAGGATGCTTGCTACGCGTTTTCTGGATCAAGAAGCTCAGAAGCGCGCGCAGACGCCGCTGTGCCGAGCATGAAGAGGCTATGCATATGGCAGATTCCTTGTTCTCCGTACGAGTTTCTTTACGGCGCTCCCTTCTTGTTGATTCCCCGTCCTGGTCCCGCCTCCAGGTCCCTTCTTCCAGGTGAATGCCTCCTCCTCCTCCCCTCGGGATACTCCTTATACTCTACTCCAATTAAGTAGGCCTCCCACGCTCATGACACGACGACGGCGAGCGAACGCCCAGAGTGTGACATCGGTGTCACATCCTCTAAATCCGGTCTCTCTTAATGGTAATGGATCCCCTTGCTGATCCTCCTTACTGTCCCCCTCCCCTGATTGGTAACTCCCTAATGATCCCTACATGTTGCCTAAACTCTTCTTGGTGCCTACTCCTGGCCTGCTTCATTGCTCTCCCCATCGACCATCACGATGCTCCTTCTGGTCGCTGCCTCCTGATCGCCGTCGCTTCTCCACCCTCAATGTCCCCCTTCTACCCTTACCCTTTTAGTAGTCTTCTCATGCTAATGGCACGAAGTCGGCTTCTGAATCTGGACGCTCAGAAGCGCGCGTAGGTGCTGTAGTGTTAAGCAGTAAAGGGCTGCGTTTCCCGTGCTGCAGCAACATCCCACGTTCAATAGCAAATTTTGCTCGCACTGTAGATGATGAGGCGTACCTCATTCAGGTTAGATCATCGACCGCCCTCGCTGTGGTTGATGCGGCGTACTTCACTTCGGTTAGATCACTCGACCACACTCGCTGTGGATGATGCGGCGTACCTCACTTCGGTTAGATCACTCGACCGCCCTCGCTGTGGTTGATGCGGCGTACCTCACTTAGGTTAGATCACTCCACGGACAAACTCTTATCTACCACTATATAATTGAGTTAGCTCACTGCCCTGTAGATGATGAGGCGTATCTCACTCAGGTTGAGAACCTGGCTGAAATACGCCTCGTGGAACCACGCGTAATCTCTGGAACCCCTTGCGACGCCTCAGCGTACCTCGCGCGGGCAACGTTTGCCGTTCAACATGGGATGTTGTTACAGCAGAGGACGCATAGTCTCCTCCTGCTTGATACAATGGCGTCTGCGCGCGTTTCTGAGTGCCTGAATCCAGAAAACGGGTTCCCGTCGTCGCGCCACAACCTTCTGGAGTCAGAAGAGGAGACACTGTCGTCTACGACGAAGGATCGCATTCAGAATTGAGCATGAGATGCCGCTGCAGCAGAGGAAGCGGAGCCTCCTCCTGCTTGACATAACGGCGTCTGCGCGCGTTTCTGAGTCCCTGAATCCAGAAGACGGGTTCCCTTCGTCGCTCCACAACCATCTAGAATCAGAAGATCGAAAAGATAGGAAGCAGAGGTCACATCGTCGTCGTACGACGACCGGCCGCATGCAGAACTCAGCATTATCCCATGTTGAACGGAAAAGTTTACCCGCGCCAGGTACGCCTCTGCGTACCTCGCGCGGGCAACGTGTGCCGTTCAACATGGGATATTGTTGCAGCGGAGGAAGCGCATTTTCCTCGTGCTTGACACAACGGCGTCTGCGCGCGTTTCTGAGTCCCTGAATCCAGAAGACGGATTCCCTTCGTCGCTCCACAACCGTCTGGAGTCAGAAGATAGAAAGAAAGGAAGCAGAGGTCACATCGTCGTCGTGTGACGAGCAGCGGCATTCAGAATTCAGCATTATCCCATGTTGAATGGAAAATGTTACTCGCGCGAGATACTCCTCTGCGTCCTCACCGACGTCTGTCCTGAACATGGGAGAACCACTAAGGGTGGTGGAAAAGGGGAGTAAGGGGGACCTCTAGGGTGGACCAGGTGAGCGACCAGGAAGGAAAGGAACAATCTGAAGGAGGGAGCAGGACGGAGAAGCCAGCAAGAAGAGACCAGTGGGGGGGGTCAATAGTGGAAACAAGGAAGTTGGCCAGGAGTTGGGACCAGGAAGGGCGGGGGAAGACCAGTAAAGGCGGATCAGCAATTAGATCTAGAAAAAAAGAAACGAGTGAGGGGGAACCTAGCGCTTGGATTCGGAAGACGTGTCAACAATGTTCTGTAACGAGCTCTGTTGAGCATGAGAGCGGTTGCTGAGGAGCAACCTGAGGGACAGAAGTACTGCGCAGCACAAACCAATGACATTACTGGAGAGTCTGGAGAAAATGTCTATGATGAAAGGTACCTAAGTGGTGAACGGCTTGATGCAGATAAAGTACGCAGCAGATCCTAGATGTCAGCGAATTCTAAGTTTGACAAAAACTACTTTCTTTAGTTTCTTTACTTTCTTTAGGTCAGTGATGCTGCAAGGTCGCGCGAAGCGCGCAAGTGCGAGACACGCCGTTAGGCGTGTCGGAGCACTTGTATATATATATAGGTGGTGATGGTGATAGTGATGGTGATAGGTGGTGATATCTCACATAGGTAAGATCATTCGACCGCCCTCGCTGTGGTTGATGCGGCGTACCTCACTTCGGTTAGATCACTCGACCGCTCTCGCTGTGAATGATGCGGCGTACCTCACTTCGGTTAGATCACTCAACCGCCCTCGCTGTGGTTGATGCGGCGTACCTCACTTAGGTTAGATCACTCCACGGACAAACTCTTTTATATATAGGTGGTGATGGTGATAGGCGCATACGGCCATTGCCGTGTTGCTAGCATCCGCGAATACCCAGAGTGATTTTCTTTTGAGTTTCGTGTAGGGCCCTAGGAGGTAACGTGGTACTTCTATGCGGGCGTTGTCGATTTCTTGGTTAGCCAGCTGCCACTGCTCAGTCAGTTGTGGGTTAACTTTTGAACCCCATTCTGTTCTTGGTTCGAGCATGTCACGCATTAGGTGCTTTTGCTTGATTAGCAGAGGTGCTCCGAAGCCCATGGAATCGTAGAGAGAGTGATGTTGACTTAAGAAATCTCTTTTTGTGATTGGTGTTATTTGAAAATTTGATTGGAAGGAGAATGTTTCGGTTACGGGGTTATAATTCACACCAAGAAGCCTCATGGGCTCATAAGGTGTCCTGTCTACTTTTCGTCTGTTTGTACTTTTCGATAGCCTCTTCCTTTGTAACAGCGGTCATCAGCATGTTGTCGACGTATAAATAGCGTTGAACCTCATTTGCCAACTTAGTGTCCTGCTGGTTCAGATACGCCGAAATTACCATGTTAAGCATACTAGGGGAGGCTGTTGTACCGAAAGGGACACGCCTCCATCTGTATTCCACTATATTATCATGAAACGGGGGGTGGTCCGGATCTTGGAGCCAAAGAAATCTGCAGAGGTCACGATGGGATTCTTGTAATCGTATTTGCGTAAATGCAGCTTGTATGTCTCCAACTAGAATAATGGGCAGTTCTCTACATGCTATGAGAATGTCATGGATTTTGTTTACCAATGTGGCTCCTGTGTAGAGAACGTCATTGAGCGACAGCCGACCCTGTTGCTTCGACGATGCGTCAAAAACAATTCTCAAAGGAGTGCTCTTGTGTTCTTTCCACACCCCGGAGTGGGTCATATAGTAGGTTGCCACTAATTCAGGTACGGGTTCTTTCACTTCTTCGATGACATCGTCGTGTAGGTACTGTTTCATGATCTTTGTGCACCATTGTCGCTGTTTCGGATGCGTATTTAGATGTTTTACCTGTGCAATCAGTCTTTTCATAGCCATGTTACGATTGTTTGTTAGATCTGTCATATTTTCTTTCACTGGAAATGGAGCCATAACGCAGTTGTCGTATCGAATTGATTTCGCATATTTCAAAAGATAGGAATATGTTGCTTCTTCGTTCAGGCCCTCTTTTGTTGAGATACCTAAGCCTTCTAGTTCGAACATAGCCTTAATCATATCTGATTCTGTCATGTTTTCTGAAATTATTGTATTGCACGCCTTGTGGGTGTCCTCACTCATGTCCGGATATCCAGTGGTATTCCCTCGACCGTAAGCAGCGAATCCGGAGATTGTCCTCGCCGCGCGCAATCCTGTTGGAAGCTGAACAGGCGGAACGTTTTCAGGATCAAATGCGCCGTAGAGGTCGATTCCAACAAGAATTTGAGGAATCTGGTGCTCGCCTTTCAGCCGCGTGTTAGCCAGGTGGATAGAATTTTCTTCCATGAATTGTATTTCCATGTCCATAAGGTGCACTGCAGGAAATCCTTTTGTAAGCGTAGGTTTTGTCTGCGTCATGAATTTTAGCTCTCTGCCGTGTGCCGTTTGAATGGTCAGCTGTACGTGATGGGAGGTGAAGGTTTCAGAGATACCACTAACACCAGACAAAGTGCACGGATCGGAGTGCAAAACAGGCAGCGCTAGGTGTTCTGAAGCTTGCTCTTGCACTAAACTTAATTGCGCTCCTGTATCGAAGAAAAACAATGCTCTCTCATAGGAGTTTTTGCGGTGATTCCATACGGACCCTTCAGCTGTCATCAACACAGTTTGATCGAGTTTGTTGGAAGAGTTGTAAGTAACGTTGGAGACGCAGTTTGTGGTTGAAGGACTTCTATCTTGTGTATCTGCGCAAGACTCGCTTTGCGGAAAAGTGTTGTCATGATGATATACTGTGGTAACATTTATATTCGACCGTTGACGGACTGGGTTTTTTGCAAGGTGTTGCTTGTCAATATTAGGTTTTTGACTTGGAACACTCGTCAGTTTTTGCAAGCAAAGCGATTGGTCGTGCAGTCTTCCACATATGGTGCAGTTTGGTCTTGAACATTCGTTGCTACCGTGGTTCTTAGAGAAACACTTCCAGCACAAACTATGCTCTATGGCTAACTTGCGTCGATCGCTGGGGTCGTGAACAGTGCGACATTGGAAGGTATTGTGGTTGTTTCGCCCGCAAAAGTAGCAAATTAGGTTGTATCGGACGTTTCTCCCTCCACGTTGTGAGGGAATCGCGCTAGCAGATTCCGTGTTACTTCTTCCTAGGCGCCGATTGATGTATTTATATCTGTTAATCACGGTCTCGAGGTGATCTAGAGTCTCGCCTACTGTGAACAACTCACCGTCTTTATTTTCTCGTAGAGTCTCTTCCACTATGTGTTTAGGAAGCTTCTTTAGAGTGGATTCGATCCACATGGGGTCGGTTGTGTTCACGACATCATATCCGGACGAAACCATTTCGTTAACAAGGGATCGAAGTTCATCGAGCACTATTTCACTGTTGTTTTCGTTTGCAGAGCGTAGATTGGACAGTCGTTGAACTATATTCGCGCAAACGGTGATGGCATTATCGTATTTTTTTACTGTCTCGAGCATCTAACTATAATTTTGTGGTATCATATTTATTTCTTTAATGGTGACTGCTGCTCTTCCTACTAAACTTTCCTTGAGTAGAAACATTTTTTCCATAACGTATAGTGTTGGATTATCGTGAACCATTGCTTGAAAGACAGCCCAGTATTCGTGGAATTCTTCGGCATTTCCCGCGAAACGCGGCATCGATATTTGTAGCGGTTTGAGTGAGCCGTGGACGATTTGCGATGTGTGATTGGAGGGATCTGCCTGGTCGGAGGTTTCGCATAATGTGAGTCCTGAGTCATGCGGTTGTATTCCATGTGAGGCTATGTGGTCAGTCGCGTTTCCTTTGGTTGTCTCTGGCATCATGTGCCTTGGTTTTTGATGCGCTTGCAGCTGGGCTTGGCCCGCACTGCCATCTGTCATCACATTGCTTCTTGCAAGTGTGTTTTCGTGTCTGACTTCTGCCATACGAGTCTTCAACGCGCATAGCATGGCATCGGCTTCCGTTAGTGTAGCGTCATACGCGATTTCTACAGATAGTTGCTGAAACTCTTCCAGAAAGTCTTTTTTATCTGTTTTTTTGACTTCAATATAATCTTGCTCGATGGTGTCGAGAATCGCTATGAGCTCATCTTTGGAAGTCTGAATGAGCGAGGTTGCGCTTTCAAGAGCGGCTAGAGTTTTCGAGAAATAAACGCTTTTTTCATTTGAGTTTAGAGGGTATTGTGGCTCGCTTGTGAAGCCTCTGAAGGTGTCAAGCTGCGACTTTGGATTCAGTGTCGCCCGTCGAAGACTCGATTTTCGAAAGAAAAGAGACATGACCACACTCTCTTTTGGTGTTTTTTGGTGCACTCAGATTCCTCCCGCGTGTGTAGCTTAGCGGGTGTTTGCCTGGATACTGGCCTGGGTTTCTGCTCCGGCTTTAAGCAAGGAGCAAAAAGCGGGCAGCACGTCTGATTCGTGCTTCCGATGCACCAAAATGTGCCGTTTGGCACGTTGAGGGTGTGGTCCAGGGGAGATTCAAGTCGCGTCAGTAACAACGGCTTTATCTCTACAGCGGTCTGCGACCGCACACAACAGCTACAGTGCAACAAGTGCCGTCGGAGGGCGGGGCTGGTGCATCGCTGACGCGACATAAGGTGAGTGATAAGGCAAAAAGTTCGGTGATATGATATGGCGGGCAAGGGAGGATATGAAACGACGTCGGTAAAAAGGCAACTGCGTAATGCTAATGAGCCAGAGTAAGTGAGATAGGAAATCGACAAATTAACGTAAAATAAAACATAGGAGATGGAAGACCTGGAGGAGCTGGAAAGCTGGAAAGTGGGAAAAAACTGGAAAAAAACTGAAAAGACTGGAAAAGGTTGGGCAGGCTGGAAGAGCTATGAGGCTGGAAAGGCGAGGGAAGCTGAAAGAGCTGGACAAGCATCAAAAGCTGGAAAAGCGGGTAGAGGTGGTAGAGGTGGAAAAGCTGCTGCCGACTAGCTGTCGGCTCCGACCGTGGCACTGCCATCGGGAGTCTCGCGGCTCGACGCGCAATGTTTTGGAATGTGCAGCGCAGCGCCCGCGAGAGCACCCTTGGCAGTCGGAGATAAGGGTTTACAGAAACAAAGGTTTGGCATCGACTGATTTATAAGCAAAATAATAATTGAAAAACAATCGCGAATAGTCGCGATAACGACCAACTTTGTGGTTTTTGTACATTTTGAATAAACAAATATTTTATGCTCATTCTCGCTGGCGTTGAACAGAAGACGTGTTGAACAGTTGGCCCACCCTAATATATGTGATTATCTTCAATCACATATATTAGGGTGGGCCAAAAGTAATGAGACAAATTGAGCAAATTTCTTTATCTCTTTATAACTCAATTACAGCTCAAGGGTGGTGAGGAATGTATTCGCCATTAAGGTCAATGCTGCCGTCGTTCAGCCAACTTCCTAATCCCATCCTTCCAGAACTGCTTAGGCCTGGTGCTGATCCACTGCTCGTTATGGTTGTCGAGGTTTGCTTGGGTCCTTGTGTCTCTTCCGACCATGAAGTCCTACAGACTCAGGAAGTAATGGTAGTTGCATGGAAAGATGTCCGGCGAATACGGGGGTGAAGCATGTGAACGTAGCCCAGCTGAGCAAGCTTATCCTTGATCACTTTTGTCTGATGGATGCGGCGTTGTCGAAGAGGGGGAACTTCTTGAAGCGCTGAGACGAAATAAATACGAGTCGCCGTCCATCTCTTCTGTTTCATTCACCATGGCCTTGGAGTACATCGTCGTGCTTTTGGAAAACAGGGAAAACAGCTTCCAGTATACCGGTCCATGGGCGCGGAGTCAAGAGCTTAGAAGGTGCTTCTCGCCGTAAACACTCGCAGAACGAAGTTCGGTAGCAGAGGGAGGGGTCAGGCCTCACCCAGGCGCGCTGCTTGGCAGGGTTAAAGTAGAAGACGTACTTCTCATCTTGCGTGACTATGGAGTCCAGGCTGCTCGGGGTTGGGAATTGGGCGAGATTTGCGCGACACAGGTCGACTCGTCAGACTGGAGTTTCGGCATGCTTCTGAAAAGGGCGAAAGTGGTCACTTCTCAGGTGGCGTTCAGTAGGTAGCAAAAAAACATACAAAAGAACCACGAAACCAGACTCCATTCACGACATATATGGGCACGGGATGAGGAGTCTCATTAATAACTTCCCCCCCCCCCCTCACTAATAGTTCGGGGGGGGGGGGTAGAAATTCTACAGAGTGTTCGCAAAATAGGAAGAGCTCGTATATCCCATGTTTGCTACTGTTCCTGTGAGAACAAATGAGCCCTGTGAATTGGTGACTGTGTAACCGTAAGTACGAAAGCCGTTCAACAAAATGAGTCGTAAACAATATAGTCAAACTTTTCTCCAAGGCAGCCTTAGGCCGGGGGCATACCTCCATCGCGGCGCTCAGTTCATGGCCATTCCGCCGCACGCGGCCTAATAGTCAAAGAAAACTTCACCGCGGCCGCCGCAACAGTGGCGGTCGGCGTGCGCGATGCCTTCCCGCGCCCATCGCGGGCATGGCATACTTTTTCGAGCCGCGCGAGATATTTAGCGCTGGTCCTGGACGGATCGCCGTCGCGCTCCCTTGCAGAGCGATGGGCGATGCGACGAGCACAGAGAAATTCAAATTCTTTCGCGTCGCTCTGCAAAACTCATCGCCGCGATTCAATCGCGGCGACGGGAAGTATGCACGAGGCCTTAGCCTCGAAGTAAGAGATCGGCAGCATTGTTGATTTGAGGCTCATTGAGACATAACAAAGGGTTTTGAAAGCGATATTTTGACAGGGGACTATGCATGGACTATGCCTTTGACTGAGCGAGGGTTTGATTGACGTTGGCCGTTATTTCCCTACTATGGATTATTCGTGTGTGCAGACAGCTCTTGTTCTAGAGGTGTATCAGCAGCAACAATAATAGCAAACTGCTGCCCGTGTATCAAGTATCATTCAGGAGATGAAAAAGCCAACGGCGATGAAATCCACAGCAACCGGTGTAACCAAGAGCCCAGTGCAGACGGTTAGCCACACAACTGGCAAACCAGCTGAAATAAAGAAACCAGACCAACAGAAAAAGCTTCCATCTCCGGCTATACCTTCATCTCCAGCTATCAAAAAACGTGCTGATTCTGCACAACCAAGCAAGGTATCGCTTCGAAAGTCGCCGTCTGTAGTAAAATCCGAACCGCTACAAACAGCGGCAGCGGGTAAGATTGCTGATGCTGAGCGAGCGAAAGGCAATTTGAAAATGAGTAAGACGGCAGCGGTAGCCTCGCCGAAGAGAAGAGGCATGTCCGCAAAAAGCAGTTCTTTAAGGGGACATCCAAAACCAAAGGCCGTAGAGACTGCGAAGACGAGCTCCTTAAGACAGCTGGCCCCTAAGGAAGATCGCACAATGGAGGATACCTCATTTCTCACTAGGCCAAAAGTGGAGCAAGCGAGAGAAAAGGCACGAAAAGTGCCTTATAATGTAGACGGTAAGAAAGGTACTTCCAAGCGAATACCATCAAAGTCAAGACAGCTTTCTACAAAGGCGGCGTCCAAGTCGGACTCCACGAGGCAAACGTCGCAAAAAGCAGCTCCGCAGCTGAGTTCTATGAGGCAAGCGCCGCAGCCAGTTTCCCCAAAAGTAGAGTCTACCAGAGAGGTATCGCTGAGAGCGGAGCCGAACATGAAGCCTGCCAGAGAAGTATCGCAGCGGATGGAGCCGAACTTGAAGTCTGCCAGGGAAATATCGCAACGCATGGAGCCGAGCATGAAGTCTGCCAGAGAAATGTCCCAACGCACTGAACCGAGCATGAAGTCTGCCAGAGAAATATCGCAGAAAATTGGACCAAAGTTGGGATCAACAAAAGAAGCGTCACAGCGAATGGAACCGAGCTTGAGATCCCCTAGTGAGGTGTCTCAGAAATCATCCCCGATGGACGAGTCCTCCGTGGAGGTTTCTTTGAAGAGCGTACCAACAGCCATGACTGAGCCACCGTGTGAACCTAAAAGCCCGAAAGAATCGCCATCCATGGTTTCTACTACGTCTCACGAAATAAGTCAGTGACTTCGAACCAACGTTTTCGATCCTTTTCCTTTGTAATTACTGACGACTCTTAGGTGCGAGAAGAAGTGCGTCACTCTCTGCTATCGGTGCAGTTCGATCGGAAGAGCCGCCCAAGCATCACTACAAATTCATGCATGTTCGCGTCGACGTAGTTGGGGTAGGTCCTCAGTCCGGAGAGGATTTTTTTTAGAGCGATTCGATGGAACTCATTAAGCCTTCTCGATAGTGAAGAAGAGCTGACGCAGTGACTGCCTTCGCGTTAGGGTTGATTAAAATAAAATCGAGCCAATTTTGCAAAGAGCATTCTGGATTGGCTGGTTAAAGCAAAAGTAAACTAGAATTGAACTAGAATTTTAGAGCAAAAGCTCAAAAACATGAGTTTTAGCCCAAAAATCCGATCGTAGCTTAAGGTAGAAAGAGAGTTGTTACGAGGGAGCAACTGCTGTGCAATCGTGGAACACCTCTCCTGCCCTTTTCTTCGTGAGTAATATTCTGCTTTGAGGAAGACGTTGGTCAGGATATTTTGTAGACCGTGTAAAGCACTTCAAAGCATGCACTTTAAGCAGAAGTGAAAGCATAGTTCGAGTGCGCCGCCATTTTTTGTTTTTGCTTCAGAATTCATAGAAGCAGCTGTTCATCTATTGTTTTGACTTCTCTTTCCATGCAACTGCCTTCAGGAGATGGATGCGGAAGCTCGTTTCTCACTTTATTCTAGCATTGCAATCTCGTGTTCATCACTGTTGCTTCATACTCCGACGACCCATCAGTGTCCCCATATTTGGAGTCTGCATATAATTGAAGACACTGAATTCTCTGAGTTGACTGATGCAAAAGCTGCACTGCACATCTGCACGTTTTACGGAAGTGGCCCTTCTGAAGGTGGACTGATCGGTTGGGTCGTTTCAATCGTTCTAGTGCTATGGCGCCAGCTTTCAGTTAAAAGACGGAAGCACTGTGAATATGCACATCGTGCACTGGTTGGAGACACTTTTGAGAAACGTATCATATGCTCTGAAAGTGCTGAAGACTGAAGCGTAATTAGCGTTCGTAGACTAATCACAAACACGGCTTCGGTACTCCCGCATCCGCAGAGGAGAGCACATAGCTAGGTCAGGGAGGCAACTCAAGGGTTGGCTGACCCAACTTACCTGCCAGTGCGATGCGGGCCCAAACCCGCCGAGTGCACCAAGCTCTATAGGCAGTTGAACCTGCAGTGAAATACACGTACAGTTCACTAAAGTGCATTTCCTTTAAGGGATATTTTTGCAAAGATGTTCAGAACGCGTGAAACGTGCGGCCAGCGCAATCGCCCTGGCGCCCACAACTTGCCTGCCTAACTGGTGTTATTCAGAAGTTCCTTGATGCGAATTTCACTGAAAATCTTGTGCTGGCATTTTTGACGATCACTTCGCCGTTGTTCTATCACCTTGTAATCGGTGACCAGGTCTGTCTATTAAATCCTTTCAAGAAGTTGATGTTACTCGATGTTTTATTCAGATAATAGATATTGACGGACTTGTTCCAAAAAACCTAGCAGAATTCCTGGAGCTCGTCGATTCAGCTACCGGGGAGGTAAACTGCTTCTTCAGCAATTTTCCTCACTGTCAAGATCATAGTCGGAGATACGCTCTCTTGTTCTGTTCGATCCGGTTAATTTGAAGGCAACCATTAGTCGAATACAGCATGCTAACCTAATCTATCAGAATACAGACCTTCGTGAATTCCTAGTTGGGGGGGGGGGGCGGATTCGTGTCCGAGCTGAACTCACAACCTACCACCAATACCCCGACCAGGGTAGCGTCGCGAAAGGCTTTGTGAACAATTTCACAATGATGGCGATTGCCGATCGAAGAGTGTTAAAATCTTTCTGGAACGTACCCAGAATTAAATCCGCAGTGGCAGGTCACGTTAGGAGTGATAAGGGCTTGGAACGTACGGCCTCCAACACCCACGAGAATGTCCGCAATATGGTCGGTAAAGAAGTACAATTACGTAATTGTCGGTGAGTTTTGATATCTACATAGCAGCACTAAAAAGGTATCTATATTTCCTGTTTAGAGTTACCACTGATAAGCAATATGCGTCCAGGCTACGAGTTTTCCAGCAACCAAGGGCGGCTTTATTTGGCAAGTGTAAGCTCCACTATTGTTCGATTGTGTTAGCAATACGCTGCAGCAGCACCTTTACGAGCAAAATTCGTTTTCAGGTGGAACCTCGAACAATGGCAGCGTTTTCCTTCATTCCGGAGGACCGAGTCGTCGACGTAGACTCCGTTCCGGTAGCCATTTGCCGGAAACCATTTGTACCATTCCGTCCTAAAAGAGGGGGTTGTAGATACCGAGCCGCGTGAACGTGACGGCACTGAAGAACAGGATTCGTGCGGTGCAAGAGCGAGACGGGTTCTGCACGATCTTCCTCGAGAGGCCGATATCTCTGCACAACATTACTAACCCCAGCTGTGTAGCGATGAAGTCCGCAGCAGAGACAAGCGACGTCGTTATGGCTGACGATGCGGCTGAAATCGGATGCAGAGAGGCGTGCAAATATCTCTATGTCAAAAACAGAAATCTGGTGAGTCGTGGGAGCTGCTTCTGCAGGAGTGGAAAAGTGGAGACTGCAGCAAAGAACCAACTATGATCTGCACCGTGTTGGCATAAGACAGTGTTTGATCTCAACCAAAACTCGTGGACCATCGTTCGATGAAACGGCACTGGTGGCGTAATGGCGCTGCATCCTATCTGGGTGACGGTTTGGGCGAGGTGCGGAGTAGGCTCGAGTTCCGTCTGGCGCTAGTTTTGATCGCAACTAAATGTAACTACAAGCGCTTACATCTTCACAGCCATTTGAGCCTTAAATGCCATACGTTGAGGAAGCATAATGCTTTATGACAATAAGGGAAGCCCAGAAGCAAACCTCTGCACAACGGATGCCTTGCTAAAGATGGTCTTTATAAAGGCTTGCTTCCTGCAGCGGTACACTGATCGGTACACTTTATCTTAAGCCGAAGATGTCATCTCTCGTTTAATATTCAAACTCTTCGTTGACAACTTACTTGTTTATCTGTAGACCTGCGTCCCACTTTCGCGGTTCAGATAAAGCCCCACCAACATGCCGCCTTCCTTCTCTCGGAACTCGAGCGGCAGCATCTCCAGCTTCCACTGACTCACCATTGGTCTCAAACGATTGTTCATCCATCGGTGATCACTAACTCCTTGCTTCCAACCAACATCAAGCGATCCGTGCTTTAAGGCACGTTCAGAGCTGAGCAACGTCGAGGCGCAACGCGACGTAATGGTGAGCTCACATACCGATCAAGCGACGTCGCGTACGCCCTCCGTGGTATTCATACGTATTGTATGGCGAACACCACATTTCACGCAATTATCAGCATTTCCACGTGCTGACGATGTCGCTGTTCATTGCTGAACGATTTGCAGTTGCACATAAGGACTTCGACAGCTTCTTGAACTCGTACTTTATACGCCATTTTCACGTCGAATTGTGCACTTTTCACGTCAAACTGGACACTCTTTTAAGCCTAAGCCTAAGACTTTTGAAATAAAAGCGAACTCTTTTAAATCGAAATGGCCCTCTTGCAGGTTAAACTGCAGACTCTCCAAGATGGTTGAAACAATTTTTTGATCAGCGGAAATTCTTCTCATTCTTCCTAAACTTCAACTTTCTTTGAAATTTTTACTTCACCCACCCGAATGAGTAATATTAAATAGCTGAATAAAATTTTTACTTTTGAGAAAAGAATAAACAGAATTTCGTTGAAAAGCGCAACAAGGTAGCAATCATATAACAAATTAAAAAAAGAACGCGCCATGCATTCGGAAAGCTTATCGCGATTTTTATTTTAATGGTAGTGTAAATGCTGCTTACACGAAGCATCAAAGTGAGGATATGTGTGTTCTTTATAATTGTTTTTGTTAACATGGTTTGCAAGGGCGAAACTCATGCAATCAGAATTTTTCCTGCTAATCGAATAAAAATAGCGACATCTTTGAAGAGGGCAAGGCACAATTTCTTTCTATTGGCACTAAAAAATGGCCGCCTTTCTGCTCTTTAAAAATCTCTGAACCATTATTTTTGCTTACAAATATTAAAATATTATAAAGTTTCCTACAATGTGTTCACTTATTGGGAGGTGAGTTAATACGTCAAATAAATTATACCAAAAAAAATTTGAACAAAAATTACTCTAGCCCCTTTTGAAGAGTCTCTAACTTAATGTAGAAGAAGCCCTTTTCCATCTGGAAGAATTCGCTTTGACGAGGTAACCAGTTACTGTATTTGTCAGTTCGTCATTCCTTGCAAAATTGAGGGCTCGCAGAAGGAGCTTGGATGAAAGTTGAAGCAACCAAACGATCGATATCGATCGACGGATGCACCAGTGCAGTAGATGAGAATCAGGGATGTGCGGAATTTTTTGTTGTTGAAAATGCGGAAGACGATGGACGGGACGGAAGCGCTCAAAAAATGACCGGTAACCAGAACACGAAACACGGAAACGGAAATGACACATGCCATTTTTTCAAAAGTGCATCTGAAACGACGTCAGAAGCAGCCTTTATTTCACTTTTCTTTCCTTTCTGGAGCAGCAGAATCTTCCACAGGTGAATACGCATCCTAATCGTAACATAGTATAACGAAGCATGAATTCATAATATTGTTGTGATATAGCTTCAGCCAGAGCAATAAACGAAAGCAAATTCAGGGTCTTATCTCACTAACAGATGTTTAGTGGCTTAGCGGCCGCCAAAGTCTGGAACATGGTCGAGATGTTCTTTTCTTCTTTAGGACTTCTTACTTTGATTACAGTAAAAAAAACTGGCTTCACTATATAGAATAGTATAGAGAGGTACGTAGGCCAGAATCTTCAAAACTACTCCTACGGGGCCCATCTACCCTTTATCGCACGTACGCGATTTAAAGTACACGATTTCTAGACATAGTGAAGAACATATTGTAAGAATCTCAATTCAAAGTGCTTAATCTGCGGAACATAAATGAAACCTATCGGTATTGGTAGACCGCTCGAAACCGTTAACTCTCCGGCAGAAATAATATTCCTTGGATTCCTTTAATCATTCTCCTTACCTCACACCTACTTGCCAACACCCCTTACCCTTGTTACTGGGTGAATTTAAGTTTGAAAAAATGCATAGTGAGAGTCAAGTACGCGCACACTCGTCCAAGAAAGCCTCTTGAAAGTCTTCACAGATGCAAAGTATGATCTGTAGAACGTCTTCTAGATCTGGAGGCACGTTGCACGATGTCTGAGTCACGTGTTTTGAATCCGTGCGCATGTTGCATAACGTCTGTGACACATTTGTTAAACCGCACACACGTGTAACGACGTTGCCACGACGTCCATGACACGTCTTATGCACCACGACACACGTGGCACGACGTCTGTACCAGGACCTCTGAAGCACGATACTCTGAGTTGGACGATACTAATAAAACCCTGTTCCACCTATACTGGTCCCCTTCACTGGTCCCCCTTCACCAGTTCCCTTTGCTGCCTTCCCCCTGTACTGGTTCCCTTACTGGACCCCTTTTACTGGTCTCCCTTTTACTGCCTCCCCCTCCTGTCTCCCCGTACTGATTCCGTCTTCACTGGTCCCTCTCTCGTATTTACTCGACTCCTTCACTGGATCCCCATTCTTTAGTAGCCCACCTTCAGTGGTCCCCCTTAGCGGTTCCGTCTTCACTCCCTCTTTAGCACACACTCCTCCCCACCCCATATTACTGGTCCCACCTTTACTGACCTTTCCTTTACTGGTCCCCCTTTACCGGCTCCCCTTCACAGGACACCCTTTATTGGTTCCCCTTCACTGGTCACCCCTTTACTGATACCCTCTTCACTGATCCCCCTTTACAAGTCCTCCTTTCAGTGGACCCCCTTCACCTGTTCCCCATTAGTGCTACCACCTTCACTGGTCCTCCCTTTACTGGTCCCCTTCACAGGTCACCTTTTAGCGGTTTCCCTTCACTGCCACCCGTTTGCTGATCCCCTCTTCACTGCCCCCCCCCCCTCACGGGTCTCTTTCAAAGGTCCCCTTTTACCGGTCCCCCTTCACGGGACCTCCCTTTTTCATTGATCCCACCCTCACTGGTATTCCCTTTACTGGCCCCCCTTTACTGATTCGCTTTTCACTGAGAGAAGACATCTCTATCCAAGACATTTCAGTAGCTTCTATCTTGTAGACGATCTAAAGAAAAATGTCTTTGTTGTAGTTCTTATGAATTCTTTAGTTATCGTGTAGGGGAAGAATGTCAAGTGCGTTACAGTACAAAACAGATCGGATCCCAATGTTGTAACACTTTTGTTATCGCCTTCTTATGCATCCTCTCCTTTTCTAGTATCCTAAATTGCTTGTTATAATTAATTATTATTAATAAAAGTTTAATTACCCGAGGTTGAGATATCGCGTGACAAACCGTATATGGTGCATCGGACCGGCTGAGACGATCGAGCCGAGCCGTTCAACGTTAACGTCGGACTTCAAAAAGGTATCGACCTCAAGCAATTCCGAAAGACATAGCCGACTGAAGAACTTCTCAAGAAGAATTCGTGAACGTGAAGAAATTTCCCGATTGAGAAGGCAGAGAAGACTAGTGAAGCAGTGACTTCATCGCTGTCTACAAAACTCGGATTCCCGATCAAAGCGACTGCAAAACTTTCGTCGACGTTTCAAGAATTCGCCGAAGAACTTCAGCAGCAAATGAACATTCTTCAGGACGAAGGAGAGAGAAAGAAGCACATCTATGGGCAAAAACTGCAACTCAGATGAAGATGGAGAAGAGCTTCGAAATGGAAGAAAAGGATGTCGACACTGCACTCAAAGTGTACACCAGTGCTGCGGATGAACTCGACAGTGAAACCCCTCAGATCAAGACCATTCTTGAAAAGTTACGACAAACTCGCAGACAGCACAAGATTTACTGGACAACGCACATTCTACCATAGTCCATCTGGAGTCGCCAGCTTGAAGAAATGTCATGTTTTGTTGGTCAAATCTTGTCCGAAGATGAAGCTCTGCGAATAAAACTCGCCCAGTGCCTATACCAAAGTTCAGCGGGAAGGTATGGGAACGGAAGAGTTTCTGGAGCACCTTTGAGCATTCCATACATTTGAGGAACATGGAGTACGCCTACAAGATGACCTATTTGCACGACGCTATGCGCGGAGAAGCAAGGCAGTCACTGAAGCAGTTTGAAATCAGTGGCAAAACGTATGCAGTGGAAGCAGAAAACCTGAAGAAAAAATATGAGAACGCGCAACTCATGATAGAGAACTTATAGAAAGACTTGAAAAAAGCAAAAAGCAGATCACTGGAAAATCAGCGTGGGCTGTGTAAGAACGTTCTTAGATTGTAATCCTCAAAGGAGAGGTGATTGACAGCAGTATTCTCCAGGGACAAATATTGTCAAAATTCACGGAAGCTATTCAGTGTGCTGCACTGAATGTTAAACAAGAACTGGTAGAGGAAGAGTCTTGGAACACAAAAATGCTTCACTCAGTAATACAATCCCATATCCACGATGAGCTGGAAACCAATCGGCACAATGATTCTCACGAACGCATGCCTGCTTCGATGTCAGACAGTGGATTTAGCGGTAGAACAGCGATCGAGAAAGAACGTCAACAAATCCCTCGCAAAAGTAGCTCAACGTGCTTTTAATGTGAGAAAAAACGATCACATTCCCAGGGATTGTCCAGTTCATAGAACAAGAGAAACTGAAAAAGAAACTGAAAAACCGCTCACTTTGTCGGAACTGCGGAGAACTGAACCACATAGCCAACGAATGCACCAAGGGAGCTTGCAGATTGTGTGGAACGCCTGGCCATCACACATTCATTTGTCGCAAGCTGGTGTATGAAGACTAGGGCAAAGGACCATGTAAGGGTTCATTGCTGAAGAAGGGAAAACGAAATCCTCTCCACTTCGTACTACTAGGCAACAGTTAGTGATGTCTTCACCTGCTTTTGGAAAAGAAGAGACTATCGAAACTGCTTTGTGCATGAATAGTAATGGACACACTAAGAACTTAGTAGTATTGGTTGAGCAACTAATGTACTCAATCCCGAAACGCAATCATGGGAAAAAGAACATGTACTTCTAGACACTAGAGCTGATCGTTCCTTCATCAGTGAGGAACTGGCTGCTCGCGTTCAGCTGGGCGATGAAGAAACAATCACATTGAAGACCAGTACTTTTGGAGCCCATACGACAATGGAAGAAGCATGTGGAGTCGCGAAATTCAAATATGGGACTCACTCGGACAGGCACACTGGTTTTCGGTTGCGAGAATGAGCAACTTCACTAAGACGCTTCGTCGAAACAACTTCAGCAGAGAGGATCTGCAAATCGTTATAGAACACGACATCAAATTGTCTGTTGAACCACGGCAACGAGAAGTTAAACCAGAGATACTTCTATGATGTAATGAATTCTTCCGCGGCTCTACGGAGACAGTCAGGAAACATGGATACTTCCATTTGGAATCAAGCTGGTTTCATCTCGTCTCGGATACCTTGTCGCTGGACAGCTTCAGGACGAAGCCGCGACTACCCAGACAAGTGCGAACACTTGGGCTACAAAGGCAGATGAAGAGGTGCAGAACTGGGAACGTTTTCTAGCCCTCGAATCCGCAGGACTCCATGACTTCTCCGGAACGAAGACAGAGGAACGGGAGCAGGTTGACAAAAAGTTATGGGATACCTTCGAATCTACAATCGAACACCATACAGACGGCTATCACGTCCGACTGCTATGGGCGAAAGATTTCGAATCACTGCCGGACAACAAGGCACTGGCCTATAGGTGATTATGTTCGATTCTGAATAAACTCAAGTGCTCACCGAAGATCCTCCAATAGTATCAGCAAAATTTTGTCCACCAAATGAAAAAGGGAATTTTTGAAGAAGAGCAGCAAAACAAAGATTCTTCTTGGCCTAAGATAGATAACTCATTACTTAGCAGATCAGGCGGTAGTCACTCCCGATAAAGAATTCACAAAACTTCGAGTTGTCTACGATGCTTCAGAACGTCTGAGAGGCAAGTCTTTCCTGAACGTGTCTTAGAGAGGACCAGTAATGCTGGTAGCAATGCTTCATATGCTTCTTCGATTTCGTGTAGGGAACATTGCGATGATAGCAGATGTCGAAAAAGCATTTCTGCAAGTTCACTTTCATCCAGACGACCGAGATGTAATACGATGTATATGGGTACAAGACATCTCATGTCCGCCAGTAGGGTCAGATGTTGTTAGGTACCGATTCACTCGTGTTCCGTTTGGATTGAAATGCTCACCGTTCCTATTGGCTAATACTTAAGGCATCACCTCACAACACAGAAATCAGAGATCGCTCAGGAGATAGTTGACAACATGTATGTGGACAATGTCATCCTCACAGCCGACCCAGAAAAGGAAGGAGTCAGAAAAAGCAGGGAATCCAAAGGCCTGTTCAAGGACATGAACATAAACCTTCGCGAATTCCAGGCCAATAACGAACGTTCAAATGCTGAAATTCCTCACGAAGACAGAAGTACGAATAAAAAACCCAAAGTACTTGGCATTGTCTGGGATTCAGAATAACACTCGTTAGTCCATTGAAGAAAAATTCTCAAGAAGTACATCATTTACTAAAGGAGTGGTCTCGGAACAGATAGCGTCAACACTCGATCCAATGGGATGGCTCACACCACTCGTGCTCAAGGCGAAGGTGTTTCTACAGACTTTGTGGCATGTGAGTTACGACAGAGACACCCCTCTCTCCACAGTACACGAAGCCGAATGAAAAAGAATCATTGCGACAATTGATGGGCATCAACAAGTAAAACCCCGCATGATGGCTACATCAAACCCACAGACGAAGCTCGTCTTGTTTGCAGATGCAAGTATATGTGCTATGGCTGCGTGTGCCTACCTAATTCAGAATTTAGAAGCACATCTTGTCTTCGCCAGATCAAGATTGCCAACCCTTAAAGATCGGCTTACGATACCCAAGCTGGAAACCAATGCCGTAACTTTAGCAACTAGGATGGGTACATCTACCCTACCATGCACTTCGAAGAAAAATTTAAATTTCAACTATTGACAATCTTTCGGATTCCCAGGTAGCTCTAAGCTGGTTATCAACTTATCCAATCCGAAAAGACAATGATGTTCTGGTGAAGAATAGAGACAATGAAATCAGGAAGGTTGCCCATGACATCGATGTCACGGTTCAAATCGGATACGTGGTCACGAAGAACAATCCCGCCGATTTCGCGACAAGGGGATTGACCACAGGCGAAATGAATCACTCAATGTGGTGGAAAGGTCTAG
Organism: Heligmosomoides polygyrus bakeri; assembly: GCA_947359475.1. Classification (NCBI taxonomy): domain Eukaryota; kingdom Metazoa; phylum Nematoda; class Chromadorea; order Rhabditida; family Heligmosomidae; genus Heligmosomoides; species Heligmosomoides polygyrus. Next base: position 63,510,547 of record OX375866.1, on the reverse strand, counting down.
AGTTCATTAAAATGCCAGAGGATCGATGGCCCAAAGATTGTGACAGATTCGTCCTACCCCAGGATGTCGCAGGAGATACGGTCGAAGATTGGCTACAAGAAAGTACTACGCAACGTCTACAGACGAAACCATTAGTGAGTTGTTGGACTGGAATAAGCACAATACTATAGACTCAGAGTCTCAGAGTGACTGCAGTGACTGGCCTATGTAATGCGTTTTCTCGAGAAAATCGTGGATAAGATTAAACCACAACTGAGAGGAAAACGACAAAAATCCGTTCCTGAGCTCGAAAGCTTGGAAGCAACACGGCATATATTTCGTCCGCGAAGAGAAAAGCAGGTTTGAACATAAAATTCGCAACCATCTCAGCTCCATGTAACAACACAGCTCCGCAAGTCCGTGAAAGATCAGAATCTGAACATAAAATTCTGCGTTGCTTCGGGCACTTCGACAGAGCACATTTGCCGGAGTTTATCATGTCGATCAACAACATATATGGAAACTCACAGTTCCAGAAGCCCCCCCCCCCCTGTTAACGATGGACCTGGGAATCCCCCGATGGCCAGTTCCACAACGAGGTCGACCACATCATCTTCTACCGCAAGTATTGTCTGATCGACGTCTCCGTTGTCCCCAAGTTCTACACCGGATCGGACCACCGCCTCCTTCGCGCGAGGTTCCGCTTTTCGCGTCAAGGAAGCAAGGCCGCCAAGTTCAAGAAGAGGAGTCCCAGAAGAACCATCAACTGGCACATGCACCTCTTTTGCCAGCCTTTGGGAAGGTACCGTCATGGACAACTTCGACGAGGAATACGATCGCTTCATGCGTCATCTTCGCGATAGTGCTAAGGAACCGAGAGCTTGAAGACCACCAAGAAACGTCTGTCTCCGGAAACTCTCAAGCTGATAAAAGCCAGCGTAGAGCAGCACGAGCGTCAGGCAACTGCCAGCTGAAGTCCCAGCTTGCGAGTCTATGCAGAGAGGCGATAAAGGATGATCTTGAGGAGAGAAGGGCGGAATTCTTGACTGAAGCTGCAGAGGCAGGTTTGAGCATCCGCCGTGCCCACCGGAACATCGCCAATTTCAAGACCAAGATGACAACTCTCCGACGTGCTGACGGAACCCTCACCTCTTCCAGAAGGACCATGGAGAAGGTCATCCACGTATTGTACTCCGATCTCCTCGATAGCCGCGTTCATCTGCCCCATGCCATCTTCCGCAGGATGGATACGTCGTTCCCTCTGTTCTCCCTTCCAAAATCCGGCACGCGATCTCGTCGGTGAAGAAGCGTACAGCACCCGATCACCCGAAAGGATCAGACCCGAACACCTGAAGAGAACCTCCCGCCAACGCTCATCAACACCCTGGCGCGGCTCTTCACGCGCTGCCTGTCGGGGTGCAAGGTTCTATCCCAGTGGAAGACCAGCAGGACCGTCTTGCTGAACAAGAAGGGAGGCGTGCGCGACATTGGCAACTATCGCTCGATCTGCCTGCTGTCTGTAGTCTACAAGCTGTTCACTCGAGTCATCCTGAATAGGATTAGCAGAACGCTGGACGAAGGACAGCCTGGCGAACAAGCAGGTTTCGGAGGGGAAGTGAACCTTCCGCCAACGCTCATCAACACCCTGGCGCGGCTCTTCACGCGCTGCCTGTCGGGGTGCAAGGTTCCATCTCAGTGGAAGACCTCAAGGGGCCCGCACACTTCGGCGTTGCCGCTCGTCGCTATGTTTAAGAATAGGGCAGGGGCGCCGCCGGTGGCGAACTCTGCGTCCCTGCAATATGGTTAAGGATAGGGCCGCGGCGTTACCGCAGAAGTGTGCGGGGGCCTTTAGCAGAACGCTGGACAAAGGACAGCCATTCGAACAGGCAGGACTCCGGAGAGGATTCAGCACGATCGACCATATACACACCGTTGGGAAGCTCATCGAAGTGTCGAGAGAGTACAAGCTCCCTTCATGAATACAAGAGAAGTAAGAATTGGTATGAATCAGCTATAGGAGTCGATTGTAAAGATCTCCTCACCTCTGCGGCAAACCGGCACGCGGCAGGCAGCAAAACTGCCGCGTATGCTACAAAAATTGCCGCGTAGTAGTGAAAGGACGACGTGGCGCAGCACTCATTCTCGCACCGCTCCATCGCCAACGCGGTATCATTATCATTATCATTGTCCTTATCAGTTTCCATTCAAAATCCCCTCCACGATCAACTAGAGCCCAGAACAGAACTCAGAGGCGGCTTAGCGACTGCAGCGGCAATAACGATCCGATCTCTGCGTCTCTGCCCTATGCTAAAGAGCCGGCTGCTTGCAGCAGAAGTGTGCGGAGGCCTTAAGAGAACATCTGTAAGGTATCTTTGGGGACGAAGACATGCTCAAATAAAGACTGAATCATTTCTATGAAGACCATCAGTTTAATTGCTTTCATGCTGATATCTGCAGCCGGAACAATTTGTAATATGGAGGGCACATGTGCACACATACAATTAGTGCTATAGTTCCTGCAAGTATCGTGGTTATATCTACTCCTATTAGAAAGTAGTGCATTCTCACGTAAAACTACCGAAAATCTTCTTCTGGTCCTAAGTGGAGCATTTCCATTTCGGTGCTGCCCAACTTCTGAAGGTTGGTGGTGGAACATCGAAATGCTAACATTAGATGAATGAATCTGAACAACAACAGAAAAACGCTATTAATTTGCTTATCTACACGATGCAGCAACCAGCTGGAAACAAATGCAATATTCAGCAGTGTGCGTAATCTATTATTACGCAATATGTAGTTTTTGAAAACTACGAGGAAAGCTCTACAGTACCGCCGCTAAACATTCAACAAACGATGTTTGCGACGCAAAATCGCGTTTTTTGCGTCGCATCATGACAACTTGTTTCAAAATAAAGATTTCCTAACAAAAATTTTCAGTGGCTTCTAGCATAGTTTGATCTATAATATGGCATGCGGTTACTATTTTAGAATGGGTAGAAGCCTTAAAATTAGAAGCGAAATTAAGCAGCCCGTTAATTGCGCTGACCTGACCGACATCCCTCGCTGCGTCTCCCATAATTGGGCCCTCAGACGAAACTGGACTTATTCAGTCAAATTTTAGAATCATTGCCTTTGCTTAATTTTACTTCTCTTAATGTTTTTAAGATTTTTCTCCCTACGACAATTCATTTGATACCCAATTCGATAGGAAAGTATCCACTTTGAACCTGCTGGAGAATTCTCAACCGTCATTTTCGTCATTTTCAGCGGACAAATTATCACTCTTTCAGCTGCACATTGATGTCCGTCATCTGTCCACGTCGTTAGCAAGAGAGTGAAAATAAGAATTCCGATAAGAACGATGTTCTACAGCGTTTGCTGCCCAGTTTTCTGGGAGTGACCCTTTCAAGCTGAACAATACCATTCTTTGATTTTTCACTTAAATTTCTCAACAAATGACGACGCTGCTCATTTGTTGCAGCATCAGCTCGAGCGCTGATGTAGTGGTATTGTGTCGTAATTGCGCTGACCTGATATGCCCTGAAGAATCACTGCGGCCCTGTCCACTTAATCCCTCTTTACTCTTCCCTACACCTATTCCATTGTATTCAACCTATCGTCTCTTGTTGTCACATTTGGCAAGTTTTCAGTTCTGCGCTCGTTGGAGCTCACTTCTACTAGGAATTGCAAGTACAATTCGATCCCAATTCAACGTATATGCCGTCCTCTTATCTGTGTATCCGATCAGACTTCCGTATTCATTTTCATTTCTGAGCATGAAATTTGGACGGACCAACTTCCCTATTGCGTAAGCCTCGACGATGTGTTCGTATTTCTTGCTCTTTGCCGTAAACGCCTAAGTAGTGTCTATTAATGTACCAGAGCACCTGAAGTCGAAGATTTACAGAGCCGTCGTGCGCCCGGTAGCGATGTACGGCGCCGAGTGTTGGCCTGCGACTAAGGAAGTTGAAACACGCCTCAGCGTCATGGAGACGAAGATGCTGCGCTGGACGGCTGGAGTCACGCGCAAGGATCCGAAACGATGTCATTCGGCAGAAGTTCGGTGTCGCGCCGATAGCCGAGAAGATGCGCGAAGCTCGTTTGCGATGGTACGGCCACGTTTTGCGTGGGAAAGAAGACAGCGTCCGCAAGATTGGCCTTGAGTTGGAAGTATCGGGAAAGCGGCCTAGAGGACGCCCGAAGCAGCATTGGTCCGATACGTTACACACGGACATGAAAGTGGCTGGTGTCCACCCTGATCAAGCGCAGGATCGGGAAAGGTGGCGTCGTAACACCAGAAGAGCGGACCCCGCGACGATGCGGGACAAACGGTGAAGAATAAGAATAAGAATAAGAATAAGAATAAGAATAAGAATAAGAATAAGAATAAGAATAAGAATAGGAATAAGAATAAGAATAAGAATAAGAATAAGAATAAGAATAAGAAGAAGAAGAAGAAGAAGAAGAAGAAGTGTCTATTAATGATTTTTGAAAAGGATTAAACGGTTAAATCTACTTTAGTTTACTTAAGTTTAATGCACAGGGTGCCTCAAAAAAATGTATACACTGTTTGAAAGCTGATAACTTTGCTCACAGTAAAGGTACTGAAGAAGTTAAAGGCCCATATGAAAGCGTGGGAAAATAGAAATTTTTTGACATATTAGCGGCATGGAATGCGCCATGCTCTCGTCTGAAATTTTGCATTTTATACTCGCTCGATTGTGTTTCGCTTGAATACTTGTTATAATTTCTTCACAAAGTGGCCGTTTTGATTGATTTCTGCTTTTTTAGAGTTTAAAGCCAAAAAACACGCTCCCGCCTGAAATCTTGCACTCCAGACTCTATTAATTGTGCATGGGCTGAATGCCTGTTACAATCATGATACTACTTGGCCAGATTAACCTGTGCTGTGCTTCTTTTAACGTTTTGAACTTGACATCCTTGTGAAAGATACACATGCGAGTTTATTGATTGCAGGATTTAAATGTGAACAGGAGCCCCATTTTCCAAGACGGATTCTATGGACTGATGAAGCAAGATTCAAGCTGAATGGAAAGGTTAATCGGCATAATTGCAGCTACTTAGCGACGTATAACGTTAAAAGAAGCACGGCACAGGTTAAAATGGCCAAGTGGTAACAAGATTATAACAGGCATGCAGCCCATGAACAATCAAAAACGAGCGCAGAACTGAAAACTTGCCAAATGTGACAACAAGAGACGATAGGTTGAATACAATGGAGTAGGTGTAGGGAAGAGTAAAGAGGGATTAAGTGGACAGGGCCGCAGTGATTCTTCAGGGCATATCAGGTCAGCGCAATTACGACACAATATCACTACATCAGCGCTCGAGCTGATGCTGCAACAAATGAGCAGCGTCGTCATTTGTTGAGAAATTTAAGTGAAAAATCAAAGAATGGTATTGTTCAGCTTGAAAGGGTCACTCCCAGAAAACTGGGCAGCAAACGCTGTAGAACATCGTTCTTATCGGAATTCTTATTTTCACTCTCTTGCTAACGACGTGGGCAGATGACGGACATCAATTGCAGCTGAAAGAGTGATAATTTGTCCGCTGAAAATGACGAAAATGACGGTTGAGAATTCTCCTGCAGGTTCAAAGTGGATACTTTCCTATCGAATTGGGTATCAAATAAATTGTCGTAGGGAGAAAAATCTTTAAAACATTAAGAGAAGTAAAATTAAGCAAAGGCAATGATTTTAAAATTTGACTGAAGAAGTCCAGTTTCGCCTGAGGGCCCAATTATGGGAGACGCAGCGAGGGATGTCGGTCAGGTCAGCGCAATTAACGGGCTGCTTAATTTCGCTTCTAGTTTTAAGGCTTCTACCCATTCTAAAATAGTAACCGCATGCCATATTATAGATCAAACTATGCTGGAAGCCACTGAAAATTTTTGTTAGGAAATCTTTATTTTGAAACAGGTTGTCATGATGCGACGCAAAAAACGCGATTTTGCGTCGCAAACGTCGTTTGGTTGAATGTTTAGCGGCGGGTACTGTACAAGACTATAAATAAGACGAGGAGCGCGTCGCTCAGGCTGGGTATTCGCCACCACTTCATTTGGTGGAACATTTCTCAACGCTGAACTGTCCCAAAAGTTCAAAATAATCGTGCGCTTAATACTACCTTAGGGAACCTAATATGATGCAAACAGTAGCTACGCATGACAGTCGTTCATCTGACACGCCTTCTCAGAATGTCTCCCCTCACCACCATAGGTTTTTGTGTAGAAAGAGTGAAAACCATTGAAGATGTTCGTTCGATGGGCACAAAATATTAGGTTGTCCCATAAGTCCCTGCTTTTTTTTCAACGATCCATTGCGGATTTCGCCAGCAGCCTCTTGCATAGCGCTACACAGCTTTCGAAAGAGAATGATCTGCTCTATCAGAACATTATTGCTCTTCTTTTTTAAATTCTGAATTTTGTCAATTTTTAGGACGTTAAAATGAAAAGTAAAAAATGAAAAGATGGCCATCTGCGCAGTTGTTCTCTTCGCATAGGTTTGGATTTTTTTGCGCGGTTTTTTATAGCATTTGGAAGACAATTCTCTGTGCAACAAGAATTCGTGTTGGTCCTAATTGCTCATTTGCCCTTTGTTGCTTTTTAGGTGATCAAATTGGGACGTCCGACTTTTCCGTCCGAATTTTTACCACAGCTCGGTTCTGTGGTTGGACATTTTTGCTTGGTGTTATATGTCGTTCGAAAGAAGATGTCTTGCTTAATAAGAGTTTGTGTGGCGTTTATTGGCTCATACTGATTTCTGTTGATTATCAAAACAACTGAACAAGGAGAAGGAGTTGTTGGTAGGATGACTCTCCTCTTTTTGGCATTTTATTGACATTCGACAGAAATCAGCATGAGTCAATAAACACGACACGAATTCTTATAGAGCAGCACATTCTCTTCTAAACGACATATAACACCAAGCAAAAAAGTCCACCCCAGAGCAGGAGCTGTCGGTAAAAATTCGGATGGAAAAGTCGGACGTCCCAATTTGATCACCTAAAAAGCAACAAAGGGCAAATGGGCAATTAGGACCAACACGAATTCTTGTAGCACAGAGAATTGTCTTCCAAATGCTATAAAAAACCTCGCAAAAGATCCAAACCTAAGCGGAGAAAACAGCTGCGCAGATGGCCATTTTCCACTTTTTCACTTCTCATTTTAACTACCTAAAAATTGACAAAATTCAGAGTGAAAAAAACAAGAGCAATACATGTTCTGATAGAACGAATCATTCTCTTTCGAAACCTATTAGCGCTATGCAAGAGATTGCCGTGCAATGGATCGTTGAAAAAACGGCGGGAACTTATGGATCAACCTAATATATTACCCTTCTTTCGGGTCTCAATCGCGCTGTCTAAAAGCAAAATGCGCATTCTGGTAAGGCAATTATTCTAACAAAAAAAGAGAAAAGAACGTGGTAGCGGTTCTCCGTCCATCCGCCAAGCATCGTACCTGCAAAAGACTAGCTGTGAAATTCCTGATCTTTACATCTTTGATCTCCGTTCATTCACTTGTGAAAGAAAAGTTCTGACCTATATAGTAGCGTAGAAAAATTATTGTACAATACCTTATTTGGAACAAATGAGGAGTAAATTTCCGTGGGAGCGCTGCGATGAGGGCTCTAAAGTTACTTTCACGATCTGAAGGCTCTTATCAATCCAGAAGTGGCCCCTTGTGAATTATAACGCTCCACCATAACCTACAAACCAGTGAGAAATAGTGCTTCAAATGCTCCACGTTTGTTGCATTCCTAGCCTTTCTATACGCTAAGTTTTTGTTGCAGGACCCATGGCTCACCCAGTATATCATGACCATTAAATCATTTGCAAGCGAATAACCAATGCTGCTTCCTGATTAAAATCAATTGCTGGATCTATCCTAGGAGGGGGAGTACTCAGCTCTGGCTCTTTGACAACAGCGACAAAACTGTATGTAAATTAGTTTACAAAGACTCACCGTGATCTGCAATACGAAAGGAATTTTCTTTGCAATTTCCTAGCGGGGAGAGGCCACGTTGTTTACATTTGTCTCGCTTCTCTAGTAATACCCCTTCGGACTAGGATACCAATCGCTTGCCATTAACACCTGAACGAGGTCTCAAGCAGTGAACAAGTTGGCCGTTTGGAGCTGGTGAGAGAATAGTTCCGCTCACGTTTAGAGAAACCCGTCGGTTTACGGTCCTAAGCGCCAACCCAGCATTCTTACTCAAGACTCGCTGTTGAAAACTGCAGAAGAGAACGACTCTGAAGGTGAGAATTTCCCAGCGTTTCAGTTTTCCTTGGCAATCCTTTCCTTAATTTTCTGTAGTTTTCGCCCTCACTCCAAGGAAACGAGGAAGTAAGAAACGAAAGAGAATGCTCAAAATTGGGGTAGGTGAAGTGTCAGCTCTTTCAATCGAACTCACCGCTGGTACTCACCATTTTTACAGAAAAATCCGAAGGAAAAAGCTATTCCAAGTGATGTTAAGCAAGGAACACCTTTAAACAAGGTAAGTCTTTATATAAAAGATCCGCCGTCTCCCGTACTTTAATCTTGAAAGCTGTGTTCAGGCTAGCGAAAGCTCACTGAGGAAGCTCATGACAAGATTTATTTCCAAGATCCGCTAAGCACTAAGAAGTTATTACAATCAAGAAGAACAGTAAACATATTAAATAAATATAAATAAACATGAATTAATGCGGGTTGAAGTGAAAAAAAAACCAAAAAGTCTATGTCTACATCATTTTTCCTCCATAAATGATAAAGGATAAAGGGCGACATACTCAATCCCTTTAGGGATGCGCCACGCATTCCACTTCTACGGTACATCGCGGAAACAATGAGAATGCGTATTTTGTCAACACAATGACTGAGATGGCTAGCCGGCAGACACGTCAGCATTTCATCGTTCGGAGATAAGTCTGGTACCAATTCTAGTTAGGGAGGGACGGAGGGCCTGCTTGCCCAATCGGGACCCGAAGCAACAACCTCGATTCGAGACGCACTTGTACTGCGCGACCATCACGGTGCCACACTTTTGAATCATACTGCCTATCCTTGGCTATCGATGTGTCCTTAATGAGCTCTACAAAACGGAAAATCCCAACGTATGAGAACTAATCTCACCCGCTGATCCCCCGTTCGCGCAGAACGACGTCGCTACCGCAGTTGTTAGTTCCCGAATGAGACATACTGTGCCATTCCGAACTGGCTATACTGAGTATACCAGAGTCATTCATAGAACGACCGGTGATGACATGTGCCCTTATGAATGACTCTGGTATACTCTCCATCAGAATAGCCAGTTCGGAATGGCACAGTATGTCTCATTCGGCAACTAACAACCGCGGGCGCGACGTCGCTCCGCGTGAACGGTGGATCAGCGGGTAAGTTTAGATCTCGTACGTTGGGGTTTTTTCGTTTTGTACCTAGGGTCTGAAAAACAGAAAGGAGGAGGCACTTGGTCGGATAAGTTACAAATACAAAGTCTTGAACCGCTTTTAGGCCTGTGAAGACGTCGAAAATGTCAAAACGTTAGGCCGCTCAATGAATTGAACCACCTACAACCTCGTTCGGCACAGAAGCAATGAAACATGTCCTATTATATTTAACCATCATTTGAGTAATGCTATCGGATTTCCCTCAAAGTTAACCAATCGGTTTGGGAGTTACGTGACTGTGTTGTTCATCGGAAGCGTTCACAGCAATTGGGCGTTTCGACCAAGCAGTCAATATCCATCGGTATTATCAATCTTTGGAATGCGATGCTGAATTTCTCTCAGATGCATTGAAGGAAGGAATATCAATAGGAGGCAGAAATACCCACCGAAGGATGAAGGCATGAGTCACTTTCTGTGGTGGTTCGTCAACAGCATAAATAATGCGCCCACCTTCCCTCAAGTTTTCGGATACACCGGGCTCTCGTATATAATTTTTTCTGATGTCCTCTCAAGATTAGTGGCCAATGTCATGGTCTGGAAGGCGCTCCAACTGATTTGAAAATTGATCACTTTGATCTCAAGAGCATACTTACTTCGCCCGTTGGATTACTATGCTACGGTGCTCTAATTTTCAGCGGTGGACCACGACAGGTGAGCGAAGAAAGATGGTGGCGCCTGCGCTCAGTTCGACTACGCTTTCAACCAAGTCTTGCTCCCTAGGTTCTCAATTTAGGCAGTACTTTGACCAGCTTGCATAGTACTATATGCAGAAGAGGATAGCATTTTTGCCTTAAGTCACCTTTTCCGAAATTCCTCACACCTCGTGGCATAAGGCCCCGTTTATACTTCGTCGCGGCGCGACGCGACGCCACGTATAGTGGCCATATTGATTGTGCGAAGCGATCGATCAATTTGGCCTTGTTGCGTGGCCATCGCGTCGCGCCGCGATGAAGTATGAACAGGGCATAAGGCCTTGTTTTGTGCGCGCGCGATGCGCGACGCGATGCCATGTGTAGTGGCCGAATTGATCAATCGCGTCGCTCGATCAATTTGGCCTCCACGCATGCATCGTGTCGCACGTCGCGTGCACGCTAAACAAGGCCTAAAGCACGGCGACTGGACGAAAACGGTCAGACATTCGATTGGGCTCGATGAGCTGCAATAGGTTGTGAACACAACCCCAGACGAAGCAGGAATGCTGCGAACATTTTCCTGTGTGCTATACAGGGGCCGAATTCATCAACGACTTACGTAACTTTAACGGAGAATTATAAGCTTATCAAGCTGTATGGTGAGCAATAAGCCGCGTTAAAAGCTCAGATAACGCGGCTTATCGCTTACCATATCGCTTGATATGCCTACAATTCTCCGTTAAAGTTACGTAAGTCGTTGGTGAATTCGGCCCCAGGAATGTGAGTGATATTCAGCAAGACATTAATCAATCTACTGTAAGCGTACGTTTCTACTAGTTCGACTTCGACGCTGAGTGAGTGAGCATCCCCAGCTAGGCTTGGGCCACGTTCCTAGCGTGGCCCGCCACACCGAAGTCGACAAGCCTGGCGTGGCCCGCACGTCCAGCGTCAGGCGCCAGCGAAGGCCGCTGGTTCGGCATATAACAGAGATTTTTCGGCGCTATCTGACTATGGTGGGTGTAGTACCTTATGGGCTTGAATATTTTCAATATACAGCTTTCTATAGGATAGAATATTTCGCTTTCCTAGCGGAGGCCTACTCAATAGGGTTGTGCTAGCATAGTGAGCTCTAGTCCAAGAAAAAAACATGAAAAATTTATCGTCATAAGGGTCATCTTAGTCGGATAGCGCCATTTTTTCAAAGGTAGACATTTTTTGTAGCTGTGATCTTCAGTCACAGATTGCGAATGACCTTATGATGGTAAGCTGAAGACTATTTGAGGATATTAGATATTGACTTTCACGTGAAAGGAATTGTTGTGTGTAAACCCAATTAGACGTGAAGATTATTCTGCAGATCTGTTGTTTTCATGAAGAGTTAATGAAGTAGTCATGTTAGTAGTGTGTTGTTAAACTAGACTTTCAATTCGTTGAAAAGGGCAATTTCACCTTTTTGTTTTGTAGCATATTGCTGGCTTTGCTTTCGCAACGCGTAGGCGAAGCATAACATGTACATCGCTGTAAGAGAGTAGCCCTTGACAACAGCGGTACTGGACGCCCCGACGTAAGCTTGTAATTGCCTGTGCTATCTCGTACGAACGAACTCACCAGGAAAGGGTCTAAGACGTAGGTCTGGACGGGGGAAATGGATAGTACTGCGAGATTCTCTACCCTTCATATCATAGAAAACCATGCTTCGTTTTTGCTGAGTCCTTAAACCAAAAGAGCTACGAACCCTCGAAGGCGGGGTGCAGAACCGCACCGTCAGCGCGTGCAAACATGCATACGTACGCGCAAGGTTTAGACAAAAAAATTTTTCGACCTCTCGACCTCTGATGTCGCGAGAGCCCATTAATGCCTTCTCATGACAGTTTAAATCAGCTTACTTCCTACACATCTCCTTCACATTTATTTCACTCTAAATTGTCAAATGAGGGATCACTTTGAGCTGTGCTTCACTCACTTCTCTCACTTTTTGTGTTATATAACGTATTGTCACAGGATGTTTTGTTGCGATCAAAACTCTTGCGCCAGGCGGGACTCGAACCCGCATCTTCTGTTTTCCGGGCAGCGATGTTCGCCTTACACCACCGGCGCTGTTTGACCGCACGTAACATCCGCGATATCCTCCAGGTCTGTCAGCACCCACCCGTGATAGGGGGGGGGGGGACGCTGATATAAGCATGGAACCGATTAAGCTGAAGACCTAACTAGCAACAATGTTTTAACACATTTGCTTAAGCCTGGAGCGGCTGGTAGAGAGGCTATATGTTGTCACAGGATGTTTTGTTGCGATCAAAACTCAGACCTGGAGGATATCGCGGAAGTTACGTGCGGTCAAACAGCGCTGGTGGTGTAAGGCGAACATCGCTGCCCAGAATGCAGAAGATGCGGGTTCGAGTCCCGCCTGGCGAAGGAGTTTTCATCGCAATAAAACATCCTGTGACAACATATAGCCTCTCTACCAGCCGCTCCAGGCTTAAGCAAATGTGTTAAAACATGACGTATGGTGTTTTGCAGCGAATCTTGCAACTGTGACCTCACAGTAGGGACGGGTGATTAGGGGTGTCGAGGTTATAATCACCGATTTCGTCAACCCTTCGTCTGTGGGCGTTATTTGGGGTGCTGATCACGAATCTGAAATCTGTTGTTGGTATTACGCTGAAGCACGGGAAGTTACAGTACGTATGGGTGTCCAATGGTAAGGTCGTGTTCACCGTTTTCGTCCGTTTATACGGGTTCATTCGTTTATAGGGGCTATCTGGGTGTTGAGCACGAATCTGACCGTTATTTGCTTTTTTAATGTGAAATAAATGTGTGGAAGATGTGCAGGAAGCAAATTGTTAAGGGAGGCGGCGGTCATGAAAAAATGCAAAGAGTGCATAGCACGGGAGTCGAACTTCTGGCCTAGCACCTGTGAGGCAGCGTCGCCTGCTGCTGAGCCACCGACTCGCTTGCCGCAGAGTCTTTCGTCACATCCCATACATCAGCGCACACGTACGATGCGATACTGTAACCCACGTTCGAGGGCCCATAGCTATTCTGGTTCAAGACTCATCCAAAACAGAACGTGTTCTTCTACTATATGAAGGGTGGAGATTCTCGCGGCACTGTCCATTCCCCTTTCAGACCTACGCCTGAGACCCTTCCCTGGTTAATAATAAGATCTTCATATGGTTTCTGAAAAGCCAGGACTTCAAATTTTCGACGATATCATGCAGAACTAGGGTGCGTGGAGCATTTCAAGAGGTATAACAATATTATCTTTTACTCCCTTTACAGTCTGCAGAATTGGGATACTAAGAGACTGTTCATACAAGAGCGACTGGAGCGACTGGGCGGCGGACATAATGTGCTGTACGTAAATAATTACGGACTTCACACTTCGCCCACGCCGAATGTACGTGGACTGGCCAATGTACTATATAATTATTTACGTGCACCACACTACGTCCGTCGCCCCAGGGTGGCGGCTCTTCTTCCTCCGCCAAGCCGCGTGCGGTCGCGTCGAGTCGACGTGGCAATTCTCGATATCCACCTACACCACGGTCAGTCGATATGGAGGAGGGTCGTTGAGCGGTCGGTGGCGGATCGGGGGCTCTTCCACCGCCGCTACAGGAGAGCCCTGGGAGACGGGAGCAGTTCTCGTATGAGCAGCTCGGATGCACCACAACCTGGAGTTCCTTCCCTAGCCTGTTTCTGCGCTCGAAGAGCGCAGAACCCAGCCGCGGACTTCCCAAGAGCGCGCAGGGAGGAAAGATGGAAAGATTTCGCGCTCTGTCGCAAAGATAGGTGAGGACGATCGTGCGGATGCCAATTCGCTAGCCCAAATATTGCGGCAGGTGCGCGCGTGCGATGAGCGCTCGCGGCTTGGCGGAGGAAGAATAACCGCGATCGTCGCCCCAGTCGCTCCTTTCGCTCTTGTTGCTCTTGACCCTCGAAGTATGAACAAGCCCTAATCGGCCTGTGTACTATAGGCACGTTTTATTCCATAGCGAAATACGGTTATTTGTTACTCGTTCATGTGAACAAATTGTTCGGACTATTCGATCATTCGAAAATTTTCGACATCGAATAAATTCGATCGTTCATTCGTTCGCAAATTTTCGACATCGAATAAACATTCACTCGTTCCATAAAATTTCGAAAAATATTGACCAGTTTAAGTCGTGCGGTCCTGGGACCTGAAGCTCATTCACCCACGTTTCTTCCAGCTACGGGTGAAAACGGTGATCCTCACGGCAATCACCTGCCAGGTTTGTCGCCCCTCGCAGTTTCCTAGTCTGATTCTGTCTGACTTATCCTTAGGAAAGGCATTCTGAAGAAAGGAAAGCTTGGGCTAGTAGGTGTTGCGAATGTCTCCTATTTTTCCAGGCTCCGGAGAAAGTGGAATCGCTCAAACGTCAGCCTAATAAAGGAAGGCGACAGTTTTGGTCGACAAATCAATAAGATTATCATTATCCTACACTCATTTTCTGGGATATTGTCGGCTTTCACTCCTGGCGATCAGATATCATGCCCGTTTCAGGTCGCGGCGAGTACAATGTTTATGCAGATATCGAAATTCTGAACGCTTTCTCGTATTAGCTCTTGTTTGGCAGTGTGCGGGACAGAACACAAGTAGATATTCGCCGTAACTAAAGAACACCCACAGTGCCGTTAAATTTTATTTTTGTTCATTTATTTATATGTGCATGTGTAGTGTTTCAAGGTGTAAAATAAATTAAAAATAATGCTCTTCTCGGGCACAAGACTTCGAAAAGTAATCTCAAACTTCTCTCTTCTTGAAACCTCGGCATTGTTGTGAGTTGTCAGTTTGTATACTGTGCCACACGAGGTTTTTAGGTGGATCTTTATTCGCAGGGCCTGACGCGTTTCGACTTCACGTCGTCTTCGGAGGCCTGAACGTGGTGCATAGGTTAGAATTGCACTCTACCCCACCAAGCGCCTTAACTGCCCTAGCATTTTCAACCTACCCCCACGACCACAACCAGAGTCCAAATGGTAGAAACGAACCCACCAATTGGATCCACCGCAGGGGCTGATTCGCCCACGTAAGTTGACCAGTAGAGGCGAATGAGGCACACTGTGCATCACTGCCATGACCGGTCGTCTACAGTTCACAATGAGGCATAAATGGTAAGAAGTCACTCGTCACAGAAAGGCACTCATTTCGGTTGTTCATCACTGGATTTCTTGCGAAAATCCAGAATGCCTCTAACGCTTTTCTCGCGGAAATATCTCTCTCAATGGCCAAAATTGTGCATTTCACCTCGTAGTCATTACCGTTATGCGCATCAATCCTATGTTTTCCAAGTGGGTTGGTGAGCAATCCACGTCGTTTCCCAGATAGATGTTCCCTTAGGCGTATTCCTAGTGCCCTTCCCGTCTCTCCGATATATTTTGCGTTACATGCCAGACACTCAATCTGATAAATTGCTCCTATTTTTGAGCAATCCCCTAAACTACCATTTGAGCATATAGCGCAGTCTTCTGAAATGCACTGCTGATCATAGAGTCTATTTCGTACCAACTGCCGTCTAAAGTTGTCATTAGGAATATTCACTAAGACAACGTCGCCCTGCAGTTGTGCTCTTACAATAACCCTTTGAATTTCAGCAGTGACTCTATCGGAGATGAAAGGTAGAACGAGAGGCACCTTATTTATACGGGATCTATCGTGAGAGTTAGCGTGAGCTCTCCGATGGCGAGTTGACGCCACATAGCCATTTGAAACGGCTATATCCGAAGCCAATCGTAATGATTCCTGATATTCGTTCGTGCCCGTACACAACCTCGTTGCCGTGCGGAACATGTTGCTAACAACAGCACGCTTCATAGCAGCGGGGGTGCGCGGATTTGGCGTGAATCAGGATATTCTTGGAGCTTGGTTTCCGGTACCACTTCACGCTAACTGTCCCGCCGGACACTCTAACTTGTGTGTTCAAGTAGGCGAGCCAACCATCGCTCGGAGTTTCTCGAGTAAGTCTGATGTACTGAGACTGCTCGTTCAGCAGTCTGAAACACTCGTCCATTTCAGACTGTGTTGATGTTACGATAATGCAGTCATCTATGTATCTACAGTACATTAACGGTGAGCGACGTAGCACCGGTTGTTCAATCCT
>OX375866.1:63468233-63494167 GCA_947359475.1 Heligmosomoides polygyrus bakeri | reverse complement strand
CAAGATGCCTGTCAATAACTCTGTGGTATCATCCTTTCGTGTAGTCTCTCTTCATGCTTCATGTTTTAGGAGGCCGTCTGTAGGAGGGACAGAGGACATTGATTCGTCTCTTCTCCTCTGGCCACAGTGGTCGGTTCTTCTTCACCCCTCCGTCCCATCGCGCTTTTCCTTTGCTGTGCCAGCGACAATAGTGCTATTGGCATTAAACAATTTTTGTGTAGCCTCTTCGTGCCTATATATATATATATATATATATATATATATATATATTGCTATATAACCGTATAAAGTTAATAAGCTGCTCCAGTTGTACAGTGGATAGAAAAAAGGCACGCCCAACACAGGAGAAAGAAGCTAGTACATAGCGGCCAAACAACTGCCAAACTGTTGTCGCTTCCAACGCACGCCTAGGAAACTTGCATAGGACTTTTTTTGTGAAAGTGCTGGTTTCAAGAGGGCAGTGGATCCTTGAAGAAACACTACAGATACCAGGCCGTCAAACACGGTAGTATCTGAATTTCACCGTGGGGTGAATCTCGTCAGTTCTCTAGTGGAGTTTAGTACTCTGCTAGCGTATCTGAACGGTCAAGAAAAGCGTTTTTGCAAGGCTAACGCTTTACTTAGCGTTTCAGCGCAAATTTTCATTTTTCGCTGAAAGGTTTTACTTGTGAGGAAAAATCACCAAGATGTAAGGTGAATCCCGATTTCTCGCTGGTCTCGATCGATTGAAGTTGAAAAATCGACTCGAAACTACGAAGTTAATTCGTATATATTGCAGGAAAATATCCGAAGACGCCATTGAAAAGGAAGTAGAAGCAATGGTACTTCTCGAGGGCGAAGACCGGACAGTCGCTGACTTATAGGCGCAAGTAGTTGACCTGACGGAAAACGTCCGCCAGCTAGCGGAAACGCAAGCACCACAGGTAAGCGCGATTCTGCTCAGTGTTAGTGAGCAGGCGACTAAAATAAGGGAGAGTACACAAAATTTTGCATTGGGCAAGAAGCGTGGAAAACCGGTGAAGTCACCAACAGAGGCTTTGGGTCCAGTGGGGGATTTCCAAGAGGTTCCTGACAAAGCATGCAATGACATTGAGACAGATATGGCAAAACTGGCGTCTTTGTCTAGTGAAATAGGATGTCTGAATGCGTTCAACTTTGACCAGCTTAGTGCGCTTATGCTAGAAGTGACGGAACAGGCACGCCATGATGACGTCGGCATGCGCGTTCTAGCTAAGCTCCTGGCAGTTGAATCCACTGAAGCAGTGGAAGCAGTGAAAACTCTTCTAGAAACAGTCGAAGAGCTGGTTTTGCCCGGGTCTCTGAAACACAAGAGTTAGTTGTTAGGAGGATGTTTAGTTGCGATCAAAACTCTTGCGCCAGGCGGGACTCGAACCCGCATCTTCTGCTTCCCCGGCAGCGATGTTCGCCTTACACCACCGGCGCTGTTTGACCGAACAGAACATCCACGATATCTCCCTAGCAATCTCGCCTATCAGCACTCACCCGTGATATCGGGATGAACTAACAGGAACTAAACATCCTCCTAACAGCTTCTATCTTCTATAACAACCGCTCTAGGCTTAAGCAAAAAGGAAAAACATCATTTCTACGAAAGCCTTCAGCTTAACCGGTTCCATGCTGATATCAGCGGCCGGCTCATCCCGATATCACGGGTGAGTGCTGATAGGCGAGATTGCTAGGGAGATATCGTGGATGTTCTGTTCGGTCAAACAACGCCGGTGGTGTAAGGCGAACATCGCTGCCCGGAAAGCAGAAGATGCGGGTTCGAGTCCCGCCTGGCGCAAGAGTTTTGATCGCAACTAAACATCCTCCTAACAGCTTCTATCTTCTATAACAGCCGCTCTAGGCTTAAGCAAAAAGGAAAAACGAGTTAGTATTTGAGCACCCTAAAGTATGTACATTTCAAGGCAATCAGAACAAGCCTGGCTCACTGCAAACGACCTTTAAGGAGGCAATGCAAACAGTGCACTCGAATGTAGTGCCGCAGGACGTCGAACTGAATTTCGACCTTATTGCAGCTGCCGAAGGTAAGGTGTTGAGTTTGCCAGAAGCATCTCACACCACGAGGTGTGAAGTCAGGCAAAATATGTTGAAGAAGAGACAGAATAATCCATATTTGCGAAAACTGCAGCCCGCGAGCGAGCAGCGAAGGCTGCTGGAATTCCAATGGAGATCACCGTTCAAGAGGAACCAAGTTGAGGAATTACCGGACATTGCGGAGCCAGTGGAAATTCTGTAGGAGCGGCGTTTGCTTCAATGGCTCTGCCAGATGTAGAGATCTATGACAGTGCACAAAGAAAAAGATTTGAGACGTTTTTAAAGTCCTTTAACCTAAAGTATGGGTGGCTCAACATAAGCGATGACGTGCTCATCCATCTCCTAAGCTCGAAGTTGGGAGGCCGACCCCGCGCAAAAGTCTACCACTTGAGGTTGGAGAGTAGCTTCTCCGGGTTTGTAGAAGCACTTTCTGAAGAATTCAAGGAGAATGAATCCGCGGAGCGAATGCTGACCGACTTTGATCGCGTATGTGGGAATGTTGGACTGTAGCTGAATCTTACGAAGACGATGTTCATGAGGAACGGACAAGTTTCTGATGCCCCATTCTCGCTGAATGGGACGAACATTTCCGAATGCTCCAGCTGTGTAACTGGGTTGCCAAGTAAATATGACCAACGAGCTACCACCGCAGCTGAGCAGGAGGAAACGAGCGGCTTGGGGAGCATTCAAGAGCGTCAAAGAAGTCGCGAAGAAGACGAAGAACTTCCGACTCCGTGCCCACCTATTCGACTTCACTGTTCTTCCTGCCCTAGCATACGCCTCAGAGGCCTGGGCTATACGAAAGCAGCATGAACATGCGATCAGCGTCGCGCAGCGTGGAATCGACAGGACGATTCTCGAAGTGACACGACTCACGCAAGTGAGAGAAGGCCTCCGGAGTTCCGAGCTTCGCCGACGTTCGAAGAGCAGAGACGCTGTCGCGTGGGCCAAGTTGTCGAAAATTATGTGGGCCGGCCACGTAATGCGCTTCGCAGGCACCGCTGGACGAGAGCCGTTACCGACTGGATTCCGCGGGATGTCAAGAGAACACCAGGACGCCCACAAACGAGTTGCTCGGACTTCTTCGTAAAAGCCCTGAACGACCGATATGACGCTCTTCGTATCCATCGAACGAGGAGGATCCATTGGAGCACTCTGACACGCGAGAGGGGCAAATGGAGACGCTGCTGGCGCCCGCTCGAGCAACTCGATGATCATCGGGACGACAGGTGATACGGTGATATATATATATCATATATCATATATATATATGATATATATGACCTGTATCACCGGTCGAGACAACAACATTGAAATCCATCGATTTTCTCGAGGGGGGGGGGGGAGTGGTCGTAACACGACCCTTCCGGGGGGTTCTTTTATATATATATATATATATATATATATATATATATATATATATATATATATGGGTGGCAACTAATTTCGTGGACTCTCAAGAATCTTCAGCAAAACTCTTTATTAACAAATAACTAATGACAATCTTTAATTAAAATAAGATCTCTCAGAACGCAGAGTGCTTCTCATATATCAGGTAGCTGGTCTATCCCACGGCCATAGAGTTATTGTGCTTTTAAGGCCAAGAATCTTTGGAGGTGCATTTTGACCCGGTCCACATTATTAAATCGTCTTCCAACCAAGAAGTACTGCACCAAACCAAAAATGTAGTAGTCACTCGGCGCAAGGTCTGTGCTACAAGGTGGATGAGTTTGACGCTTCCAGTCAAGGTCTTCTATTTTTTGAGGCGTCCGGTTCGCTACGTTCCCTCCGTTTGGTGGTGTCAAGAAGGTATTATGTTCTGGGAGCTCATCAAGAACGGTTCCAGCATTAATGCTGTAATCTACTCTTCTCAACCTGGCCGCACGCAGGCTGAACTCCGCTGGAATCGGTTCAGACAGATTTTCAGGAGCGGAATTATCTATCAGCAAGATAACGCCAGATCACACGTCACGAATCGGGAGCTTCAAAAAATCGAAGACCTTAGCTGGGAGCGTCTAGCTCACCCACCTTACAGCACAGGCCGTGCGCCAAATGACTAGCACCTTTACAGCACGCTGCAGCAGTTCTTGGTTGGAGGACGACTTATTAATGTGGACCATGTCAAAATGCACCTCCAAGGATTCTTGGCTGCAAAAGCACAAGAATTCTACAGCTGTGGGAAGGGCCAGGTAGCTGATAAATGGGAAGCAGTCCCACGTTCCAACAGATCTTACTTTGGTTGAAAACTGTTATTTGTTATTTGTTTATGAGAACACTTTTGTTGAACGTTTGAGAGTCCACGAAATTAGTTGCCAACCTAATATATATATATATATATATATATATATATATATATATATATATATATATATATATATATATATATATATATATATGTTGCAAACAATTTTAGAAAATAAATATTAATATTGAATTAATAAAGATTTGACGCAAGTTAAATGAAGACTCTTCAGGAATGGCAACAATATGGTGACACCCAGAGCACCGCTTTTCTACGGAAAGTGTACTTTATTTGGATTTGAATTTGTATCTAATAAAAATTCGAGTGCTTATTCAACGAATAAATATTAAATTTCTTGAAGCAGTATTAAAAATAGCTGAAATGGATCGATTGTTGCTGAATTTTCACAGTGACGGCGTGACACATTTTTTAGTTGAGGGATGCAACTACTGAAACTGAAAATGAATCTTACCGAAATTTAACCTCCAATTCGTAGCAGTAAAAAGTCAGGCCTCTCCTAGGTAACCTTTCATCCGATCAGGTGGAGTGATTTTCCTGTACTGTATTTTCCCAAAAATAAAATGTTTAATGAACAAGGCGACCACTGGAGCTGAAATTGGAGTCCACAATAGCACAGTTTTTATTTAGCACTTGTTCAGGAAATCTGTCCTTCCTAAGGGATCTTCCTTGTGATCAGGTGAAGTATGCTCAATTTTTCCCTCGGCACCCCCTCAGTCGCACATGAAGATGTCTTTTCTAAGGAGCGGTTTTGTGATCATCAGAAGAAGAATTGAGCATAACCTCACCTGATCACAAGGAACGGCGGGGATTTAGTTTCCAACCTAATATATTTTTCCTCATTGCAAACATTCTGTCACATGTTTGCAGCACAGGTGAAGGAAAAACGACATAGTTCAAATGCTCTCACGTTTCCTGTCATTCCGTCGAAAACTGAAATGCTGGAGCAACCGTCGACTTTAGAGCACGACGCACGATCACCACCAGTGTATCCACAGCGTGACGAAATCCCTTGTCGTACGGTGTTATCTGGAAGCAGTCACTTGTTAAATTATTGTATTTGCCATTCCTTCTTCATCCTACCTAGGCAGAATTTTCTAACGTAGATAGATTCCATTCTCATAATCCAATAAGTCCCTTTTCATATTTTTCATCAACGGTTGGGAAAGCGACGAAGGCCAAAAACAGAGAGAAAGCTCAGGGTAGTGCAATACATGCGTTTCTTGCCTAAATATACTTGAGAATTATGGAGAAACAATATCAAATCTCAATGGTTTGTTTTGCCACCTCCCTTAAGACAAACCGTTTTCTTATAACCCCTCCTCGGTGGCTCATCAGTGAAGAAGGAGGTGCTATAATTTTATATCCTTATTATTATATTTTTATATTTTATTTTTTTAAAATTATTTTTATCTTTTATTTTTATCTTTTATTTTTATTTTATTTTTTATTTTACTTTTCTTTTTCGTCAATATTTTTTAGATATGTTATTGTTTTATTTTTATTTTGTTTTTCTTTTATATATATTTATTTTATTATATTATATTATATTATTTTTTATTTATTTTATAATATTTATTGTCAATATTTAGAAATTGCTAAAGTCACTAAACTTACTCCTCTTTGTGTCGACCGGTTTTAGAGGCTTTCCTATATAAAGTAACCATACCGTGATCTGTTATACGGTATCTGTATGGATATGTATTTTGATATGTGTTATCATTACGGTATTCATTTCACTATTCAATTCTTGGTATATTGGCACACTATGTAGTAATCTTATCAGATCAGCATTATCCATCATTTCACAATTATATCAACTAACGTCACTGCTTCCACATTCCTATCACCGTCATATCAATAAGATCTATTCTTATATATGTGCGTATATATTAGCAAATTAAATTTACTCAAAAACTTCCAACTATACAAGTGTTCCCACTAAGTTTATTGCTTTATTATAGTTGCCTAACATGCCGTATTTATATAATATTTGTCTGTTCTTGTTTAAGCATTTTGTTACGTTTGTGGCGATGAATTCTGTGTTAAATCCATTACGGGTAAGTATTCTGTGAAGTTCTCGTATTTTACTACAAAAAATATTGGAATGTTGAGCAGACATTAGCTATTTAAGTGTTTCTGTGTAAATGACATTACTTTTAATTCTGACTGAAACCTGTGAGTCTGTGTGTGGAAGCCCGTTTACTTTAAAGTTGAAGGAATCTGTTTTGTTATATAAGTTGCTTTCAATTTTATTATTCACGACTTCTAGACTTATGTCTAAATAGTTGCATTTGTGTTCACTGTCGTGTGTCTTTTTTATTTCCAGTGTGTTTTTGTAAACTAACGTAAATATGTAATCAACGTAAGCTTCTGTATAATTGTGAACAATAAGCAGTTGTTTTAGCGCCACGTTCTATGTTGTCATGGCTTGCAGTTATATTTCAAAAAAGCTTGATCATTAGGAAGTTGTTGAAAATGGCGGAAAACCAACCAGTGCATTAGTTGTTCTGTCTGATATACCGGCATTATTTATTGCATTACTATTTATTCACTTTCTCATTTTTATACGAACTTATGACCCTTACTTGCTTTTGCAGCATTTGAGTGTTTGTGTAGGAGTGTTGTCTTTCTCTTCGCTTTGGAAGCAGTAGAAGAATTTTTGGGAAGCTCAGTGTTATTCTTACGGATGCGACAGTCGAGCAAGAATTCCTCGTAAAGTTGCTCAATTGTATTTATAAAGCGTGATGGAGACGATATTTCCGAGCTTAAAGGGCTTGTTGAACTCGGCTGTTCATTCACTGACAGTCTTTATAATTTCGTATAAGGGTGGGCATGGATGGAGATACCTTATGTACTAAATAGCAGAATTGCCAATCATAAAGGAACCGAGCGAGGAGCAACGTTAACAGGTTGCTGCCTCTAATTATTAGGTCGTCGCATATGAAATGGCCGATTTTGACTAAAAACTTTGAGGACCATAACTTTGGTTGCAATTTTATCAATCGAAATAAGCACCATTACAATTACTACATATTTCCCAACACGACAATGGCCTGATATTCCACCATTATAAAAATAAGAACTGCAAAAATTAATAACATAAAAAGTCGTTTTCGACATCACCTTGATTACTGAATTTTTTATCCTTCACATGACGATCTAAGTGCTTGCAAAAATGAGAATGATTAGGGACAGATCTGTTGAATATGCTGGGTGTGGCAGAGTTTGGTATCCCAAATCATACAGTTTCTGGACAACAATTTTTGAAACGTGAGGAAGCGCGTTGTCATGCAGCAGGATTTGGCCCCTTCGATTGAACATAGCCGGCTGTTTTCAGTCAACTTCTGGTGCATCACTTCAACGTCGGCACAGTACTTCTCCGCTGTAATATTCTCTCCAGTCTTCGAGAACTTGTAACTATAGCAGGACTATAGCAGCCGTCGATACATACTATAAGAATGACACCAAAAACTCGGCAAGAGGCAATTATGCCACAAAAGCTATAGTATAGATGGCAAGAAAGCAGAGCTTCTGCGCCTTCAGAAACTATATACAGTGCCTGAAATGGGAACATTCGTAGCCACGAGAAATCGACTAGAAATTGTGGTAGCAAATTGGCCCAAATCATACAGGTTTCATGCGCAAGGACCTAATATTTCATTTGTTGTGTGACCGCTTTTCGTTTTTCACCATAATGATCCGTGAGAAAATTATCTGGAACTGCTATGCAGTTCCTTTGTTGTGCCAGCTTATTATCTTTCTACCCAGAGAAAGTTTACTTCCTAGCAGAGTGCAGTTCATTTGCATGAAAGGAATCCGAAGAAAAACTGGTCAACCCTCTCACTCTCTAAGTAGAACATGAACTACCCATAAATCAAAGGACTATTCGCCCTCAAAAACCACAGATGCCGTTTAAACTAATGGTCACAAGAATGTTTCTCATAGAAAACGAAATGCCCTAAAATAGAGTGAACTTAACTGGACTTTAGTTAGGATCGCAGTATGTGTAGAGCTCGTAGTGAAACAGTCTGCTTAGACACGGGCCAGACCCAAGGATTCCGCCATCTCTGCCTTCAATTTTGACTTTGGCAAGTAACGTTATGCTCAGCATTTAGCTATATAATCGCTTAATCCGTGGGTCACGCTGTCAGTAGCGAGAGCTCGACTGAGGCTAAAAGGTGCCTACGACAGTGCGGCGTATGCCAGTCGAGTTTTCCTTCAGCTTACACCATGCGCGATTGCTGGCAAACGCACTGGCCTGGCAGCGAACCACTCAACATTACGACATGTTAAGAGGCAGAGCGTCAGAATGTGGATAGGGATCAAGTGCGGAGTGTAAGGATACAGAAGACGTGGCCTAGACGTCGTTCTACGTGCGACAGGATTCAGAAGACGTGCCGCGACGTCCAACGTGTGCTGGGATTCAGAGGACATGCCGTCCAAAGTGCGTCGGGATTCAGAAGACGTCCTGAAGACGTCATTCTACATGTGTTGGGATCAGGGTGTGCGTAAATGAAATTAGGAATTTCGTAAAGCGCAAATCGTGAACCGCAAGAGCTACCTGACATGTAATACAGTACAACTGACCTTTATAGGTATTCCTGCTATTGTTAATATAAAATGGTCCAATATTTGCTTTTATAATACTTGTCATGTTATTTTCGCTAAAGTTTTTATTTCACCTTTCGTTCTGGTCAGACGAGAGGGCGCGGGATTCAAATCAAACTCTACACGTTTTAAGAAAGTCGAAAAAGTCGTTGATTCAAAAACTTTACCGTAACCTATGCATGGTGTTTCAACAAGGGTATTCATTATTTGAATGGCATTTAAATTTCCAACCTTTTAGGGTTTTTTTAGTGTGTATAAACCTAGCATTTAGCAAAGACAATAGTAAAAAGTAGCTTTAGCAAAACAAACCAACAAATAAAAGTCATTTCGCCGTTCATTAACTTGGGAAAACCAGTAACTGCACATGTCGTTCAACAAACATCGCGTAAAATGCATGGCCAACTCTATCCTATGACGCATCAAAAGCAATTACATTTTCTATTAGGCTCTCGGAAAACACCTTCCAGTCATTTTCAAGATATAACAAGACCTGCTACGGTCTGGCTTAGTAACACAAGCTTATAGTCCGAACATTCTAATAGAACATAATGTCATGTATCCCTGAATATTCTAGAATATAGTAAAGGTGGTCTCGGCTTGAGTGGCCCACGATCTCTGTGACGACTGGTCGTCACGACTGAGCATCGCTGTCCTCTCCGCTCTCGTATTACGAGCTTTCTGGGGGGGGGGGGGGGGGGGGGGGAGGGGTGCGATGTAGTCACGGGAGATAAGTTCGGGTCCTCTACAACAACCATGCCCAGGCGGCCCAATGGATCCGCCCCCCCCCCCCCCTCCCGAGAACCACCTCCAAAGCAATCAAAGTCTGACCTCCACCAGAAGAAGGTAGTACTGTTGGTGGGAGACCCAAGGAATGAAAGGAAGCCGGCACCACAATGAATACGCTGTCAAACTGCAAAATTTCAGTGAGCCGAGGCAGCGGAAACCACCATGACGGAAGAATTTTTACTTTCTTCACGACAATGCTCGGTCACGTGTTGCACAGATGTGTCACCAAAAGTTTTAGTGAGTTTGGGTGTGAGTTTCAGTCACGGTGCCTCACCAGTGCATTAAAAAATATGCTAAAACGAAGAGAGAATGAGCTAATAGCGGAAGCAGAACGGGTACACCTTTCTTACCACGGCTGCGTCACGTCATTTAGACGTCAATTGCCCGTAGATCGATAACATTTATGAAAATTACGATTTACGACCCAAAATATCGTAAATCGTAAATCCTAAAAAAATGCCAAAAATCGCCATAAAACGTAACTACGCATACCCCTGTTTGGGATTCAGAAGACGTGCTGAAGACGTCGGGAGATTCTGAAGCATTTTCAGTAAGGGGGACCAGTATGAGGGGACAGTAAGGAGCGATCAGCAAAGGGAAGGAGGGGGGGGGGGGGGGAATAAGGGAGACCATTACTTCCCCGCAATGTAAACGGTGTTGGTATAATCGTCTCCGAGCATTTCCGAGACTCGATTGTAATCGTCGAGCGCTTTGACGATCGATTGATGAAGATCGTTCTCAACGCTAAGGAGCGACTCTTCCACCTCTTCTCTGCGTATGCTCCTCAGACTGGCTGTTCCGATCAAGCAAAGGATGAGTTTTGGAGCCTGCTTGATGAGAAGACAGCAGAGGTACCGTCGAAGGGCGTCATCATTGTCACTGGTGACCTTAATGAGCACGTAGGCGCCACGAAAGACGGGTACAGCTGTCATGGTGGATTCGGCTATGGGTTGCGTAACACAGATGGTGAGCGTGTCCTTGAATATGCGGATTCGACTAACCTCACCATATGAACACTGTGTTTCGTAAACGCAACTCACTCCTTATCTCGTTCTATAGTGGGAACACCAAGACGTAGATAGACATAGATCGTGACCGAAATCTCGTCACAGACGCCAAGATGGAACGGTCGCCCCACAACATCGTCCGCCGATCTGTACTTTGAAGATCGCCTCTCCGAGGGTGCGGCAGGTTGAGCGATGCGGTGCTGCAAGAATCAAGTGGTGGCGAGTGAGGGAGAATGAAGCAGCTGTGATTTCTCGCGTACGGTTGCGGACAGTCACGACTGTCGACAAAACTTGGAAGAAAGCGACCGACGCGATACTTCAAGCTGCGAGGTCAGAACGTGGTATTACGAAGCCGGGCGACGAAAGATCGACATGCAGGCATGGCTGTGGACGAACGATGTGAAAGAAAAGGTTCGAGAGAAGAAAGCGCTTTATCACGTGTTTCTCGGCGACAAGACTGTCAATAACTGGCAAAAGTACCACGAAGCGAAAAAAGCTGTAAGAAGGCTCTGGCCGTTGCAAAAGCCACTCATTACAATGATGTCTACGAAAAGCTTGAGTCGCGCGATGGTGAGCGGTATTTGTACTGACTCGCGAAAAACCGTCATCGCCAATCCGAGGATATAGAGAAGTTCTTTGGCATCAATGATGAGAGCAGCCATCTTCTGAGAGCGCAAAAAGGCCTCGAAGCGATGGTGCGATTATTTCGAGAGCATTTCGACTGAAGAGTTCCCTGATCCGGCCGTCTCTTCTGTGGCTCCTATCCACGGTCCCGTCCACAAAAATCACTGTGGAGGAAACTGACACGGCTCTGAGGATGATGAGACCAGTCAAGGCGAATGGTACAGATGACTTGCCAGCTGATTTATGGAAGTCGAAGTTCTGGTACTCTGCTGAGTGGTTGGCCAAGTTTTTCAACCAGGTTGTAGCGGAGAAGAAGGTGCCTGATGTTTGGCAGGAAAGTACGACGATCCCGATTTGGAAGAAGAAGCGCAGCCCTGCAGACTGCTCAAATTACCGTCCGATTCGGTTGCTTTCGCACAGCATGAAGATCTTCGAGCGAACTCTCGACAGACGAATTCGTGAAATCGTCAAGCTATCCAGCAATCAGTGCGGCTTCGTGGCTGGTTGTGGCACTATCGATGCCATACATGCCGCTCGTCTTCTGGTAGAGAAGCATTACGGGAAACAGAGGCCGGTGGATCTCGCCTTTCTCGACTTGGAGAAGGCCTTCGATCGCGTACCGCGTGAGGTTATATGGTGAGGTTATACGTTTTACGACAGCACGGTGTTCCCGTAGAACTTGTAGGACTAGATGACTTTTTAGGTCGGCCTCTTTTTCTCCTTTGCTTAGCTGTTCGAATTGGCTCATTGTCCATACCTATTGGCAGCCTTTTTGAGAAATCGAATTGGACCTTTAGCGGCGCGGCATTATCGGCTATAGGCTTTATCTGTTATTCTAGAAGGTCCAGGATCCGGATCGCTCCACGGGGGTTCGCATGTACACCCTCTTTCCTGCAGAAAAAGGCTGTTACAAGCTCTTCGACTCATCCCTGTGTCGAATATTATCTTCTACCCGTGATACTTTGGGCGCTTGGCCTGTATACGTGACGGGAACTTCGACAGTGGGTTCGTCTGAGCTACATACCACGTCCGGCGTTAGTTCCGAGTTTGAGCATAAAACTCATTCAGTATTTGTTTTCAGCCTGGAATTGAGTACAGCCTTCGTTTCTGACGGTGGTATGTACACACGTCGCACTACGATCGCAGCGTTTGCGTCTGTGCTGCTCACTTCGGGCTTTTTGAACCTCCCTTTTCGTTTCGGCCGTGAAGGCTCTGCGCCACTTTTGAAGTGCGGACCTCTCAGCAGATCTTGTTTCTCGTTCGATTTTAACACCATGTTTAGCTTGATCAGAGCGTTGGTGCCGAGAATTACGTGTCATCCTTTGACTTTCTGACAAACATGGCAATACTTTGTGGTTGAGAGTTTTGACTTCTAGTCGAATCGCTCCTAAAAATTTCATCTTATTACCCGAAGCGTCATATATTGGCTTTTTCTTCAGCAACGGGATTTCTTCGACATTCCTGTCTAGATCGAAGCCAAGTTCCCTAGCTTCTGACAAGATTTTTAAGGGCATAATGCTAATTTAAGACCCTGTATCCAGATAGCTACTTTGGTACTGCCCAGTAAGCTTACTTGATCTAGTGTCCGTTTTCTGAACAGACCACTTTTGGTTGAGCCGGTACTCATTCCTCCACAAGTCCACTTGTCAAGAGTTGCTGTGAAAGTACGAGCTGGACTTTGCTCATTTTCTTCCACCGCATATGGTACTCGCGTGTTTGAGGACTTCGTTGTCATTATGGCCTTTGTCAGATTTGCTTTTTGGGACTCACTGCAGTTTTCTGGGGCTTTCCAACAGTCCCTCCGAAAATGTCTTTTCTTTCTGCAGTATGAACATTTTGCTTCTATGGACTGCTTCCGTTCCGTTCTCTCGTGGTTGTCACCTTCTGGAACCTCTGGATTCCTCGTGAGACTGTGAGCTCTAATGTCTGCACTATTGGGCTGCCTAAAGCCATGATTTCTCGTAGAGGCTCTTACAGTGTTAGCCACTTGTCGGCTTCTTTCGATACACTGCGCTAAACTTTCAAGCCTTTCATAGTCCTCCTCTTGTTGGGATTGCTCCATACTGCTGAATAGCCGATCATATTCATCCCATTCTGTGAGCTGTGTTATCAACCCTCCAGCGCGGATCATTGAAAGTTCCTTTTCGCTGGCATCGGGATAAACCCAGCGTCCACGTAGTTATCCGAAATGGTGGAACGTTTCTTCAGCTGCCTAAGTTTTACACTACGGTCCCAAGCTCGCTCGGTCCATCTGCACCGCGTGTGTTGTGTGAATGCACACAACACACTGAATTCGACGGCGTCGTCCAAAAATCGCCCTCCAACTGCATTCATCGATCAGCGGGAGTCCGCAGCTGGGTTCTGCGCTCTTCGAGCGCAGAGCTAGGCTCGGGAAGGGACTCCAGGGTGGGTGCGATCCAAGCTGCTCGTGTGGAAACCGCTTTCGTCGCTCAGGGGGAGTCCGCAGCTGGATTCTGCGCTCTTCGAGCGCAGAATCAGGCTAGGGAAGGGACTCCAGGGTGGGTGCTATCCAAGCTGCTCGTGTGGAAACCGCTTTCGTCGCTCAGGGGGAAGTCTGCAGCCGGGTTCTGCAGGAGCATACAGCTGGGAAATGAGCAGAAAACCCTGAAAATTGTGTAGACGTTAAAACCCCTGAACCTCATCCAGCCAGTTGAATGAAATGCAAAAACACCACCATGCTTAAGAACCGAACCTCCCACCTCCAAACTTGAATGCGCCCCTCTACCCACTGCGCCACGACAAGCCTGGCAGCGTGGCTCCCGCGGGCACACAAGAGACCAATGCGCATCGATCGAATGCCAACGTCGGCGCTAACGCAGCTCACGTGTGCTGAGGTGCATTTCTAGGGCGGTGTCGTCATATGCGGTGTTTGTGTGCATTCACACAACACACGCGGTGCAGCTGGACCGAGCGAGTTTGGGATCTTACAAAGTTTTACATAGGCTTCGGTGCGTTTCGCACATTCCGTAGTTTTAGAATTCTCTTTTACCGCTCTTATAAAGGTTTTGAAACCGCCATTTTTACAAGCTTGTGGCAATGTTTCCACAATTGTCATTGGCTGGCCTTCGAGTTTAAAGCAAAAGAGATGTATGAGCATGTCGTCCTCTAGACCAAGCCTACCGTACTTCATATTGAACAAAGTCAAGAAGTTTTCAAATCCCTCCCCTTGTGGATGCGAAAAGGTGGGAACTTCCGGTAGTACCATGGCCGCTAAGGTCGCTCCTACACTCAACTCTTGAATTGATTTAGGTGTAGTGAAGTTTTCCAACCCTTGGCTCTTCTGCGGCCTCTGCGCTGGCATGCTCGGATTGGTTATGGGACACTTTACGTCCTCCCAACACTACAAAGAGGAGACGTTATCAAGACTTCGTCGCCTTTGCAGTGATTCTGGAACTAGGTCACATTGTTTCAGTGTGGCCACCAGACTTTGCTCTGCGTGAGCTGCACCGCATGCTGCTGTTGGTTCCTCTGGTCCCTCCGCAACGACATTTTCTTATCGTTGCAGTGCCGAGGTGAACCAGATGCGCATGTAAGGTTTTGGATAGAGACTGAAGCTTTATAGGAGTTTTCTAGGAGCTGCTTCACAGCGCTTAGTATCTGCGCTGAATTTACCCCTACAAGGTTCGCTAGTCGGCGTATGCACTGATCATCGTGCTGTGCCTGCTCGTAGAATTCGTTTTCCTCAGCTTTGAGTTGATCCCAATCATGACTTTGCCATTGAGAAAACTGGTTCATAAACTGTTCTACTTTTTCAAGCTCGCCACTAACGACTTCACAGTCGTTGTCCGCTAGTGTCACCTCTTCTCGATTTTTGGCTGCCTGGCGAGTGTCGCTATCACTCCACAGCTTTTCGTGAACGCGCTCTGGTAGTTTTTACAACGTCTAGAGTCCTTTTGTTATCGCTGTCAGTGAGGTTCTCACATGAGCTGCCTGCTGCGTGAGCTTCTGTACCTGCGCCATTAGTGCGGTCACCTGCGACTGACGATCCTGTACACGAGCTCCTTCGCCTTTCTTTAGTTGGAGCATTCTCTCCACCTCCTCTTCGATAGCCTGCTTACATTCCATTTTCTGGAAGTATAAATTCTCGCTTTCCTTCATTTAGTGTACTAGCGAGACACTGCTATCCTAGGAACGAATTCGAAACAGCAATTTGGGCTATTCGTAGACCCTCTTGGAGCTGGAACCCCAGGTGAAGGGTAGGCTAACCGAAGCGTGCGACTATTCTATCGCAGTTTATCTGCCCCTGTTTTTTTTTTGGCTCTTCGGCTCGCTCCTTTTTCTTTTGTGGAGTAGTATTCCCTAGCTTGGTGGACCCTAAGCTTGCAGGAAACGGGTGCTTTTGTTGCCCCTAGCGAATTATACCCTTTTTCAAAATTTGGGCGGAGTTCTGCTTTGCAGAAGCTCAATTCGCTCCACTGATATCTCTCTGGTGGATTGCCACTCAGAGTCAGTGGTACTCCCCACGGTAGTGTTACAGCTCAACCGCGATGAGCGGCACTGGAGCTGTTTGCACTGTCTGGAACTCCTCTTCCCAGTGTTCCAGTAGGTGAAATGAATGATTCCACCCACTGCCTCCTACCTAGAAACCCGGTTTTTTTTTATATATGGACCTAAAGGGAAAATTCGGCCCCGATGTGACCCCTTGAAGGTGGCAGCCGCGGTAGCTGGTGGAGCCGGCAGTTGACGGTGCTTGAGGCTGGAGCGGTAACGGCGGTGGTCGGGCCGGCAGCTGCAGGAGGTCGGCGGCTGAGCGACGGCGGCGGTGGTCCAGTAGGTGAAGTGAATGATTCCACCCACTGCCTCCTACCTAGAAACCCGGTTTTTTCCTATATGGACCTAAAGGGAAAATTCGGCCCCGATGTGGCCCCTTGCGGATGTGTGTGTCAGAAGATTTCCGGGTTCACCCTTTATTCCGTCCAAAGGACGGTGGTGGCTGAGGCCACGGCAGCCGCGGTAGCTGGTGGAGCCAGCGGTTGACGGTGCTGGCGGCGGCTGCGGCTCAAGGGCGGCGGCGGCTGGAGTGCGAGGGCGGCAACGGCTGGCGGCGACGGCTGGAGCAGACGAAAAGAGAAGACTGGGCCGGTGTGTGGTCCGGCCACCTTTTATAGGCGCTTTCCCGCGCCTGCGCCTGAACTGCAAGACCGTAGTAGTGTTACTGTCAAGCAACAGATATCCTCTACAATATGTGAGTTAAGAAGACCACATAACCTCATCTTCGTACTACTTCCTACACCGCCGCTGCCTTTCCAGTCGTGGGGGGGGGGGGGAGATTTTTAAGAAAGCAGAACATTTACAGCACCAAAACGGCGGAAACTATTGGTCCAAAATATTACAGAAGTCCATGAAGTGCATTTTCCTAAACCACAGCTATCTCAAACTCCAACTTTGCCGACATTTTGATGACTTCTGCACCCTCAAATTTAGCTGAGAGAATTATGGACAAACAAGCTATGTTATGTACACCCCAAACCCCAGAATTATTAAGGAAATGAGTTCATGAAGAAGCAGTGTATGACTTGTACAGCGCGCGGAACGTAAAAACACGACATCTCGCTTTTGGTTTCCCGTTTTTTTTGTCTCATCGGGCGCGTGCAGTGCAGTCGAAAGAGGCGTCGGCTGTCGAATCCAGTTCCTGCTTCGGGTATCCCGCTCAAGCTAACCAAGCCTTCCATTCCTTCGGGGTCGGAGAATTGATACCCAACTTGCCTGGAGGAGAAACGCTCAATTTTCTATCGGCTGGCTACTGCAATTAATTGTAGGCCACATACGCATTCAAATCGCCTCCGCGACCTCTCGTAGAAGTAGAATGCGTGACGCATCCCAAAAAGGGTTTGCGTAACGCTGCCGTCCTTTATCCTTTTATCCTGTGTTTGCTTCGCCAAAGAATCTTGAACATGTAGCTATTAGCAGAAAGTGCGCCTTAGCTTACTCGTAAGCTCGTTTCAGATTCTCCTTTTCACGAACAGCAAAGGTTCTGGGACACCTTTATGCTACAAACGGATATCACGGGAGGTTTGCAACCATTCACCATTTATATATGTTCGAAACATACTTGGCCCCAATTGTCGATTTAGAACACTATTCGAACAAGAGTGATTTCCGATTCTAGATTAATCGACCATAAAATCGATAGAAGGTGTTCGAGCCATTATACGAACACATTGTTCAAGCTCAACTCTACGTCAGAGGAGGCATCCCATTCGCGGGCACTCTGAATCATGTTCTTGCTCGGCCCGCGCTCAGGTCCCACAAACATTTACCCCTCGGATCGTTAAATTGGTACCACACTATCCTGGAAATGACAAAAAACTGAATTTTCCATCAGCAGATCATTTTATAAGCCAAAATGTACATTAAAATTGACAATGAATTGACAATTGAAATTGACAATGTTCATTCCTGAACATAATGAATGTCTAAAGAAAACCTCAAATTGAAAAAAAAATGAACTAGAATGCGTGGTGTTTCCCAAGCAAGAACCAACTAACACACCGTCCTTTATCCCTTTCCCTCATGCACGCATAGGTACATGCATAGAAGAGAAAATGCCGCTCGGCAGCACACTCACCACTCTCAAATGCAGAGTGCACGATAACCTTGATGCAGAGATGTGCAGCACATACGCGAGTTTCGTTGACCGCCACGAATTCGTCTTCGACAGTGGCCTAAAAATGCTATGGTACATAGGGCAGCTTTCTCGGCAGGGCTATGTCTTTATAGAAATTTCGAAGCAAATCACACCTCCCTTCCTTTCATCGTCCCTAAATTTGACGTCGCAAAGGAATTCTTTCTGAACTCTGGTGCGGTTCAACACTAATTGTAGCTTTTTGACGATTTCTCACCCGAACACGTCAGATGGTGCCAGAGCACGCAACGTAATGTGAAAGCAAGATTCATACTCTGACGAAAAGGTGCCTTGCGTTACGGCTACCGTCTTCATCACCTGCACCTCACATGACTGGGGCGAAGGCGCAAAGCGTTGATAAATGACTCAGTAAATGCCGCAGTGTCCCCCACCTGCACGCGGCCGACGAATCCATGATAGCAGACGAGGAGTGCTGAGATCGGCTGTCCAATGTACAAAACAACCAAGTGCGCTGCTACATATGATGAAGGTTCCATTGACGACGAACTGAAATTATTGTTCGAGCAATGCGCCCCTCCCGAAGGGCAGCTAAAGTATAGCAGAAAGTGAACAGGACAAAATCACGCAACGACTTGAAAGGATGTAGGTTCAGTGATAAAGCGTGGACCTTGCTTCATACGGAGGTCTTGCGAGCATCGGCCACCACAGCAGATTCTTATTACTAGGTTGGCAGGAAAGTTATGGCGGTTTTTGTGCCACCGCTTTGCGTTCGTTTCTTACTGAATCAATATTCCTCTTGCATTTTCACATTACGTCTAATACGGAAGCTCTATCTGACTGAATAATTCGTGTTTCATCTATGCTTAATATTTTTTTTTCGAAAACGTGTTGGAGTATGTCAAAAGGGCAACTCCGAACGATAATAGGAAAGCCTTCATAGGCTGACCTATATTGATCAGTGATATTGATTTTTCGCCCGGATGCTATAGGGTTATATCAACCCGAAGCCGGCAAGCCTGGGGTGGCTTGCACGTCCAGCGTACGGCGCCGGCGAAGCCGGCGACGGACGCTGGCTGAGGAAGCATCCCTAGCTAGGTTTCGGCTATGTTCCTAGCGTGGCCCGCCATACCCGAAGCCGGCAAGCCTGGCGTGGCCCGCACGTCCAGCGTACGGCGCCGGCGAAGCCGACGACGAACGCTGGTAGGGTTATAAGTCACGAGAATAGGACAGCCGACGAATAGGTTTTACAACGAATGTACAGCATCGATCGTGCGACAAACTCCATTTTGCTCGACGTTAACCAGGGGTTTGCGTTAAATTTTTTCCGGTACATTTTTAACGGCTATTTTTTAACGAAAAATTTTGCGTTAAAACGGGAAATTCGATAAAAAGAAATTCCCTAAGCTGCAGACAGTTATACAGTATTTTACCATGTAAATCTGTTTCTTTATTGATTTTTTCGACACCATCTACATTATATGACTACGTCTTCATCTCGACAACGAATAACAACCGTCCATCTATCATCAACGAATCTGCTGAACTCGAGAAAAATCATTCAGATTCCAAAACCAAACAGTAGCAACAAGACTTCTAAAAAATAAATTTCTTTCTACGCCCAGTTTGTTCAGGTTATGGAATGTCGTCCAGCTTTCGAGAAGATCCAAAGTACTATGCGCCGTATCACGGTGGAACATTTTCGAGCGTTTTCTTTTGTCCTGACAGAGCCTTTTCAGAACTTGCGTTCGCCACTTAGATGTTTACAGCCTAACGTTCTTCTATACTGCCATAATTGTTTCGGAAAACTACAGAAAGTTTCAATGACGGATTAAGATCAGGCAGTGACCACAGCGAATTCTATGGTATGTTTTATCTTTGGGGGATATCTTCGAACCTTACAGATCTGCTGTTTCACAAAATAGTTCCTTTTGTCTCACAAGGTCCTGCGCTTATTGCAGGCAATAGTAAAGAATCAATTGAACAGTCATGCACCGTTTATACTAGCAGCAGTTTATTTTGTCCTTATCCTTCCCAATTCAGCCAAATAGAATTCGCCACTGTCTATCACTCTTTTACAACGTTTCAGCAGTTGACCACTCAGAATTTCTTCTTGAAGCACCTGGTGCCATACAGTACACCACATTTACTGGTTGTTCGAATATGTCTTGGGTTTCTCAATTTCTTTCCATTTTTATAGAGCACATTTTGGAACGATAAAAGATATTGTAGTAAATTCGCAAATTAGACGAAAAAAATGCAGAGACGTAAAGGAGCTTTTCTTGTTAGAGCCAGGCCTGCACCTCCAAAGATATACCTTTTTCGTAGATCTTTAAAAAATCTTCATGCAGAAGACTGCATGTAAATCACCAGTCTTTGGAGTAACCTCATATATAATAACTGACGAAGAGAGACCATCGGCTTATTCTCTTTTTTATTTAATTTCATTGCTTTCATGTATATATGCTGAGTGTTTCACGTGTATACTGACTGTGCTTCTCCCAAGGAAAGCTTCCAAGAGAGCCCTCGAAGAAGACGAGAAGATTGAACAAAAGCGTTGGCATGTACGACATGAAATTCAATAAAAGCGATGCAGTGACTGTACTACTGTACACAGCAGCCACGCTCTATCAGTTAGGAGGAGTTCAACGTTGCCTTAACGTACTCCTACTATCGTCACCTGATGCTGCACGAGGAACCTGGCCAGCTTTTCGGAAAACTTGGAGGGGGGAGAAGAATGAAAGAGCATTTTTTTCCTTGTTTTGTTTCTTACACTTATTTTTTCGCACTTCTTCTGTTTCCTAGCGTTTTTTCACATCTTCTTTTTAAACCCCACTTATGAACTACACATCACAAAAAAACTGTAGAAAAAGGAATGGCTGTAAAGTTTGAAGAATTAGTGTGCAGCAATCAAGCAGAGAAACGGCATAGCAACTCTGAAAAATACGAAGCGACTGCATAGAAAAGTGGGGGCGCATGCAAATAAATTGGTCAGCGAGCAAGAAAATGCCGACAATTCTTGAAATATGAAAACGACATCGACCGTCTATTTCCACTGATTCAAGTAGGTAACGGGTTTCCTCGGCACCGCAGCGATGCCCATTCAAAAAAAGTCGTTCGAAATGCATTTACATGAGGAAGAAGTAGAATTTCAAAAATTGGGCGTAAAATATCGTTATTGCAGTTTAACGGAAATTTTTTTCTTCGTTAAATGTCGTTAGAAAATTTTAAGAAAATACCGGGAAATCCGGTAAATCGGTAAGTCGTTAATCGTTAAACGCTCACCCCTGATTCTAACCATTCGTTAGTCTGTTTGTCTGACATTAGGCAACGACTTACCGATGCTATGTATACGAAGAATATTTCCTCTCAGAGTGGGAAGCTTCGACCATAAAAGAAGTGGGAGCTCCTTCGTTCCCATAGAAAGCCTTTTCAGCGAACGCGCAAAATCTATCAGACGCTCAGAAGCTTTGAATGATATCCACTTTGCTTGGCGTTAGAGCTTGAGTATATAGACGAAGACAACACGTGGTCATTCTGCGGCTAGAGTGCCGATGAGGGTCGTCGAACAACCCATGGCACCAAGGCGCTGATTGACACAAACCAGTGACGTCACTCAGTCTTCTTGAGATGCCGATTTCGAACGCGGAGGGAAAGGGTGGAGATGGTTTCAAGCCACAAAAGTACGCAACTGCTTTTAGAGAATCTAGCGGAACGTTTGGATACTTCTTCTTCAGCACTTCGAAGTTAAGGCCTGTCTTACGGACGCTGTCTTCTTCTCCACACAGAGCCTGGTCGTACCATGTAAGCGAGCTTCGCGCATCTTGTCAGCTATCGGCGCGACACCGAACTTCTGCCGATCAGGTTCGGTACGGATGCGATCCAGGCGCGTAACTCCTGCAGTCCAGCGCAGCATCTTCGTTTTTCGTTTCCTTTGTCGCAGGCCAACACTCAGCTCCGTACATCGCTACCGGCCGGGCGACGGTTTTATAGATCTGACTTTAAGCGCTTTGGCATGTTCTTGTCGCAGAGTACTTCAGTCAGCAAGCGCCACTAAGACCAGGCTGCACTCACGCGTGAGTCCCTTCAACCATCAGACTGCCATTAGAGGCTGTTGCTGATCCCAAGTATTTAAACACCGAAGTGCGTGCAAGCTTAGTACCGTTAATCTTAATGGAGCCGCACTCATTTACGTGAGTCGGGAAATACTCGGTCTTCTTCCTAACATCACCAGGCGGTCGCACCTAGCTTGCACCTCTCGCTCGAGTTCACCTTTGTCTTCGCAGGCGAGCATTACGTCATCAGCATAAAGCAACGTCCAAGGGACGGGTTCTGAAGATCTCGTGTGATGACATTCATGACGACAACAAAGAGGAGTGGGGAAAGTGCAGAACCCTGATGTACCCCGACAGAGATGGGAAACTCCATCGAGGTTCCAGCTGCAGCTTGAACTCGACTCTTTGGACAAGAGTAGAGAATTCGCACCCACTCTATGAGCTCTTCAGGAACTCCACGATGTCGCAAGGCGTACCATATCACCTCACGCGGTACGCGGTCAAAGGTCTTTTCCAAGTCGAGGAAGGCGATATGCACTGACCTCTGTTTCTCGCGATGCTTCTCTATCAGGAGGCGGGCGGCGTGTATGGGATCGATAGTGCCACAACCAGCCACAATGCCGCACTGATTGCTGGATAGCTTGACGATTTCACGAATTCTTCTGTCGAGGGTTCGCTCGAAGATCTTCATGCTGTGCGAAAGCAACCGAATCGGACGGTAATTTGAGCAGTCTGCAGGGCTGCCCTTCTTCTTCCAAATCGGGATCGTCTTACTTTCCTGCCAAAAATCAGGCACCTTCTTCTCCGCTACAACCTGGTTGAAAAACTTGGCCAACCACTCAGCAGAGTACCAGAACTTCGACTTCCATAAATCAGCTGGCAAGTCATCTGGACCAGGGGTGCACACAAAATTTTGTGCGTTAAATCTTTTAAACGAAATTTTTTAACGGAAAATCTTCGTTAAACTTCCGGTAAATCGTTAAATTTCGGTGAAAATACAATTAGCTGCAACCCACTATTCCAAGTAGAAAAAATCAAGAAAAACCTTATACGTTTCAACTTTAAGAGGTCAACAGCAAAAGTTCAGGGAATACAGTGTAACACTGCAATGTAAAATAAACAACTTTACATTGACAAACACAGAAAAATAGACAAGCCGTCAGCAACAAATTATCTACAGGGTGTGGAATAAGAACGGGTATGGGATTGTCATTCAAGATGATCACCCATAGGGAATCTTAAAATGTGCTATTAGGCAGGTACCTGGAGTTCCCCATACCCCTTTCTAGTTCTTTCCGAAATCGTATCTGAATGTTGTACAAGCATGTGCAATCTCGATGTGGGTGCCAGCCCATTAAGTACGGAAAGAATTAATAAAAATGCAATTAAAAGAATATCAGTGGAATGTTGTCGAACGCACGATTTTCAAGTGTCTGGTGCGTGGGACCAATCCATTTTTTGCAACGTCGAGACCGTGACACGACGTCGTGTCACTGGTCCCACACTGCCGAAAAGTGTGACACGTCGTCAGGGTTAACGTTCAGGAAAAGATGCTTTCCTAATTTTTGTGCCCTTTCTAAAGTCGTTCAAAATACGTCCAGTGGCCGAAAACATTCTCTCCATCTCGACTGTTCCAGCTGGTGGGAAAAAGTATTCTGGGATCAGCAGCGCCAAGTGAGGATAGGCATATCTTATGAGGAGGTCTTCCAGTATATTTGTGGAATCGTTGACGCGCTTGGGGGCTCGGCGAAGAAATTTCTAGCTCCAAAATGCAATAAAGGATAAGGATGAAGGATGGCGTTATTCAATCACCTTTGGGATGCGCCGCACATTCTACTGCTACGGAATATCGTGGAGGCGAATTAAATGTGTATCTGTCTAAATAATGACCTGCAGTGGCCAGCCGATGAGGAACTCAGCGCTATATCCTTCCCAGACAGGTCTAATACCAATCCACCCACCCCAGAAGGATCGAAAGTTTGGTTGGCCTGGATGAAGGAAGGACCAGAAATCTGGTATTTGGTGCACGCGACAGCCGGCACCTCACGCGCCCCAAAGTACATTATTTCCAAAAATTCAAAACAAATTCATGAAAACATTAAAATAGTCTTGCAGATTCCAATAGTTTCTTTTTTAGGAACAGTCCTAATCAGGAGGATGAGACCTGCAACATTAGAGAATACTACGGGTAAATGTGATAAACTCACTAGAGAAAAGTCCGTAAAAAATTCCGTTAAATCTCTAAAAATTTCCGTTAAGTCGTTAAGTCAGATTTTAACGAAAAATGCCGTTAATTCGTTAAATTCGTTAAATCGTTAACCGTTAAATGTGCACCCCTGATCTGGACCATTCGCCTTGACCGGTCTCATCATCCTCAGAGCCGCGTCAGTTTTCTTCACAGTGATTTTTGTGGACGGGACCGTGGATACGCGCCACAGAAGGGAGGCCGGGTTAGGGGACTCTTTAGTCGAAATGCCCTCGAAATAATCGCACCATCGCTTCAAGGCCTTTTTGTGCTCTCAGAAGATGGCTGTTCTCATCATTGATGCCAAAGAACTTCTCTATATCCTCGGATTGGCGATGACGGTTTTCGCAAGTCAGTACAAATACCGCTCACCATCGCGCGACTCGAGCTTTCCGTAGACATCATTGTAATGAGTGGCTTTTGCAACGGCCACAGCCTTCTTGCAGCTTTTTTCGCTTCGTGGTACTTTTGCCAGTTATTGGCGGTCTTGTCGCCGAGAAACACGTGATAAAGCGCTTTCTTCTCTCGAACCTTTTCTTTTACATCGTTCGTCCACAGCCATGCCTGCATGTCGACCTTTCGTCGTCCAGGCTTCGTAGTACCAAGTTCTGACCTCGCAGCTTGAAGTATCGCGTCGGTCGCTTTCTTCCAAGTTTTGTCGACAGTCGTGACTGTCGATAACCGTACGCGAGAAATCACAGCTGCTTCATTCTCTCTCATTCGCCACCACTTGATTCTTGCAGCACCGCACCGTCAACCTGCTGCAGCCTCGGAGGGACGATCTTCAAAGTACAGATCAGCGGACGATGCTGTGGGGCGACCGTTTCATACGACACGGTTTCGCTTCTCTGACGAGATTTCGGTCACGATCTCTCACAAGGACGAAGTCTATCTGCGTCTTGGTGTTCCCACTATAGAACGAGATACGGTGGGAGTCGCGTTTTCGGAAAACGGTGTTCACAATGGTGAAGCTATGCGATTCCGCATACTTAAGAATGCGTTACGAGTCCCGTATCCCAAACCACCATGACAGCTGTACCCGTGCTTCGCATCTATGTGTCCATTAAGGTCACCAGCGACTATAATGACATCTTTCGGCGGTACCTCTGCTGTCTTCTCATCAAGCATGTTCCAAAACTAATCCTTGGCTTGATCGGAGCAGCCAGTCTGCGGAGCATACGCAGAGAAGAAGTGATAGAGTCGCTCCTTCGCGGCGACAACGGTCTTCATCAAACGGTCGTTAAAGCGCTCGACACTTACAATCGAGTCACGAAATCGTTCCTATAGAACGGCCTAGAAGCCACGTCCTATGTCCCTTGACTTGCGGCAGGACCACCTCGTCTCCTGCACTGCACAGAAATCAACTCTTCTAAGCTCCAGTGCTTCAATCAACTCGCACGAGCGGCCCTCAACATACCCACATTCAGCGTTGCTACGCGAGTCCTGCTTACGTTACGGGACTTTCGGACCAGCTCAGTTGCCCCCCGATGCCATCACCAGGACGCCGTAGCACTATCTCGAAATACGTGAGCTGACATACACCATGTGATGTGACATGGGTCTTCGTAGGCCGGCCTGTCACAAGGAGCTGTCGCCTGCATTCGAGTGTCTGTGCTTAGCTTAGCTCACAAGCGAGCAGTTTTCAGTGGTACCACGTGGAGGAACGGACATCGCCACCATATAT
>OX375866.1:63399084-63468033 GCA_947359475.1 Heligmosomoides polygyrus bakeri | reverse complement strand
ACATCCGTCGTCAAGTATTCCGTCTTTTTGACGTTTAGCTTGAGACCGAACAATGCCAAACGATCGCACCACGCCTGTGCCTGTCGCTCGAGTTCGGTTTTGTCTTCACATGCAAGCATGACGTCGTCAGCATACAGCAGCGTCCAAGGTGCCGCCATTTGGAGATCTCGTGAGATTGCATCCATCACGACCACGAAGAGCAGTGGCGATAGCGCAGATCCCTGATGCACCCCTACAGAGATGGGAAACTCCATCGAGGTGCCCGCTGGCGCTCGCACTCGACTCCTTGGGCAAGAGTATAGAATGCGCACCCACTCAATAAGCTCTTCAGGGATACCATGTTGTCGCAACGCGTACCATATAACATCTCGCGGAACGCGGTCGAAGGCCTTCTCCAAGTCCAGGAAGGCAAAGTGCACCGGTTTCTGTTTCTAGCGGTGCTTCTCTAGCAGAAGACGAGCGGCGTGAATGGCATCAACGGTGCCACAGCCAGATACGAAACCACACTGAATCGTGGAAAGCTGTACGACATCCCGGATACGTCCGTCGACAATTCGCTCAAAGATTTTCATGGTGTGCGAAAGGAGACGAATTGGACGGTAACTGGCGCAGTCTGCAGGACTGCCCTTCTTCTTCCAAATCGGGATGGTCGTGCTTTGCTGCCAACCCTCAGGCACTTTCTTCTCAGCAACAATTGATTGAAAAACTCTGTCAGCCAGTCAGCAGGGCACCAGCCCTTCGAATTCCACATGTCAGCTGGCAGGTCATCGGGACCAGTGGCTTTGCCTGACTTCATCTTCCTCAGGGCTGCTTCAGTTTCGCTCACTGTGATCTTCTGAACGGGGCCGTATACAGGAGATGCAAAAGGAGTAGCAGGATGGTCAAACTCAACATTCGAGATTTCC
The DNA here is from genome assembly GCA_947359475.1 of Heligmosomoides polygyrus bakeri. Classification (NCBI taxonomy): domain Eukaryota; kingdom Metazoa; phylum Nematoda; class Chromadorea; order Rhabditida; family Heligmosomidae; genus Heligmosomoides; species Heligmosomoides polygyrus. The sequence continues at coordinate 63,467,128 of OX375866.1, read as the reverse complement.
TCGAAGTAGTCGTGCCATCGCTTCACAGCCCTCTTACGATCCACCAGAAGATGTCCGTTGTCGTCGTTTATGCCAAAGAACTTCTCGATGTCTTCGGCTTGGCGACACCGAGCTTTCGCAAGTCGGTAAATATAGCGCTCACCATCGCGCGTTTCTAATTTTTTGCTGACATCAGCGTAGTATGCGGCTTTAGCAGCGGCCACTGCCTTCTTTGCCGCTTTCTTTGCTTCTCGATAGTTCCGCCAATTATGGACTGTTTTATCACCGATAAACACGTGATAGAGCCGTTTCTTTTCTCGGACTTTCTCTCTGACATCATCAGTCCACAGCCATGCCTGCTTGTCGACCCAGCGTCGTCCAGGCTTCGTTGTGCCGAGTTCAAGGCGTGCAGCCCGAGTTATCGCATCGGTAGCGTCCTTCCAGGTTTCGTCGACAGTTGTCACTGTCGGCAACCGAATGCGAGAAATAACTGCCGCTTCCTTCTCTTTCAGTGGCCACCATTTGATTCTAGCTGACCCACATCGCTCGACATGTTTACGCCTCGAAGGTGTGATCTTCAGCGAGCAGATCAGTGGACGGTGTTGCGTGCAAACCGTCTCATACGGCACGGTCTTCGCGTCTGTGACAAGGCCTTGGTCGCGACGCCTAACAAGGACATAGTCAATCTGCGTTTTAGCATTCCCGCTATAAAACGAGATGAGGTGGGAGTAACGCTTTCGAAATTTGGTGTTCACGATGGTGAGGTCATGTGAGTCTGCATACTCAAGTATACGCTCACCATCGGCATTGCGCGACCCATATCCAAAACCACCATGACAGTTGTAGCCGTCTTTCGTTGCTCCGACGTGACCATTAAGGTCACCTGCCACAACAACCATATCTTGTGACGGTACTTCCGCTGTCTTCTCATCAAGCAGGGACCAGAACTCGTCCTTGGTTTGCTCGGAACAGCCTGTCTGCGGAGCATACGCAGAAAAGAAATGCCATCGTCGCTCTTCTACGGCGACAACAATCTTCATCAAGCGGTCATCGAAACGTTCTACGCTTGCAATCGCGTCACGGAAACGCTCGGAGACGATCACACCGACACCACTGGTGGTCCTGGGACTTCCACATAGAACGGCCTTGAAGCCACGTCCTATGTCCCTTGACTTGCTGCAGGACCACCTCGTCTCCTGCACCGCACAGAAATCTATCTTTCTTCGCTCCAGTGCTTCTACCAACTCGCACGAGCGGCCCGTCAACGTACCCACATTCAACGTTGCTACGCGGGTCTTGCCTACGTTACGGGACTTTCGGACTAGCTCAGTTGCCCCCCGATGCCGTCCTCGCATCAGGGACCCTCGCACACTTTTCACACTCGCCGGGCTTTGCGAGTGCGCGTCGGCTCCCGCGGACGCCGTAGCATTATCTCGAGAAGTCTGAAACGCCATCAACGATATGATGTGACACAAAATGTTCGTAGGCCGGCCTGTCACTAGGGCCTGTCGCCTGCATTCGAATGTCCGTGTTTGGCTCGGCTTGCAAAAGCAAGCAGTTTCCAGTGGCACCACGTGGAGGAACGGACATCGCCACCAGTGCATTAGGTGTGATCGCCCTCGTAAATCGGGGGGCGGTGTTGCGATTCTCTGCAACTCATCTCTCTCACCAATTTTTATTTTTAAAGAATCCATCATCAATGCTTATGAGATTTTATGTTGTGATATTTGCCCAGTATCCATACAGTATCGATACCTCTACGAGTCATACTTTATACAGAACTCCAAATTGCTCTGCAGAAAACAGTGAATTACTCATGAAAGTCTTAAGCGACATGTTATGTTGTGAGCATCCCTGCGTTTTAGCAGGGGAGTTTAACTTTCCAGACATTTCCTGGTTTCCTTTATTGTCCTCATCCAGTTCCATTTCCAAGCACTTTATTGAAGTAATAGAAACGCACAACCTAATACAGCATGTTCATGAATCCACTCTGGGAAACCACACTTGATCTGATTCTATGCAACGCAGACCGAATGATACAAGATGTAAAGACGAGTCCCCCTCTTGGGAGCAGCGATCACAACAGCGTAAATTTTCGGATCAACCACTACGCAGAACCTAAACGCTCTGTCGTCAGAAAGAACTTCATGAGCGCGGACTACGACGCCATCCGAAAACACTTGGCCGAAATAGATTGGTACAGTTCCCTAAACACGGTAAACTCCGTACTCCGAAAAATGCGAATGATTCCTATACTGCTATACTGCAACATTCCATCCAATTGTTTGTTCCAGACCAGAAAGTCCCAGCCTGTGGTAAATTTTTAAACAAATATCTCCTAAATTTATTCAATCTCCGACAAGTAGCCTGGAATAAAGCAGTAAATAACAATTCCTCTGATAGCTGGGGTGAATATAAGCGTATAAATCTCAAATTTTCTAAGAAACTTGCAAAATACAATCGCTGTCAAGAAAAGAAAATTGTTGAAGCAAAAGACAAATTAGCCTTCTACAAATTCATGAGATCAAGACTTCAAGAGAGGAAAAGTATTGGAGTTTTAGTCACAGAAGATGGAAGCATTGTCAGAGACGACCTAGATAAAGCTCAACTATTAGCGGACACTTTCCTAAAAGCTTTCACTGATAATGATCTCGACAATGTATCATCCCCAATCAATGCGTTCCCCATCATGGAAGATTCTGTTTGGCTTCATGCAGACGAATGAACTTTCAAGGTGGCCTACGTCTTACTCTCAAACGCCGATTGAAATACCTTTTTTCTTTGTAAAACAAGCAAGAGCAAGTATTGTCAAGCCTCTTGAATTTATTTACAATTTAAGCTTTATGACAGCTGAAGTTCCACATAGATGGAAGAGCGCTATAGTTACTCCAATATCGAAAAAGCCTCCATATACGACAGCGCAAAATTATCGACCGGATAGTGTCACATCTATGTTCGCCCGTCTTTTCGAAAAAATTCTTAAAAAGAGAATTGTTGCACACTTGGATCACCACAGCATAATCTCAGCAAACCAACATGGTCTCCAGAGAAAAAGATCCACTGAGACAGCTATGCTAAAGGCCTTGAATGATTGGACCAATGACATAGATAACATAGGATGGCTTGATGTGATTTATACCATTTTCAGGTCGAATTGGACACTTTTCAAATCAAATTGGACACTTTTCAAATCAAACTAGACATTTTTCAAATCAAATTGGACACTTTTCACGTCAAATTGGACACTCTTTTAAGCTCGTCTAAGACTTTTTAAATCAAGGAGAACTTTCCGAATTGCAACAATCCTTATACAGGTTGAACTACAGGCAATAAAATGGTTGGAAAAAAATTTTGTTCAAGGAAAATTTACACGAACTTTTTTGAGTTTTTTTTATTTTAGCTGCCCGATGAGTGTAATAATAAAATAACAATTTGTATTTTGTTTCAAAGCGCAGCAAAGCAGCAACCATAAAGTGCACTAAAAGACCAGATTACGCCATGCACTCGTCCAAGACGACTGACTGTAAATGCTGCTTACACGAAACCACAAGGTGAGGATATGCCCGTTCTTCACAATTGTAATTGATGTATTTATTCACTTTGTATTACATTCTTTTACCTACACGAATGGAAAAGAAGAATTCTGCTTGCGTAGATTTATATTATGTATATGCTGATTATATTTTTAATTATAGTTGATTTATACATACTTGTAGAGAATGCAACAAGTGCAATTGCTATAAACGCGCATACCTCGTAGTTCCATGTAAACAGCATTTACACTATCAATCAATTAAAAATCGCGACGAGATTTTCGAGTGCATGGCGCAATCCGGTCTTTTAGTGCACTTTATGGTTGCTGCTTTGCTGCGCTATAAAACAAAATTTAATAAGTTATTTTTTCTCCAAAAGCAAACATTTATAAAATTATTACACTCATTCGGGCATCTAAAGTTAAAAAAATCAAAAAAAGTTACTCTAAATTTTCCTTGAACAAAATTTTTTCTAACCATTGTATTGAGTCTGCAGTTCAACCTGTATAAAGGTTGTTACAATTCGGAAGTTCTTTTTGATTTAACCAATTTGACGTGAAAAGTGTCCAATTTGATTTGAAAAATGTCCAATTTGATTTGATAAGTGTCCAATTTGATTTGAAAAGTGTCCAATTTGGTTTGAAAAATGTCCAATTTGGTTTGAAAATTGTATATTTTAATTTTGCAAAAGCCTTTGATAGGGTATGCCATAAGAGACTAAAAGCTAAACTGATCATAGTGGGCTACATCCTCGAATAATTTCTTTGATAGTTGAGTTTTTAGATCGCAGAACTTACACTGTACGCGTGAATTCCAATTATTCAGCACCGCAACCGGCTCTTAGAGGCGTTCCGCAAGGTTGAGTTCTATCCCCTATTCTATTTAATATCTATACCCACGAACTACCGTCACTAATAACGAGTTCAGGAGTGAAATGCATAGCTTTTGCTGATGACTTGAAAATTTACCATAGCTCACCAATCCATAATCAAAACCTTCTACAGCGAGCTATAGATGCTGTTGATCGCTGGTCCCATGAGTGGCGGTTTCCTTTGTCAAAAGAGAAAATTAAGGTGCTCCATTTAGGAAGAACAAATCCCGGCTACACATACAAGTTAGGTGAAAATGAGATTAAAGCACTGATCAAACAACAGATCTTGGGTTCCTCCTCGATGCAAATTTGGCTTTGGACGCGCATTGTGAGCAAATTGCAAATAAAGCGATGGCTGTAGTACACAATCTCTTTAGAAGTCTTTCTACAAAAAACCACTCTGTCCTTGTTATAGCTTGTAAGACTTACGTTAGGCCGATACTTGAGTATGGAACAAATTTTTACCCAGTTATGAAGAAAAATATACTTAGACTTGAAAAAGTCCAAAATAGCTTCACTAGAAAACTATTTATTAGGAAATGTGGCTTTGATTACCATGCTATTCCCAGCAGTGAAGCAAGAAACAAACAACTCGGACTACAGACGCTTTCATTCAGACGAAGAATATGCGACCTCGTCATGGTACACAAAATTCTCCATAGTTTCTGTGGACTTGATAAACGTGAATTCTTCATGGTGAGACCATCTAGAACCCGGGGTGGAGGAGCGAAACTTTCACTAAGTCCTGCAAAATCTTCCATTCGACATAATTTTTTTTTTTTTTTTTGTTAATAGAGCAGGTTCGGATTATATGAAACTTACCAAAAACTCAGTTATTCCGTACAAGCTGAAGCCATTTATTACGAATGCAATTCGATTCATTAATAATTCTAGGACATAAAGAGATCTTGTGGCAGAGCCCCTATGGTTTGTTCTATTTTCTATTCTTCATTCTCTGAGTGTTTTTTATCGCATGTACTTTCCAATCATTCTATTACACTTTGGTCTGGATCGTTAGCCAATGTCGTGTGGATGTCATTCTACCTGTTTTTAATTATATTGTTCTTCAGATGGATTTTAGCCATGTAATAAGTAAAATAAATAAATATATATAGTCGAATTACACTTTTTAAATCAAATTGGAAACTTTTTTGAGCTAGCCTAAGACTTTTGAAATTAAAGCGGACTCTTCCAAATTGAAATGAGATCTCTCTACATTAAACTACACTACTAAATGATAAACTTTTTGTTCAATTTTAGTGTAACTTTTGTGATGTTTTAATTAACCTACCCAACCACTGAGCACATTGTTTGAAATTTTATAAAAATTTTAATTTTTGATAAAAAATATAGGTTTAAAGCTTGTTTCATAAAGCCCAAAAAGAGGAAGGCCGCCATTTTTAGTGCCGAAAAAAGAGATTGCACCATTCCCTCGTCATAGACGTCGCGATTTTTGTACGAGTGATAGCAGTTTCTGCTTGCATGGTGTTTTGCACCTATTAACGATATAGCAAAAAGAACTGTAAGGAGCACACATATCCTCACTCTGATGGCTTATGTACTGACATTTACACTATCAGTCAAATTTTGCGCGAACTTTCCGAGTGCATGGCGCGATCTGATCTTTTATGCTGTATGCTGCCTCTTTGCTGTGTTTTAACCCTTTCACGACATTGTTATCCCGTCCGACACTTTTTCGCCGCGTGGAACAATGTCCGACGACGTCGTTGGACACCATCACAAAAATAGCTCATGGAAAGTCATCAAACATTTAGTAGTGCAATATTAATCACCGAGTCCACTAATATCTACGGTCAAGATGGTCCATGGTAAGCTTCGTTGATTGGTGTTTTATTCATATCTAACAAACAATGCAAGAAGCGACGATATGGGACACCATTATAAAAATGCTTTATAGGCAGAATTTGATTACTTGATGGTATAATAATACAAACACAGTTTACTGGCACCTAAATGTAACGCTGTCCTGAAAAATCTCCTTTGGTTACTGACATATTCATATCTATCTCACGTATTGTCCATGATAGGCCGGAAAATTTATGCGCTCCCTGAGACATTGTGCGACGTCGTCCGACACTCGGCGCGCGAGGAAAATACGCGCTGTCCTATGCGGCAGTCACGCCAAAATCGTGCGTGTCGTGAAAGGGTTGAGACAGAATCTAATGCATCATTCTTTATCTAAAAATAAAATTTTAAAAGTTATTACACTTATTGGGACAGGTAAACTAAAAGGTTCAAAGGAGGTTATGCGTAATTTTCCTTGAACGATAAATCATTACAGGGATCATAATGAGCCTGCAGTTTGACCTGCCTGAAGCTCGTTTCGATCTGAAAGAGTTCGCTTGGTTTTCAAAGGTAAAGCTAGCTTAGAAGAATATCCTATTTGAATTGAGAAGTGTCCAAATCGATGTGAATCTGGTATATGTAATAGTATAACTTGAAATAGCATGTACGCAATGAAACGTCATTGCACAGAGTTTTGATTAGCGGCGGCGATCATCCTTCATTATTTTTCTGATATTTAGACGACTTTAACCAAAACATTAATACGATCGATCCACGTTAAATGAAAGCGCGTTCCAGCAAGAGAGTGAGGAGTTACCTATTGAAGGGTTCAAACGGACGACGGTAGAGACGAGATTAGATGGATGGAGGGTTGGAGAAAGATGCTGAGATGGACTCTTCGCTAGAGGCCGTCGACTGAACGCAAGGAGGCGCAAAGCTCGGCTCGCGTGCGCCTCCCTCAGCGCACACAAAAGCGCTTTTCTCTTGTGAAAAGTCCACCTCCGAGATCCTGGTTGCTTGCAGCAGCACTTCGCAGTGCACAGTCACTCGAGAACCTCCGTGTCAAAGTGTCCTTGAAGGCCCATCAACCGAAGACCAAAGTGGTAAGCGAACGCCAGCGGCGCGGGAGGTAACAGATGCCACCGTCCAGGAAACCAAAGGTTGGCAAAAAAACGTCTTTCGCCAAAAACTTTACAGCTGGCCTCGACTGGTTCTGTCTCGGGTTGGTGACAGCCGAGCGCAGTCCACCGTTAATGCTGCGAATCCGAACGAAAGCCCACTGCTTAATCATCGCTCACGGGTCTAACATATGTCTCTTGCTCCGATGCATGGTCAGCATTACTAAGATGCACGATAGCGCCTTCTCTTTCCTTCCCGACCCCCGCGCCGCCGGGTTCCTTCGTAGGCTTCTGCTTTGTTTCACATCTTCTAAAGAAGTCTTGCTCTCTTTATCATTACAAGATCATAGCGGTTCGATTTCAAGAGAGGTGAGATGCAAAGCTCATGGAGGCAGCAGAGAAAGCCCTCCGAGGTACCGGATAGGTAAAGGAATGGAAGACGTGAGCTCGCACAACTAGTGAAAGGCGCATTAACAATGTATACAACTTGGAAGACCAATGAGAAACTGCCGTGAAACTAGCAGTGATGAAAGAACTTCGGCTCACGACGACCTGAGATAATAATCGGAATGAGGAAGTGAAGAGACAATACAATGTTGCAAACATTAAAGCCTGCCTGGCGTCGATGAGGTCTATAGCAAAATGCTGAGACCAAGCGGAAAAGAGCTCTGAAGCAACCAATAGGAAGCTTTAAATGATGTCCAGATTGAGGCCTTTCTCGGCGAGAAACTTCTCGACAAGCTGTCTATCGAGACAGCCAACTAACTGCTCATTTCCATCCTCAGCACGCTTCCATCTGAAAAAAGATCAATTAGCAGCACGGAAAAATAAGAAATCTATAATGCTACACGGATGCACGCGTAATAGCCGGCAAGAAGCACCGATGTCCACCACTACGAAAGACATTCGGTTCAGTTCGCCCCAGCACAACCAAGGCTTCCGTTCACTGGGGTCTATTACTGTCACCAAAAGAAGGCCGAAGTACTGGCCAGTTAATCATCTGGCTCCCGCAATTCATTGGGTAGATTTTTCAAAATTTTCAAATTGCCTCCACGATGTAATCATTACTTTAAAAAATGAGGTGCACGAGGAACGCTACGCATAGCCTTGTCAATAAAAATAGCCCATTGTTCGTAGAGGTGAAGCTGCCCACTATGTTGCTACGTCACACTTTCTTCTCCATCAATACTAATTCTTCGGCTTTGCACATAAAGACACATGACCATTTGCTTAGGACTCGTTTATACCCCGACGCCGAGCGACGTGACACCGCGAATGGCGGCCACATTGATCAAGGGACGCGATCGACCAATTTGGCCTCCATGCATGCCATCGCCTTGAAAGTATAAATGCTACCTTAGAAACAGATTATTAACGTTATTTTCTAATGTGTCAGTGGTATAGTTGCGCTCGAATGGCCTATTCGAATATACATGCTATAGATTTTCATTTGAATTCAAATATTCGAATTCGAATACTGAAAATCGCGTTTTTCGAATCTATTCGAATTCGAATAATCAAAAAACCCCGTTTATCAAATGTATTCGAATATTGAAAAAATCGCATTTTTCGAATGTACTCGCATTTGAATATTAAAAAAATCTCCAGTTTTTCAAATGTATTCGAATTCGAATATTCAAAAAATCCCGTTTTTCGAATGTATTCGCATTCGAATATTGAAAAATCGAATGCGAATACATAACTTCCGAATGTACTCGAATTCGAATATTCGAAATTTATGGGCATTCGAAACAATTCGAATATTGGTCAGTATAAATATCCAAGTGATGCAGCTGCCGAACCGAGATTAGTATAAATCCTTTATTCCGACCAGCGTTTCGGCGTTACTGCCTTCTTCAGAGCCTGGAAGAGTCAAGTAGAGTTTGAAGAAACATCCGTCCAAGAACCATTTCAGACCACAGCGGTGAATCAGTGGTAGAAAGGAGAGGGAGACGAAGCGCGAAGGGGTAACAGAAACAGTTCAGTGTAGTTGGGAGAAAAGTACCCCTTTTGAAGCGACACACGAGAGGATGAGATCATCCTGAGGTTCGCCCTCGTAGCGAGCCTCTGGCAGACTGTCCTCCGGTTCGAGACCGCAAAGGTCAACGTACGGGGCCAGCTCGTATATCACGGCTACGCGCTGCTCCTTCCTGTTGATTGTGGGGGTCCTAGCGGCAATCCACACCGCTTCTATGGTTTTGCGCGCCAGATCTCGAACTCGCCTGCCAATATCGTCACCGCCACGTCAATCCCTGCGCCATTGTGACATCGCAGCCTGTCCTCACCCGGCGTACCGGAGATAACTTACGAAGCATGCCCAAATGCTTTTTAACGCGCTCCCCAATGGGTCTACTCGTCTCGCCGATATGCTCGCCGTTGCAACCCGTGCACTATAGTTGAGCATTTTGGTTTTTTTTTTTCGAAAACCGAACAATCGAATAACTCGATTTTTCGCGGTTTTCGAAAAGCGCGAAAAATTGAACAATTCGATTTTTTGAAAATCTCGAAAGTCGAGCAATCGAATAACTCGATTTTTTAGGTCTTCGAAAGTCGAACGATCGAATAACTCGATTTTTCGCGCTTTTCGAAAACAGAACAATCGAATAATTCGATTCCGAAGGCACGTCCCCTAGAGAACCGAAAGAAGACAGAACAAAACCACATTTGTGGATGGAAAGAAATCGAATTTAGGAAGACAACTGATTAATCATTTACAATCCAATTAGAAGGCCAGAATAACAAGATACTTGGTCACTTCTTTTGCAAGTAGTGGACACTCCTTGCCGCTAGGCGTAATTTGTTGCGCGTACATAATCTCGCCTTCGCCTGATGACTCATTGTTCTCTTTCGACTCTTCGCTGGTGAACATTGGTTCCCGAAGAGGGTTTTCTGTCGCACATTTCTTTTCTGTATGTCCACAGAGCCCTCATAGGTGAAATATTTTAGAAGCAGGCCAAAAAGACAAATAAAGGAATTGTGTAACAAAGAAGTGCAAAACTCCAAACTGTTGTTTTTGTCCACTATGTTCTGACAAACGAAGGCGAAGCCAGGGTCGAGGAGTATAGCAATTCTTATATTCATTGGAGAACCAATTAGAGATTTGTCTTGCCGTTATCTCTAGCAAAGATTCAGCAAACAGCCGCATTCTTGTATCCGCCAGCGTACTAATGCCTCGGGCATACTTCCCGTCGCCGCGATGGAATCGCGACGACGAGTTTTGCAGAGCGACGCGAAAGAATTTGAACTTCTCTGTGCTCGTCGCATCGCCGATCGCTCTGCAAGGGAGCGCGACGGCGATCCGTCCAGGACCAACGCTAAACACCGCGCGCGGCGAGAAAAAGTATGCCATGCCCGCGATGGGCGCGGGAAGCCATCGCGCATGCCGACCACCACTGTTGCGGCAGCTGAGGCGAGGTTTGCTTTGACTATTCAACCGCGTGCGGCGGAATGGCCATGAACTGAGCACCGCGATGGCATCGCGGCGATGGAAGTATGCCTCCGGCCTAAAGGGTGTTCAATAAGGAGGCGTGTGTGTTGCATATCTAGGCCTAACCACAACTAGCACCTTTCCACTTCTCTCAAAAACAGTACGCATACTTTCCGGACATACAATTGTGGTCGAGTCAACGTTGTCAACTCGTTGGGATGGCCGGAGAACACGTTCGCTTACAAGGGAACTGTCTCAATGGTACGACGGAACGGCAAGAACGAATACTACAGGAAGAATCTCCGTCCTCTATATAGTAAGAGAGCATGTTTTGTTTTTGCTGAATCCTTCAGGCGATTGAGTAGGGGCATGTAATGATTAAGGGTCTGCAACACGGCGGCGCAAGGACTTCTGTCGTGGTCTGGGTTGAGCAGAGATAGAGTTGCTGCTTCATGGTCGTGACGTCGAGGGTTCGGTTCCCCAGCTACGTTGCATTTTTGCACTTTTACCATAGTATCGGATTTCTATAGAGATTACCATATCTGAATCTTTTTGGAGTTTGCTGGTGTTTTCACTTCTTATTCCTTGTTGATATCTTGTGGTGCACCAGCAATGTCCCAGATATGCAAAATACGATATATATATATATATATATATATATGAAATATTTATGTGAAAACTTCAATACCAATTGTACACAGGCACAAAGTGCATAAAACAATAAAACTAGTATGGGCAACGTATGAAGGCTGCAGTTTCTTCACATCCTGACATCACATGGGCCGAGGTCTTCCGGGAATGCCATTCTACTCGATTTTTCGAAGCAACCAGGATGTGTAATGATGATGCTGACGATGATGATGTTTTATTTATTTTTCTGGAGAAATCTAAAGCAGTAGCTAATACTTTTTCTGCTGCGAGATGGTTTCATAGTCCCCGCCCGCTGCAGCCGAAGCCTGGAACCGCGATCATTTTCCCAGGTTTTCAACCTTGTATAAGATAACAGTGCTAGTGTAGCCAAACCTTTTCTTCCGAAACGGTCTGCCCTCCCGAAAACGTGATTGTGCCTTCATTGGTTAGTGGCGTCGTGACTTCGGCACAATCCTCTTCTGGTTGAAACTCGTGGTCCTCATCTTTCACTACCTTCAGCTACCCATTTCATCGATTACCAGCTGTCGCAATTCGAAATCCTGCAGGACACTAGCTATCCTTTCGCCAGCTTCATCTCGTCTCTCGAAGGAACAACATCCAGTGGAGATCCACTTCAGTAGGTGAATAACCACTCGAGGTTAGCAGACACAGTAGATGTGGTGATAGCAGTAGCTTATTATGACCGCGCGACTTCGTCAGCATAACGAGACTGCAATATTGATCAGCACACTCCAAAAAAAGTTCAGATATGGAAATCTCTATGAAAATCTGATACTATGGTAAAAGTGCAAGAACAAACGTAGCTGAGGAACCGAACCCTCGACGTCACAGCAGTGAAGCAGCACCTCCGCCACTGTGCCACTCAACCCACAACACAAGTTCTTTGCGCCGCCGTGGTAAGCTCAACGCAGCGGTTCCTTAACCATTGCACCCTCCTATTGGTTTGCCTCAAGGATTGGGCAAAAACAAAACATGTTGGCGGAGTGGCGTTCTACCCCCGTAATTTAAACAGAGGCGTGGCAAATGTCTGCGTCACAGCTATCTCTTAAGGCAACCACTGGACTCTCGAGCAAGCCCAGGGGTTGGAGGTGGCGGGCCAGGGGGACGAGGGGGTAGAACGCTTGACCCCCAAACATGTTCTGTTACTATTTGGACGACGAAGATTCTGCCTATAGTATTCTTTCTTGCCGTTCCGGCGTACCGTTGAGATAGTTTCTTGGGTATATGTCGCGAAGACGGGCAGCATTGAGAGTTGGGAACGTCCCATCCAATCAGACCGCCTTGAATGAGCGTGCCAGTCAGAGACGGCGTGTACAGTCGGTGCTCTCATCTGCTGGTATGTGGTCGGTTCGTGCTCTGCTTGGTTATTATTGGTTGATGCACTCCCACCTACCAATGCTGCTTACCTTCGCGACATGTACCGTTCCTTGTTTTAATGGTTTATGGATGGTTTTATTTTCGGCAGCTCTGGGCCAAGACAGGCGTTGAATAAATGATTTGTTACTGGGGAATTGCCTTACATAGCCTTCGGTTACGGTAGCGCGGGAACTTCTAGCATACGAAATTCGAAAGTACAACAGACAACGGGCACCGGCGATCAATACTAGGCATGGGACGTCACTACTACAGCACAATTTACACAGAATTACACACAAGATCACTCCTTGACACTCGCTATTTTTTCGAATATTCGAATGGTTTCGAATTCGCACAATGAAACATTCGAATTCGAATACATTCGAAAACGCGATTTTTTGAATATTCGAACTCACTATTCAAATTGAATGAAAATTATTCGAATACGTATTCGAATAGGTCATTTGAACAAAACTATAAATAACACTAGGCATGGAGATGAGATAGTATCCAAGACAATAATATCGCTACCAGAGTCGACTAGGAGCAATGATTTTCGCTAATAACCTAGAAAAACCGGACCCTTACATCCTAGGTATGTTCAGCGCCAACGAAGAAAATATCGCATTAAATCTAATTAGCCACTACCTCTATTTGAACTCCCTCTCTAAGCCACTCTTACGAATCCCTCGCTCTCAAGCATTGTTCGAAAATTGTTCGGTTTCGATTTACGTTTGAGCAAAGCCTCGCGATTTTTGAATTCGAACCCTCCAAATGAAATCACAGATTGCTCGAAATCGAACAATGTTTGAACAATGTCAGGAGTCGACCGCCAGCATCCTCGAAAGGAAATCACAAATCGTTCCCGCCAATTACCGTATGCGCAGAAGTGGCTTACAGGGCAAAGGACAACCATGACTGATGTTTATCGTCGATTCGTCGCGCCATCGGTACCAGGGATGAGCGGATTAACCGATATCCGCTATCCGTTATCCGGTTTCCGAGGGGTTTTGGTCTATCTATTTTGTTGTTCGTTATCCGGCGATTTTGGGCCGGATAACGAACAACAAATTAACTGAATCTTAGCTTTGGACGTGGTGATGGGTTGACAATGTACAGGATCCTTCCCAATCATACGAGTGGTCGTCAGAAAAAAACAGAAGTATTCAAATCTAGAAGGGTTAATTGAAGTTTCCTCATTTGGGAACTGGCTACATAGTTTTGAAGATATCTAACTTCCAGCCTTCCAAAAGGCCCGCTAAGCCTGTACCATACTTATATGAGGCCTACTTAGCACAGCATTGTTCATTCATCTCAAGTCATGTGCTGACCAAAAAGGCATAAGGATAAGGATGAAAGACGGCGTTACTCAATCCCTTCTGGGATGCGCCAGCGCATTCTACTTCTTCAGGATGTCGTGGAGACGACATGAATGCGTATTTGGCCATACAATGACTTGTGGTGGCTAGTCGATGAACAAGTCAGCGCTCCATCCTTCCCAGACACGTCTGCTACCAATTCACCGACCCCGGGAAGGTTTGGTTGGTTTGGGTGGGAAATCCGAACCAGGAACCTGGTATCGGGTGCACGCGGCAGTCGCGTCTCCTCCGACTGCGCTACACGCGCCCATACCAAAAAGACATACAAACTGCTAATAGCAATCGTCAAAAGTGGAGAGCTGCATCCTGGGAAGAATTTTTTACCGCCAATCTTTCCATCGTATCATTCGTGGTTACATGATTGCAGTATGTTCGATTTGATTGCAGGCGGTAATGATACCTTTTTAGCCATATGCTGTCGTGAATTATCCAAAAATACTGCAGTACAGCAATGAATACTAGCAAAAGAAATAGGATTAATCCAAATACATCGAGTAAGCAACTTCTTCATTAAAAATTTTAGGGGAGCAATAAACTAAGCAAACTTATCATCGTGGGTGCTGAAGATATGTAGATTTGTTCTAATGTGTGAGTTTTTTCGTGAAACTTATCTGCAACATAGGGAACACCTCAGTTTTGAAGCTGGGTCGGATATTCTTCCTCTGCTCGAAGGGATGGGTCGGATATTCTTCCTCAGATCCAGAAGGTCTGGATGTCATAACTCTTTGAGTGTTTGTTTGCCATACACAATTGCTTGCAGTTCTACCCAAAAGTTAGTATTTTATATATCCCAAATAATTCCACGTTAAAGTACCGTGGGGGGGGGGCAGTCGTTCGGTACACCGTGCTGCCCGCCGCCCACTTCCCGCCCCGCCCGCGCCGCCCTATTTGGATAAGTTTGCTGCGCTCGAAACCGTCGTTAATTGGCGTGACATCGTCCAAAAACCTAACAACTGATAGGGGACGATTGGAAAGCGCATCTCGGGGAATCTCTGAAGTCATTTTACAGTCGGTTCGGTTATGGAGGCAGTTCAGGAGAGGAGAACCTCGCTCTTCTCTCTAGATTCTTTCAATTTTCACCACAATTCTTAAAAACTTTGCCTCAACTAGAGACTATAGGTGATTCCAGTCAGTTCTACATTGACGGGACCTGAAGAAAGCCCTGGCGCTGCAGCTGAAAACTCTTTTGTTCCAAATCTGGTGAACAAGGTTCCAACTCTTGTCTCAAGAACAAAATCAGTTCAGGATACAGATGGGCCAAGGGAAGTGACTAGAAATGCGATGCATCCACGTGATGGCAGGGACCTGGACATCATGTCCTCGCCGCGCCCTTGCCCCGCCCCTTTCTGAGGGCGGTGTATCCAAGGACTCTCCGCCTGAAGTACCTTGCATCTCTGGATGCTATCGAGCAGGAACAACAATAACGGTTCATAGCATGTGTAGGATCAAGATCGTTATGAGAAGTTTGTTTGGCTGGATGTCCCCTGCCTTCTTCTTCTTTCCAGATACATCGGAAGAATTGCTCTTCCAAGGACTATTCCATTTTTCAACTGCTGTAATTGAAAAAAGAGTTAAGCGCAGAGTAAGGCTGATAAATAAGACAATCCAACCGACCCCTTGGAAACAGGTGAAAGGCGGGTATGTTGCTGTGCGTTTGTCTTCCTACGGATCGGTAGAAAACCCCATAGAGCGTCGTTAATGCGGCGACCGCAAAACGTTTAGAAACATTACTAAAATGTCTATAAATGGCTTATAAATTAACAGTGCTTTAAGTCCTGATCTGTTGTTGAAATTAGTGCAATTTAAAAGGGTTTTCATTTTTGTTGTTTGTTCGTTATCCGTTTTTCCGTTATCCGGCCATTTTCGGGCAAAATTGTACGTTATCCGTTATCCGGTTTTCAAAATTTCATTATACGCTCATCCCTGATCGGTACCCTCCTGAGTAGAGATTCTCCTCGCATAACCCTGCGTCTATTCTCGCCCGCGCTAGAGTCCAGACAGCGGAACACCTCGACGATGGAGCTCCCCTTACTGGAACCGAGCCTGAACGGTGCACTACTTCATTAGCACTCATTTCTTAAAGGACGGGTGCCTCCTGGAGAAACTGGCCTATCAGCAACACCGATGAGATGAGATTTCCGCCTTTTTCGGCACAAGTTGGGTGGGAAATATCGCCTAGAGGCAATGTCATGTTATTAGTCAAGAGTTGCCATTACGTGGGACGGATGCCGTTTGCGTTGCGATGAGCTAGGGAGCCGCCATGTACTGGGTGGAACACAGCAATAGTAGATTGGTTGTTTATGGTTACAAGCAATGTTTCAGCAATTGGAAAATTGGTCATATCGTTTGTTTTATGTGCATGATTGATATTTTATGGCCTCTGTTCCACAACACATGACGTCAGAGAGCTTCATGCTTCAAAGATGAACTGACACTAGATATGACTTTGATGACAACTTTGAGCTGAGCGCGAGGAGCGGTTTTCCATGCGTTCACGGTGGTTGGTCGTTCTTCCTCCGCTTCCCTGTCAATGAGTTCCTTTCATCAGTTCATGTGGCATCAACTCCACCCCGACCCACCGTGGCTGGCTATACTCGAGACCAGAGAAAATGAGAGGTTACAAAGACACTGAAGCGTGTTATCACCACTTCCTGATCTACATCTGGGGCTGATCTGTCCACACGCGCTAATGCTCTGCTGAAGGAAGACAGATGACAAGGGAGGTTTGAGGATGGACCGCTTGTACACCCTCAATACTTGGAGTCGCCATATCTATTCCCGTAGAAGGTATCAGCTTCGGCATATCTTGATTGCTACTTGCAGGAAGTCCTACTCTTTTGAAACATTCTCTGCTCTCTAAAACTGAGTCTCCTTCCACTGCAAGTCTCCGCAGCGTCGGAGGGACCTAGAGACACAGGCAACGAGCGTGTTTTCTCACCCGAGCGCTGAGTCAGCTCGTTCGGTCGGATGGCAGCAGGAGTGTCTCCTTTTCTGTGCTCTCGCCATCCCGCTGCTTTGGTTGACCTTTGCGCGTAGACGGCAGAGCGAGTTCGAACGTGGGTTTTTCGGGAAACGGGGACGATCAATACTCAGGCGGTCGACTCTTGATATTGTTCGAGCATTGTTCGAGCAACGATTAATTGTTCGAAATCGCACGAACAATTATTCGGCAAAATTAATCGAGCTCAAGTCTACCGTTCACTTTATAAGGTACCAGATGTTCACCGGCGTAGCGGCCGTCAAACATCTGATTGGGGGCTTCGCCCCAAACCCCGAGAATAGAACCTGCTTTCTTCTCTAGGCCTTCCTACAACAAAAATATCGGTTTAACTATATAGACTATAACTATATCGGTTTAACTAGGGCAGTGAGATGTGGTAGGGCAGAATTTTCACTGCTCATATGAAGCCCATCGACGCTCTTTCACATGTACGGAAGTACCGGTTCTCTATGTGCGAGAAACAGATCATGAGAATCCCAATCCGAAGTACTTAATCTGCAGAAACATAATTAAAATTAAGCAGTGTTGATCGACAGGTCGACACCTTTTATTGTCCTACGGCAATAATACTCCTCCGATTTCCAGAGTCACCTCCCTACCTCTTCCCCCCCCCCCTCTCCCCCGCTAATACTTCCTTACCTATGTGCTGGCAAAGAAAGGGAGTGAGAGCCAAGCACGCACATGTGACACTGAGTCCCGTCGCACATGTTACCACGCTCCCACGACGTCTATGACACTCTCACACGTGCTACGACTTATGTGACCCATCTTCAGAAACCCGACACAGATTGGACGATATTGAGGGAAAATACTGGTCCCCTCTTATTTCTCTCTCTCTCTCTCCCTTCAGTGATTCCCTTTGTTGATCCTGTCTTCACTGGTCCCCTCCTAGTGGTTCCCCTTACTCGGAAAAGTTGGATGTCTGCGATACGTCTACTGAATCCCTGCGCACCCTGGACGATGTCCTCGGCGCGTTTTCTGAATCCCTACGCACGTTGGACGACGTCTTCAGCACGTCTTCTGAATCCCTACGCTCTGCACTTGATCCCCATTCATACCCTGACGCGTTGCCCGCTGAATATATCATGTATGACTGCATGACTTGTATGATCCGCCGCCAAGGTTATAGTTCGCCAGCAATCGCCCATGTTTAAGCTGAGAGAAAACCCGGCTGACATATGCCGCACTGTTGCAGGCACCTCATGGCTTCGGCATCTCTCGGCAAATAATGCACTGACGAGTCTTACAGCTGGAATCGTACACTCGATTCCTAACGAGACGTGCCTTGAGATTGGCCGGCGGAACCTCAATGACGCAGCGGACTATGCTATCAAGGCCAGTTTTGCGAATGCAATTTCGCACTTCGGTACTGAAACCATCTGAGACAAAAGGCACCTTAAAAGGAATTTTATTGTCGCTCTGATGTCTCGCTGCTCTTGCCGGTGTCCGATGACGTTTAGTCAAGCTCTGTTCGGGGTGCCCGTTGGAAACCGCGATTCGAGATGCGATTTGCAACGATACCGACTTGAGATCGCTGTTTTAAGACGCCGCAGTCGCCGTTCGGAACATGTTTTTAACCATGGCTCTCTTCGATTGAGAGGGGGTGAGCAGACCTGAAGTGCACGATGATTTTCTTACTACAGGGCTTACGATACCATTTCGTATGGAATCTGCCCCGCGTAAAACTGACTTGGACGATGACGAACGACTACCAGTTATCAGTGGGGTTTTCCTTGTGAGCTTAATGTGCTCTGCCTGCTGGTTGAGCAATACGAAACACATGTCCAATTCGTTTTGGGTCGCACATAGAATGAAACAGCTATGTACTTGATGGATCGATCGACAATACAGTATAGGCCTGCACTCCATGACGGGTCCCTATATTTTAGACATGACGCAACAGCCAATACCTGAGCCAGACGCTGCCCCATAGCCAGTCCGCTAACCTGCTTATAGTACTTGTTATTGGACCATCTGAAAACACTGCATGCCAGGCACCCACTTATGAGCGCAATAATTCCTATTATAGATAGTCCAGAGAAATATAGATAGTCCAGAGTCCAAACATTGAGCTGGTGCTGATGTGCCATGAGAATTTCATTTACCGCTTGCATTACGCTGCTTTTAGGGACATTCTTGTACATCGATGCAACATCGAACGACTCCATCACGCAGCGTTCTCCCAGTGACACTCCCCTAAGCTTCCCCAGGAAAGCGGCGGTATTGGGAAGATGGGCCGGCAGAAACTTGAGGACCTGTATTAGGACCAGATTTAGCAACCATGACACGCGATCTTTGGGGCCCGCAAAGCCACTGACAATAGATTTGACCTTATACTTCGCGGGGTTATTGATGGCATCTCCTGTGGGTAACTTGTGGGTCTTTGTGAGCACGTATAGCACCGGACATACTGGGTTAACGCACTTGAGCCTTCTTATGAGCTTATCATGGCCAGAAGGGTAGACCTCTTGGGGAGCGCGTCAAAGAACATTTGGGTATGCTTCGTAGGTGCGATATTTCCGATCCGTTGGGTGAGCACAGGCTGCGATGTCACAATGGCGCGGGGATTGACATGGCGGTATTGGCACGCGAGTTCGAGATCTCGGCGCGCGCAAAACACTAGAAGCGCTGTGGATTGCCGCTGGGAACCCCACAATCAACAGGAAGGAGGAGCGCGTAGCGGTGATAGAGGAGCTGGCCCCGTACGTTTTGCGAACCGCTAGATGGCTTAATCAACTTCTACAGCATTTGATTTCATGTAGGAATTCTAAGGACTTCAGAAATAAGTTGCGCAAACTAAATGTTTTACAAATACTTCGGATTTAGGATGTGAACTAAATGGATGTGTGATGATCTCTGGTTCCGGACTATCCCGACAAATCGCGTCACTCGATCAATTTGGCCACTACACATGCATCGCGTCGCGCATCGCGCGCACACTAAACTACCCCTTACGATCATGTTCAAATTGACGAATTGCCGATGACACATTCTCGCTCAACAGAAAGGATACATCCCAATTCTCCGGCTACGATAAACATGGCTAATGACATAATGTCTGTGCTGAACATTACGCCACGAGCGGCATGGGGAGAGAGCTTTGAACGTCGAAGAAGTCGACGTTCGAAAATCATAGACCGTGACGCTTGGGAAAAGTCATCGAAAATTACGTGGGTCCGCCGCTAATGCGTTTTGCACACACCGTCAGAAGTCAGAAATGAAATAACCTCAATATGCGGTGGTCGCTGAACTCCACTAACTGTTGACGCAGTGCAGTATCAGACGAAACCAGAAAATCATCCCTGAAAAGCATGAACATTAACACCGACTCCTGATCCCTTCGGTGATGCTAAGATAAGCACGATAGAAGCCATGAGCTCACTTTGCCGCATTGAACAGATCCCAAAATGCGACTGGTTCGTTGATATCGAAGTACATCGCATAAAATAGACGGAAAATTGAGCGTGAGTTCGTCGCCAGTGACTGCCACAGAACATCAAGCGACGACAGTGAGTGGGCCTGAAAATGTCCGGAGTTTCTGCAGAACAACTTAATAAAATTCACTGATCCTCGAGAACGTTCCACTGCCTCTCAAAAGCTAGGAAAAGAAAAAAGCCTCTTCAGATTTTGGCCACAACACTTAGAAACACAGAGATGATTTGACACGGGGTTCTTCGTCCCTTTCTCTTCCCCGAACACCGCAACGCTCAGAAATAGGGGAGCCAAAATGTCACTGCATGAGATATTTGCTGAGAGGGGTAGCTAGGCTCAGGAGAGGGAAGGTGTGAGAGGTGCTTCTACACATTTGGGAGAAGCAGGCAACTCCGCCTTATTTCCACATTGACACAGATCTGCTTAACATCTTCGCAGCAGTGTTAACATCGCCAGCTTTTACAAAGCAAAGTAGACTTCAAGAGAGATGTCGTGATTAACGATAATTATCGCTAACAAATGCATATCACCCTAAAAGAAAATCTAATACATGAACAATGTTGCGCTGGTTTTAATCACACTAAAACCTACCAAGGACGACGAAATAAATTAGGGAAATAAGAAGCTAACGCTCGAATCTTTTGCATAAAACAGTTCTTTGCATAAATGAGTGCGAAAAGCATAACGCTTGTAGCGTTCTACAACGAACAACGCTTTTATTAAGTTTTGTCAATTCCTAATTGCACTTCGACATTGTTTTATACATAGAAATAAAATAAAAATAAAATATAGCAAATTAGCAAATTCTATGAAGAAAGCCACTCACCGACTGGTTGCTTTTCGGGTTTAGGCCAAGTAGCGATGAGTGACCAGCTAGTATCTCCTGCCAGGAAAATGCAAAAGTGTTCGCACGGTAATAAATCCAATTAAAGGACTCCAGCTGCTGCTGGAAATACAAACTCGACTAGTTTTTGCGCGGAAACTGAAAAATATCCCAAGACAAACGAATGCAATCGGCATACAGTGGTGTGTAAAAGACTAGCGTTGATGTGGTCCACTGTGGCTACCATCAGAATGGCAGGACTTTCTGCCAGAGCGGCCAAAACAGATTGGTCCGACGGATCTCTGAAAGGGACCGCGTTACGAGATCAAGTTAACTTCGGAGACAACCCTACAGTAGGCTTGGTAGACATTCAGGAAGGCGATACCCACTTTTTCGCCGTGTCTGCCTGTTGAAGGAAAACGAAAAATGAGATAAGCATAGAGAGCGTACCTCAAATTTGGCGCATCGATATTATTCAGCAGAATGATGAGTTGCTGCTTATGACGATGAATAGCAGAAGCGACCTTCTTTGCCCATTCAACCATTGAACTACGCTTTTGCTGAATCAATCGATTTGAGGGCTCTCTAACAAAGCAACGCTCTTGGCCCCCACAGAGTTCTGCGGCAGCGCCGCGGCCCTATGCTTAACCATGGGGCAGAGACGCAGAGCTCGCCGCCGGCGGCGTCCCTGCTCTATCCTTAACCATAGCGGCGAGCTACGTTGCCGCAGAACTCTATGGCGACCCTTATACGAATGGCCACTTTTTCGCTTACAACTAGTAGGTACAAAGTAGATACTGGATCCAAGTTGCTCGACTACTTTTATATCGAATAGACAGACAAATCAGCTTTAATCAAGCTCCCTTTGGATAGCCACATGTTTACTTTTAGACGGCAATTTAGAATTAAGCTGAATGCGTTAACGGACTATGAACAGTTTGATGTAGTAAGCAAGCGAACAGTACCCTTGTTGTGTCAGCTCCAGTCACCTCACCTACTAATCGACTCCGGAGAGAAAGAAGACATGATCGGCCTCGGTACAAACAGAACCTAACCTCGATTCACGACGTGCACATCGGCGCCCGCTGTCGAATGGAAATACCCTCCAGATCATGTACATTCCAAATCCTTAGATGCGTAGAACACATGGTCCAGATGGAAATGATATGGTCTTACCAGGGGATGCCGTCAGCTTCCCATGGAACTTCGGATTGAGACCTATATCACGTGAAAGAGCTCGAGACGCTGATCACAGATATGTAGATCAAATTTGCTAAATGGATCTCCTAAGCGAGTTATGGCCGGCGGAAGCCGCGATGTCTTCCATGTGTTAGGCGCGCTCAATCAGCATTGGGCGCAGTATTGCGCGGAAATCAGCGGTTCGGCTATCAGCGCCGTCAGCAGCGGCGGCGGCGCAGTGGTAGAGTGTTCGCTCCAAAGGATTGGGTTCATTGGTTCAGGTCCCGCCGCTGCCGGCCTTTTTGCGTTTTGTGATCTAGCTTCGACGAGGACCTATAATCTCATTTTTAGCACATTTTTGAGCGAACGGCTAATGGCGACTTGCATTTACGTCTATTTGAAGACGGAAACGTGTTTCAGGTGGAATGTTTTACTCATGACGTGAAGCAAGTTAGAAATTCAAATCAAAACAAAATAAAGAGTAAAAATAAAATCAAAAATCAACAAAAATTAATAAACGTAATAAATAAAAAGTAAAGACACTAGTTGAAATTACTCGCGGATACACTTACAACGGGAAAAAAACCCGTGTGAGTTGTCCGGTGCGCCACGCCCACCAGCGCGCAATTCAAACCTGGATTTTGCTGGCCATGGAGCGCGTTTACCACAGGCTCTATACGTTGAAGTCAGGATGAGGGACATTAACGACGCTTTATAGGATTATCTGCGCATCAGAATGAAGATAGACGAATAGCAACATACTCGACCCTCTCCTTTTCCAGAGGATCGGTCGGATTGTTTTATTTTTCAGCCGCCTCGTTCTTTTTTCAACCAAAGCTGTTGAAAAATGGAATGGTCCTTGGAATAGCAATTCATTCGATGTCTCTTGACTTTTCAGTGCTACGAAGAAGGCGGAAGACATCCAGTCGAATAATAACCACATAACAATTTTGATTCTACATCATGATAGAAACCATTATTGTTGATGCTGCTCGATAGCATCCCAAGATCCAAGGTAGCTGAGCGTGGAACTCTCTGGGTTGGATAAAACACTAACTTCCCATAGGCTAGCTACTGCAAGCAATTGTGTAGGCCAAACACATTCATAGATACGTGACATCCTAACCCTTCTATGTTTAAATGGCTTCAGCTGTTTCTGACTCTTACTATCATAAAGATCCTCCACATAGTCCACCCTTCACCACGTCCAAGCCTAAGATTCAGTCATTTCTTTGTTCATTATCCGGCCCAAGAATCAGCGGATAACAAAAACAAGACGGATAGACCAAAACCCCTGAAAACTGGATAACTGATAGCGGATAACGGTCAATCCACTCATCCCTGGTTAGAGCCCAGGCTATGTGTAAGCTCTGTGGTTCCTAATTTAGTATGCTGCTATTCCTTATTCTGCTGCTGTTTTATATCGTCTACTGATCCTTCTAAGCGTCACTCACTGTATTCCACAATGTCTGCTGACTACGTTTATGGTATAAGCCTGCCCTCCTATCTTGGTCCCCCTCCTGCTGTTTCATCGTTACTAGTATCCCTCGTGCCATTCCTCCTTACTGGTCTCCCCCCGCCCACCACTGCTCAAGTGAGGGGAAGCCAGGAAAGTAGGAACCAGTAGGGCTAAGCACGCACAAATATCACCAGCCGCGGCGATTGATTAGCCCATGAATAAGCAACTGCGTGGTCCCGCAACGATTTCCCTGAACTTCACTTGCACGGGTTTTTTTCCGGTTGTAAGTGTATCAAACACTGTTGAAATTTCCGACTCCACCGACACGACTTCGGTCGAAAAAAAATTTTCGCTGAAACTTCGTCTAGGGGGGTTATTTGGGGTGCTGATCACGAATCTGAGATCCGTTTTCCACGATTCGGTCGGAGACCACCCATACCTTTAACTAGGGTGGTCCAGGCAGAGTCACCGATTTCGCTGGGCACTATTAGAAGTTCCGACTCCACCGACACGACTTCGGCCGAACAGTTGTAGCAGCGGTATGGGTGGTCTCCGACCGATTCGTGAAAAACGGATGTCAGATTTGTGATCAGCACCCCAAATAACCCCCCTAGACGAAGTTTCAGCGAAAAAAAATTTTTTCGACCGAAGTTGTGTCGGTGGAGTCGGAAATTTCAACTAGTGTCTTTACTTTTTATTTATTACGTTTAATAATTTTTGTTGATTTTTGATTTTATTTTTACTTTTTATTTTGTTTTGATTTGAATTTCTAACTTGCAGTCACGTCATGAGTAAAAACACTCCACCTGAAACACGTTTCCGTCTTCAAATAGACGTAAATGCAAGTCGCCATTAGCCGTTCGCTCAAAAATGTGCTAAAAATGAGATTATAGGTCCTCGTCGAAGATAGATCACAAAACGCAAAAAGCCCGGCAGCGGCGGGACCTGAACCAATGAACCCAATCCTTTGGAGCAAGCACTCTACCACTGCGCCGCCGCCGCTGCTGACGGCGCTGATAGCCGAACCGCTGATTTCCGCGCAATACTGCGCCCAACGCTGATTGAGCGCGCCTAACACATGGAAGACATCGCGGCTTCCGCCGGCCATAACTCGCTTAGGAGATCCATTTAGCAAATTTGATCTACATATCTGTGATCAGCGTCTCAAGCTCTTTCACGTGATATAGGTCTCAATCCGAAGTTCCATGGGAAGCTGACGGCATTCCCTGGTTAGAAACGATATAGGCAAGAAAGGGACGAAACTCTACATTCTGAGGAAATGATGGTTTCTCAAGAAATACTGTCCGATAGAGGGCTTGCAGTAAAAATTTGCTATGAAAGCTAGAAGCCACTTGATTTAGATAATGAAATACTAGTACACTCCATAACACAGGGATTTTAAACAAGTTCCAAATTATCATAAAGGTTTCTCACATTGAATTCAGTCTTACGCATTTCCTTACTGTTAAGAAGGGAAATCAAATACCTGAGAACAAGGCTTTAGCAGGGTTCTAGGTCCCTCGTAAAGCTGTGAACCACATGCAAAACACCTCAAACTTCGAAGGAGAAACCGCTAAGGCAACCAAATGCGTAACCGATTTCTATATGTCAACGCAAAGATTTTATAGCGTTCACGTCGTTAAAAATTCCGCACATAGCGAAACAAAATCTTTTCGCTTTTTGGGCCACTAATCGCCATGGATTGATTGGTGTAACGTAGATATCTTATGTAGCGATCACTACCTCGCAGCCTTTCAATTTCATTGAATCGACGATAGTGGAAAGAATCGACTTGGTAGTAACGTCCTCCTTGAAACCATCTACAGCGAGTGTACGAAACTCGCTCAGCTGTGTTCTCCGAAACTCTTCCAGCAGAGTTCTCTTAGTGCCAACACCATAAAGCTAAATTCGATAACATTGGTCCACAAATTACCAAAAAATTCACGAGAAGAAAAAAGACTTCAATTTTACCAAGATGTTAAATCCACCAGCCAAGCAATAAGTCCACCACCGGAAATCTTTAGTGATTCTCTTGAACAGTTCTGTACTTTTGGCTCTGGCGTCCTCTCGCTGAAAGCAGGCTTAGGCATCGTAAGCGGAGCAGTAATGCATTTCCTGCACAGATTGGAGAACGTACACTTAGATAATCGCGAAGCAAACCAAGATCACACTTAATGAACTTCTTATCGGTGTCCTTGGTTTTCTCGTCATCATCGCTTTCCTCTTCGCACAGGCTCAAAACAATTGTAATTCTTGCCATCGTTCACAAACAAGGTCTATAAAACCTACTGTGAGTCGGCTTGATGAGGAATAGCCTTCCCCTTGACACTTTTCACGCGGCCTTTATTCAGTTGAGGTGCCTTTCCTTGAAGAAAGTAGTTCTCAACTCCGGACAGCGTAACAGTAGTTGACTCGTCTCTAAAATGTGATAGACCAGAGGCTGCAGCATTGGAAAGGAAAAGCAGCTTTGCGCACCTCTGAAACTCACTTGAATTTTGACTCCACCAATTCTGAGCCATTTTCCTTTCCAACGTCCGCTGTATCAGGTAAAGCATTCCTAGGAAAGAAGCGCGTTTAAGCACAGATGGTCTCTGTACTCCCCGTTACAAATATGCTTAGTGTTCGAGTTGTATTGGTTCTTTGGGTGTTCTTTCTCAGAGACAAATGGACAACAGTCTGCACGAGAACGCTTTCGTGGAGTGGTATTGCGAAGGAAGGACTACGGAATAAAACGCGTCTAGCTAACACATCCGACACACCAACCCCACCAAACTCTATCCTATGTGCTAGATATAGATCGCTCTTAAATCTGTCTTGTTAACATCTGCAGGAAATAGCACCTTACAAGCCAAGCGTAAGAGTAGAGTATAGGTGTTAAAACTACAGCCTATGCGCCACAGCAAGCCGCAAAGCTACATCAGGAAAAACAAGAATTACCAGATTTGGCAAGCAGAGTAGTTCTGTGGTAAGCGAAATGCTACATTTCATGCAATAATTCAGCATAGTATTGAAAGACGCAACAATGCCGCAGTCATGGTTGGACTCGGAGATTCACTTCTGTTCTCCAATCAAGAACAACAGCTGCAATAGATGCCTCTTCTCTCTACCATTTGCAGAATTTCTCGTCAATCTACCATTTATAGAGGGTGATAGAGGCGGTTAGGACTTAGTGTCCCAGAAGAGGTGGTTCAGTGGTAGAATGCTCGCCTGCCACGCGGGCGGCCCGGGTTCGATTCCCGGCCGATGCACCAAAATATAGAGGGTGATAGAGGCGGTTAGGACTTAGTGTCCCAGAAGAGGTGGTTCAGTGGCTTTTAGAGGAAGAGAACGAGCAGACAGAGTAACTGGTTTACTACGTTTATTACCGCAGGCAATATGATAAGTGGTACGATAGATATATAGGAGAGCGGTAGCCTAGCAGCGGCTATAGTGAGAGGGAGAAGGTAGAAGGGGAAGGAGCACGGGGAGAGGAGAAAGGAGCCGAGATGGGGCTCTCGTGAGCAGGAGAGGAGCACTCTGTCTACAGTGAGGTCGCCTCCGCAGCCTGTAACGGGCGGGGCGATAACATGACGGGGTTAGGATCGTCGACGACGACGATATTCCGCCGGCCAAAGGAAGAAAGGATCATGAGGCCTTCAACACAACGTATTATATATAAGCAGGAGATCATCACATGTCGGCAGTGCAGCTTGATGCCCTCGGCGTTGGTATCTTCGAAGGCGATGATGTTGCCCATAGTTAGTGGTCGCTCGAGTGCTGCTGTTGACGTTGAGGTGTTGATCCAGGGAAGAAGTGGCGTCCAGAGGAATAGGAGATGAAGAGCTTCGGCAGGAACGGTGATGGGGAAATGACGACCATTTTGGCATGGTCAGGTGCAAAACAAGAATCTGCGATCGAAACCACAAATTCCACATCTCGCACCTCAAAAAGGCTACATCATTTCCTCTCATTGATGTTGTCCGCCTTTTAATTAGCCATTGCTTACGGGTAAAATAAGGGTCAGTAATGATTGTGACCGCTAGTGGTCTAGGCCAGGCCTTATAAGGCGTATTAAGGCGGCCGCCCTTAAGAGCAGTAATACTCAAAGGATTGATTAATGTAGGTGATAACCGTGATCTATTATTTACAGCCATCTCATTCTACTGGGTATGTGAATTTAACTTGAATTCTGTGGTCATATGTGCTTCAAGGAATATCATCTATTATTGCTTTTGCTATTTTTTTGGTTGCTTATGACTGAAGTTTCTATTATTCTCGTAGTACTTTGAAATTGTTGCTTTAGTAGACGGGAGCATAACGGTTCTACTATCACATAACCAATGTCTTCTAGCTAATAAGTTTTGCCTCTCTGTTATGACCTCCTTCGTTTCAGTATGAGGCTTTTGCAGCAGTAGTGGTGGTCTTCTGGATCGCTGTTTGCGAGCCGATTCTAGTTGTCGAAACGCTTTGGAGTGACTTTCTAGTGAATCAGGGTTCTCTTTTGCAGGAATGCTTGTAAATTTTAGGCTGCTACCTATTTCTTTCCTGTTCCTTTTATACGAATAACCGTTGGACGGTGGCATTGAATAGTTCTCAGTTCTGTTGAGCGTTTGACGTTTCCGATTAGAATTATGAAACCGCCCCGTACCAAACAATTTTTGAACAGCTTTATTTTCTCTGGTCTCAAAGACAGCTGTCATTCCATAGCTGAGTTTGCTGACTGAATTTTCCGGCGAGATTTTACCTTTGCCGTATATAGAAGGCCCGAAAACCGTGTTCGAAATGTGCAGCCCTGTAGGTGTTTTTATACCATTTGAGGGGTTAATTACTAAGTCGTGGAAATAGTCCAAACCGACTAGAACGTGTGGAATTTGGTGTTCCCCATGCATTTTCGGATTGGCGAGACAAATATTGTTCACTTTCAAAAATTCGATGTCTGAAGTTGCAAGATTTACACTTGAAAAACCTTTAGTAATTATAGGTCTTGTCTGAAATTTCAGATCTAATTGCTCACCGAATGCCGTCCCCAATTTGACACTTACAGTGTGGCTTTGGAATCTTTCCGTGTATCCTCCAATACCGGACATTGTGCAAAATTCTGAGGATTCCCGGGGTAGACCGAGATCTTTGGCTAGTGATTCTTCAATAAGCGTTTTTTGTGCTCCGGAATCGAAGAAAAAGAGCGCTTTCTGGTACGTTTCTTTTCTGTAGTTCCAAATATTACCTTCAGCTGTCATTAGGACCAGCTGTGACGTGGTGTCTCCATTTTGTACCACAGGAAATTGCTGAACTTCCGTGTACGTTTTGGTATTATAAGGAAAGGTCGCATTGGCATTTCGACTTTCCTGACTATGGTCCCAATTTTCAGGATTTACTGAAGGTCCGGAACCCCATTTTGAACATAAGGATGCGTGGTGCTGCTGCCCGCACTGTATACAATCTAGCTGTTGGCATTCAAAGCTGTTGTGATTGTCTGAGAAACATTTCCAACATCTATTCTGCTCCCTCAGAATTTTTCGACGGGTTTTATCGCTACATGTCCTACATGCCGAGGACGAGTGGCTATCACTTTGACAAAACAAACAAGTTTCATTGTTATGAGGTCGCGCATTGATATGCTCTCTTTTCGGCGGAAAGATGCTGCTGTTTGTTTTGTGACCGAGCCTATTTTCGACATAAGCCTTGGCCGCTATCTCTTTCTTGAGATGACCCATAAGGTTTTCTATAGTTTGATTGTGCTGATTTTGGCCAAGTATCAACACTGGCTTGATAACATCTCGCGGAAACTTTGCTAAAATGGTTTCCGACCACATGGGATCACAGGTATTACGAACATCATAACCAGCTGAAACCATACGGTTGAGTAAAACTTGAATTTCTTGAAATGAGGATAAACAGCTATCGGCAAAATCACTTGCTGGCGTCATATTTAACAGCTTATGGACTATCTGAGATCTATTGGCGGAGTAGTCACAATAAGTTTCCTTGAGAGTTTTGATCATCCAGTTATAATTCTCTGGTAAAGGTTGGATCCCTTGGATACAGCTTCTCGCCTTACCCTCTAGGCTTTCTCTGAGAAGAATTAGTTTCTCCACAAGATCAAGCCTATCGCTTTTATGCACCATGGTCTCGAAAATTGCCCAGTATTCTGCAAATTCTTCAGGTTCGCCATAGAATTTAGGCAAAGATGCTTGTGGAGGATTTATAGAGCGAAACATCCTTTGCTCGGTGTGAACTTGCGCAGTTGTTGGCATGGTGTTTGCATGCGGCTCAGGATTGCTATTGCTAGCATGGGGTTGCTCATTATTTGCTTCATGAGCAATCTGCAAGTTGAGATCATTCCTTGTCTCGTCATTTTTGTGCGAGGTGTAGCCGAGTTTGATGGCCATCCCTTCTCGAGCGCTTCGTGACTCATCATACCTAGCTGTTAACTTGAAAATCAGGTTACTAGCTTCAGCAATGGCTACGTGGACCTTAGATTCCTGCTCTATTTGCTCAATTTCTGCTATTAAATCTTTTTTCTCAGATTTGTTCTTGCAATTTATATACTCATCTCTTACCTCGTTGTATAAGTTTTGCAAATTTTGTCTGCCTTCTCTAATCTGTTTCAATGCACTTAGCAAAAGAGCTATTCTAGACCGAGATTTCTCATAGTTTTCTTCATCTGGCGTAGGGTATTCCACCACAGATAAGTAGCCTTTGTAAAGGACTACTAAGTCAAAGAGCGCTTTAGAGCTCAGCATAATAGGGGTTTTGTGGAAGTAAAGCGCCATTTTTCGCGACTTTTACTTTTATTCTTGAATTTAAGAGAAGTTACTCCAGGTACTTTGTACGGGAGATTTTATTCCTCTATGGAATGATTTGCCTCTAAGTAATGAATACGAGAGGACTTTTACTCCAGGTACTGCGTACGGGAGATTTTATTCCGTAATGGAATGGTTTGCGTCTAGGTAATGAATACGAGACGACTTATTCTCTTGGATTCAGAGAATGCGATCTTATATTCGATCGACTTTATGCTCCAGGTCCCAAAGCTGTCACACTTTGGCACGGGAGACTTAGGCTTGTTAGGCCGATGCACCAAAATATAGAGGGTGATAGAGGCGGTTAGGACTTAGTGTCCCAGAAGAGGTGGTTCAGTGGCTTCTTGAGGAAGAGAACGAGCAGACAGAGTAACTACTACGTTTATTACGGCAGGCGATATGATAAGTGGTACGAGAGATATATAGGAGAGCGGTAGCCTAGCAGCGGCTATAGTGAGGGGGGAGAAGGTAGAAGGGGAAGGAGCACGGGGAAAGGAGAATGGAGCCGAGTTGGGGCTCTCGTGAGCAGGGGAGGAGCACTCTATCTACAGTGAGGTCGCCTCCGCACCCTGTACCGGGCGGGGCGATAACATGACGGGGTTAGGATCGTCGACGACGACGATACCATTTTTCTCTCAATATCTTTGTGGAAACTCTCAAAGACCGAAGATGAACGAAAATGGCGTAAACGCGCACCTTCACCTTATATAAAAAGACATTCTAATGCACCAAGCCCCCTCAAACTTTCCTATCATCACTCGAGACGAAACCGGCCCACATTCCTTGAGCGGTCAGAAAACCACTATGCGATTGAGAAATCTCGATTTTACGTCACGTTACAACAGTTTCTGAGGCAACAGTGCTTCCAGCGCAGATCGAAAAGTCAGTAAACACCTACTTCATTGTCTGCAAAGAGAAATTATTGCTCTCGGCACTGCGGGACGTAGGCCTTCTTCCAATTTCGTTCAAGTTCTCTACTTCCTTCTAAAACTCAAAGTCGATTTGCTATCTGATGAAATAAAACACCTGGTATGACTATCATGTCTACTCACACTCCTCCGCAGTTTCCTAGGAGAAGTATCCGCACCGGATAATCCATGAAGGCGCTTTGGAGGGACACGAGGCATTCTGCGGTACGAGCTTAGCGCTAAGGAATTCAGACACACTGCACGACTCACTGCTGAAACAAAGCTGCTACGCAGACCCGTAACTTCTTCAATACTGGTTACAGCTTACAATTAGAGGACTCACGCTCATCATGGCTAGCAAAGATAAAACAGATAGCGTCCGAGAAATGACAACAATGCTGATGCAACACCGTCGATAATAAATACTTTATTCCCCTTCTGTCCATCAATCAATACAATGAAATTATCCATACAATGACAAGTTTATCACATTTAGTAGCAAAGAGATTAAGCAAAAGAAAGCAAAACGACGCGAGCGAGTGCTTCGCTCTCAAATGTAAACCCCTCCACGTCTCAGAAAGTGGGACTCTACCGTGGTAACGAGGGCTGGATAACACCGACCAGGTGAGCGTCAGAAATTGGATACGACGCGGATTCGGATAATTCGGATCCGTCATATTCTCACACTCGATTAAAAGGGTTGTGTGAATAATGACATTTTTGGAAAGCACCGGATCTTGGAATGATTTAGATAAGAGAGATAAGAGTAGCTTTAACAGGAAGGGAGGAAGGGGTTTTTGGATGATCCGAACAGCTGATTTATCCTCGAACCTCACATCGGATATCCGAATCGGTTAATACATCAGATTTCTGATCAAAATCAGTTATTTGAATTATGCCAAAATGCGACCTGGAGAACAACACCCAAATCACCCTAAAATCCGGGCTTTTTCAAAAATCCCATTATTCGCACAATCCTTTTAAGCAAGGTTTGAAAAAATGACAGGTCCGAATTATCAATCGGCGTCGGATCCAACATCTAGTGAGCACTCGCCGCTGGCCTACTTCAGCAGGGACCATTTGAACTGTTCCTTGGCGGAACTCATCAGTGACATTCCGACTTGCGAGAAGGTCTGGTCAGAAAATGAAATCTCGTCCGCCTTCAGAGCGCAGCGGGCCACAACCGACTGCGGGTCAGTCTCCAAGATGATTCTGAAAAGGATACAATACGAAAGCATGAAATATGAAGCAACGGTGGTTCACGTTTCTGCTGTTCGGCTTCGCTAATCATGAGTTCGCAGACTTCCCACGCAAAAATTAATGTTCTCCACGCCTTTTACGTCTTCTGTCGTGCACGCGAAAAGATTGCGTGTTCCACACAATGACTTGCGGTGGATAGCCGATGAACAAGTCAGCGCTGTACCCTTCCCAGACAAGTCTGGTACCAATTCACCGACCCCGGAGGGATGGAAGGCTTAGTATGCCTGGACGGGAAATCCGAAACAGGAACCTTGAATCCGGTGTTATACGATTTCATGATAGTGGCAGAGGATCAAAACCACTGCAGCAATTTGCATATGTCCGGATCCGAACCCCGACTGTTGTGAATACCTAACTAGGCAGCACGACAGGAGGTACACCCGCCCCTGCTAGGGCATGGCGTCAGGAGGTACCCTCTGTTCATCGGACCGGAAACTTTTGTTTTGCGTGTCAAAAGTTTCGTAAGGCAGCCGTTAGACTCCCGGTGAAGCCTAAGGGGTTGGGGTGTGTGAGTAAGGAGGATGAGAAGATAATCGCACGCCCCCAGAAGGGGGCGGGTGTACCTCTTGACTGTCCTCACCTAACTAGGGTCTACATCTATCTATCTCTACCACTATATAACTGAGTTAGCGGCCGATGACGTTTGAGCGACTTAACCTAAGTGAGATGCGCCTCATCATGAACAGCGAGGCGGTCGAGTGATCTAACCTGAGTGAGATACGTCTCATCATCTACAGCGCTGGCAAAATTTGCTATTGAACGTGTGATGTTTCTGCAGCAGGGGAAGCTCAGCCCTTTACTGCTTAACACAACAGCACCTCGCGCGTTTCTGAGTGTCCAGATCTAGAAGCCGACTTTGTACCATTAGCATGAGAAGACCATTAAAGGGGTAAGAGTAGAAGGGGACTTCGAGGGTGGAGAACCGACAGTGATCAGGAGGGAGCGACCTGAAGGAGGCATCCGGATGGGGGAGGTCGATAGGGGGAACAATGAAGCAGGCCAGGAGGTGGCACCAAGAAGGATTTAGGCAATAAGGAGGGACCAGTAGGGAGTTACCAATCAGGGGTCGGGGCAGTAAGAAGGATCATGAAGGGGATCCATTACCAGTAAGGGAGACCGGATTTAGAAGATGTGACACCGATGTCGCGCAATAGGCGTTCGCTCGCCGTCGTCGTGTCGTGTGCTGGGAGGGCTATTTAATTGGGGTAGAGTAAGGAGGATTTCGAGGGGCAGGGGGTGAGGAATCTACCTGGAAGAAGGGATCTGGAGGCGGGACCAGGACGGGGAACCAACAAGAAGGGAGCCGAAAAGGAATTCATACGGAGAACAAGGAATCTGCCATATGCATACCCTCTTCGTGCTCGACACAGCGGCGACTGCGCGCACTTCTAAGCTTCTGGATCGGAAGACAGATGTTCTGAGCTCCTGAATCCAGAAGATGGCCCCTCCCTACGTCGCTCAACAAGCGTCCTGATTCTGAATATATGTCACCGACGTTTGCCATCAGCATGGGAGGATCACTAAGTGTGATGGAGAAGGGCGGTGAGGGGACCTCTGGGTGGACCAGGAGAGCGACCAGGAAGGAAAGGAACAACCTGAAGGAGGGGCCAGAACGGGGAAACCAGCAAGAAGATACCAGGTAGGGGTCAGTAGTGGAAACAAAGAAATGGGTCAGGAGTTGGGACCAGGAAGGTGTGAGACTAAAGAGGGGGAGAAGGTCTTTGAAGGCGGACCAGCAATTAGATCAGGTAAGGAGAAACGAGTGAGGGGGAACCTGGATTCGGAAGAAATGTCAACGCTATCTGGAAACGCTAACTGTTGAGCATGAGAACGGTTGCGAAGGAGCAACTTGAGGGACAGAAGTACTGCGCAGCATGAAAGGCAGCAGGATCGGCTGCCCTTCATGCCTTCCTACAATCCATGCCAGTAGGAAGCATGCCGACGTGGTCCAATGCGAAATTGCTGCAGGGTGACATAGCTGGCAACGCGCGAGGCGCCGCCGCGCGCCACCGCTGTCGCTCCCGGTTTTGTATCTTTAAATAGATCATTCGGAAGACGTGCGGAATATGTCGCATGGGCCATATGTGCCTGGGACTCAAAGGACGTGCCAAAGACGTCGCTCAACGTGTTTGAAGATCAGGTAGACGTGCCGAAGACGTCATCCAATGTGCCTGGGAATTCAGAAGGTGTGCCGAAGACGTTGTCCGCTAAGGGTGGATCATTGAAGGGTACCAGTACCAGTAACGGGTGACCGTTTCACTAGGGAGGACTAGTGGTGAGGAACCAATAGCTCGCCCTATCACACAATATACTGTACGCACTGCAAGCCTTTTGTACTCCTAGGTAGGGAAAGAAGCTGTACAAGTAGAGCAGCTAGCTCGATGTGATTGTCCTTAGCTTAGTGATACTGCAACATCGCGCGAAGCACGCAAGCCCAAGGCAGGCCAATAGGCGTGACGGAGCATGTGTATTCTCTATAACAATTGCTCCGACACGCCTAACGGCGTGTCTCGCACTTGCGCGCTTCGTGCGACTTTGTAGCATCACTGACATATGGAAGGTAGTTTTTGTAAAACATAAAATTCGCTAGCATCTAGTAACTTGGTGCGTACGATATCGGCATCAAGCCCTTCACCACTTCGGTACCTTCATAATAGACATGCTTTCCTGACCGGCCAGTAATGTCGTTGGTTTGTGCTGCGCAGTACTTCTGTCCCTCAGGTTGTTCCTCCGCAATCGTTCTCATGCTCAACAGCAAGCGTTTCAAGCTGTCGTTGACATATCTTCCGAAGCCAGGTTCCCCTCTCTCTATTCTTATTACTGGATCTAATTGCTGGTCCGTCTTTAATGGTGTTCCCTCCTCCCTCTTTAGTGCGCCACCTTCCTGGTCCCAACTACTGGCCCACTTCTTTGTTTCCACTATTGACACCTACTGGTCTCTTCTTGCTGGTTTCCCCGTCCTGGCACCTCCTCCAGGTTATTCCTTTCTTTCCACGTCGCTCTCCTGATCCACCATAGAGGTCCTCTTACCGCCCTTCTCCACCACCCCCCTCCCTAGTGCTCCTCCCATGCTCACGGCACGGTCGGTGACACGTATTCAGAATCAGGATGCTTGCTAGGGACGTAGGGGACCCGTTTTCTGGATCAAGAAGCTCAGAAGCGGCACAGTCGCCGCTGAGTCGAGCATGAAGAAGCTATGCATATGGCAGATTCCTTGTTCTCCGTATGAATTCCCTTACGGCTCCCTTCTTGTTGATTCCCCGTCCTGGTCCCGCCTTCAGGTCCCTTCATCCAGGTAAATTCCTCTCCTCCTCCCCCTTGGGATACTCCTTCACGACGATGGCGAGCGAACGCCCATTGTGTGACATCGGTGTCACATCCTCTAAATGCGGTCTCTCTTAATGGTAATGGATCCCCTTGCTGATCCTCCTTACTCTCCCCCTCTCCTGATTGGTAACTCCCTAATGATCCCTACACATTGCCTGAACTCTTCTTGGTACCACCTCCTGTCCTACTTCCTTGCTCCCCGCATCGACCATCCCGATGCTCCTCCTGGTCGCAGCCTCTTGATCGCTGTCGGTTCCCACCCTCAAACTCCTCCTTCTATCCTTATCCCTTTAGTAGTCTTCTCATGCTAATGGCACGAAGTCGGCTCCTGAATCTGGACGCTCAGAAATGCTCGTAGGTGCTGTTGTGTTAAGCAGT
This sequence comes from Heligmosomoides polygyrus bakeri, assembly GCA_947359475.1. Classification (NCBI taxonomy): domain Eukaryota; kingdom Metazoa; phylum Nematoda; class Chromadorea; order Rhabditida; family Heligmosomidae; genus Heligmosomoides; species Heligmosomoides polygyrus. The sequence goes on along the minus strand of OX375866.1, from coordinate 63,430,459 downwards.
AAAGGGCTGCATTTCCTCTGCTGCAGCAACACCCCACGTTCCATGGCAAATTTCGCCCGCGTTTTAGATGATGAGGCTTACCTCATTCAGGCTAGATCATCGACCGCCTTACCTGTGGATAATGCGGCGTACCTCACTTAGGTTAGATCACTCCACGGACAAACTCTTTTATATATAGGTGGTGATGGGCCTGATGTTCATGGCTATATCCAAATACTCACCCTTCGTCGCAGATCTCATCAATGATGAGGATGCAGGTGTCCATTGCATCGATCAGAGCTTTCTTCTCTACATTTTTTCGAAGCACGGTGGAAATGGCGTCAAAGAGGCAGTTGAGAAGAGATTCAAGCACCAGTTCGTTCTCACGGCTGCTGCCCAACACATACATATAGAGATCAACGTTGGACCTGTAGATGCAGGTCACACCATCCAAAAGAATAATTTCCGCTGAAATGATTGGATCCATAGGAGGAACCGAAACAGACTCTGCACAAATGAGAAAGAGACGGAAAATACGCGAAGTAACAACCTTACATGAGGAGTTCCTCGACGTCTTTTGGAAGAGACTCTTCTCGAATGCCTTTTGGTCTTTGGTTGTCCCGAAGGTTGTCTTGTCGAAATACTAAGATGAGCAAAGGAAGATGATGAAGCGCTCACGTAGAGAAAGGCCAAAGCGCATACCCTCGCAATCACTCTGTTGCCATCTTGGTCGAGTATCACGATGCCTTTCACACTGTACAAAGATGTAGGATCCTGAAATGCTAGTGTCTCCACTCGAATCAGATATTTTTCAACGGCGCTCTTTAAATGAAGTCAAAAATGGACACCATTCTTATTCCCAAAAATCTGGATGGACATAGGCACGGCCACTGGAACCTTTGGAGTTGCAAAAATACTCCACGACAGTACTCGTTCCACAACTGACATCCCTGCCTCACCCAGCCATGACAAACAAGGTTAGATGCCGTTCTTCAAATTTTACGTAACTTCTCTGTGCTTGTTTTCTATCTCAATATGGGCTAAAGAGCATCGACGAACTAACTCCCTTACTTCTTCTTGCCAGAGTTCGCTAATCCGATACAATCACGATACCTGGTGCACCTCTGCTGGAAAAGCGCAGCATGCAATGCTAACGTAGGTCTTAGAATACATTGAGGATAGCCACGCTTGGGGGAGGCATCCATATTGCTCTCACTTCGGTTTTAAGAGCTTTTTGACCAATTCTCTAGATATCAATAAGCAGAAAGGGGATAGTCCACTTGCTCTCACTTCGGTTTTAAGAGCTTTTTGACCAATTCTCTAGATATTAATAGGCAGAAAGGGGATAGTCCACTTGCTCTACACTTGCAGAAAGAAATTCTAAAAAGAAGGCTTCCTATACCATGTCACTTTCCAACTGAATTTGCCAAACCACGTTCATGTCATGAAGAAATAAGTGAAGATCTTGAACAAATCTAGTAGAAGGTGCGGCTCTAAAGGCCCCCACAGAGTTCTGCGGCAACGCCGCTCGCCGCTATGGTTAAGGATAGGGCAAGGACGCCGCCGGCTGCGAGCTCTGCGTCTCTGCCCTATGGTTAAGCATAGGGCCGCGGCGCTGCCGCAGAACTCTGTGGGGGCCTTAAGAGGCTCGGAGGAGGGGGGGGGGGGGGGGGGGGTGGAGCGTTCTACCCTCACGTCCCCTGGCCCGCCCACCCCCAACCCCTGGGCTGGCTTACTCGAGAGTCTAGTGGCTGCCATACGAAATAGTGGAGACGCAAACATTTGCCACGCCTCTGTTTGAAGGGCGGGGGTAGAACGCCACTCCGCCCTCGAAGGGTCACCCTACAAAGCATGTACGTTTTGTGCTGCAAAAATGATAATAAATTCATTTCCTACCAAGGCCAATAACCGCTGAGTACAAAGTGACCCCCCCCCCCCTCCCCTCCCCCGAATAACACTACGCCTAAGATATGATGATGCATACGGTTATGCTCTCTTACAGTCAGGATTGAGCCGCTTTTCTTTACTAAATAGTTGCTAGAAAAAAATATTAGGACGTCTAGATATCCCATGAAACCACCACTCGACAGAATTCTTCTTTCGACACGCCCTACAAAAGATTGCGTGATATTCCGAAAACACTGACAGACGTAAAGTCGTACTAGACATGAAGTGAGCATTGCCCTACCACACCAGAACGGCCAACGAAGAGAAGGTAATTTAAATGGCAAACGTGCTCATTTTATAGTGAGATACACAACGAAAACGAATAAAAACGGCGTCAATCCATCTCTTCTGTGACGCGCCACGCATTCTACATGATGTCGTCTAGGCGACTTGATTGCGTGCTTGGCTTACACTATGGACGGCGGCGCTGGCCAGCTGATGGGCAAGTCATTGTTTTATCATTCCTATACCAGTCTGGTATCAATTCACGTAGGAATCCCGTAGGAATGGAAAGCTTATCGTTAGCTAGGCTGAGCGGGACACGCGAAGCAGAATCCTGAAACAGGGTGCAACGAATGTTCTCGACATAGATACCATTTTCACTTCGAACTGGACACTCTTCTAAACAAGCTTTTAAAATTGAAGTGACCACCTTCCAAATCGAAACGAGATTCTTGCAGGTTAAACTACAGACTCTCCAGGATGATTAGAATATTTGGTACTAAGCGGGAAAGTGCCCGCTGTACACCGGCAATGTATCTTAAAACGGGTAGGTTAGATCAGCCACATCCGGAGTTTCTTTCCTTGCCTAGTTCTGTGTTCTCCGCGTGAGTGGAGGAGAGCACATAAACCGTGGTTATTTGATTGTTCTACGACCATGATCTCATAATGGAGCGGACACCAGCCTGCTTAGTACCGAATATTTATTTGTTTTTGTTCAAGGAGAAGTTGGTATAGCGTTCTCTGAGCTGCTCGAGTGAGTGCAATAATTTTATATAATTCTTATTTTTGAGAAAAATATTACAACCAAAATTTGTTTTAATGCGCAACGAGTCGGCAATAATTTAGTGAATTTAATGAGGAAATTCCGCGATAGTCGGATGTGTTATAATAGGGCCTTCTCCGCAGCACTTCCTATGAAATCTGTCCGCAGTCCATCAAATCGTGATGGCAATTTCCGCGTTGCGCGTTAAAACAAATTTTGGTTTCAATATTTTTCTCGAAAATATGTTAAGTTAAACGTGCTGGGCGCAAATAGGGTCCGGGGGCATGGCGCGGCGAGTTGCTACATACAGTGAATGTAAATGCAGTCTTGTCTCTTCGTTTCGACTATAGATCCGCATCTTATATGCTTCCTAATTAGACAAGGGAGAAAACTCCAGGATGTAGGCAATTTTAACACGGATGCGTTATTTAAGCCACACCCTGGAGTCCCTTTCCCTGCCTAAATCTGTGCTCTCCTCCGCTGACGCTGACACAGCTACAGCATTATTTGTTTGTTTTCTTTACTACCAGAGTGCCTTGTCTCGTTTTCTTGGTGTTGGTGACACTTTTTATAAGTTGACCCCCCCCCCCCCCGGACCCTATTTGCGCCAACGTGCTGTGTTTAATTTTATGTTTGTTGTAGTTTGTGTGACCTAGTATTTGTTTTTCCGTCATTACTTATGTAATGCATGACTATGTTCATGTCTGATAAATGAATAAATAATAAATAAATCTACTGTGCTACTTATACTCAATGGAGAGAGAAACTGCATAACCACATGCCAGAACGTACCGTATCAAAGTCGCTCATTCCTGAAGACATGCACCTGAAATATATGTGCTGAGGATACGTGGCCACGAAAACATGTCTGCTCCTCCTCATTGGACTCGTTTTCTGCGCTTAGTGGCTCCGCAGCTCAGCATGACTATCCCATACTATGCAGTGTTGCAGGGAGTTGAAAAAAAAAATCCACGACGTGTTCTACCCGTGTTGCACTGTACTAGACTTGTTCTGATGCAGATGAATATTAATTTGCTTCGGACGAACGCTTATCACCACTGGAAACAAGGTGACCCCGGTAGAAAGTTGCCGCCCGATTTTTCCATGGAAAACGTTATTATCCCAATTTTGTTTCCTTAAACATTAATAAGACCTTTATCGGCAACCAGCTTCCTATTTAGTTAAATTTTCCCGTACTAGTGTACTTACAATTAGTGTACCCACTTAATCTTATTCAAAATAGGTCCAATCCAAAAAACACTGGAGTCCCTTCCCTAGCCGACTTATGGAGACAAGTGATGGGTGGTGCTTCGCTTCGATTCATCTAGGTTTAGTTCCAAACTATAACCCAATTAGGAAGTCGAATTCTGGGCACAATGATGTGTGTAGCTCCGTTTCCATTCATCTAGGTTCATGAAACCCTCCTAGGAAGTCGAATCCTGGACACAAGTGATGCGTGTGGCTCCATTTCCACTCCTCTAGGCTCTCTTCCAAACTGAAACCCACTCAAGGAAGCGAATTCTGGACACAAGTGAAGTGTTTAGCTCCGTTTCCATTCATCTATGCTCATTTCGTAACCAACAGGACAAGTGAGTGATGAAGCGTGAGGGAAAGAGACGACGGTGTGTGGGGCAATTGCACTGCACCACACACCCAAATTCACGACAGGCCGTGTAATGGCATTGGTGCAATGTAGTGGAATTCGTGTTGGCCAGGGCATAAGCCTTGAAATCTCGTCAAATGGAGAAATGGCACTACTTGGTGAACCCCACTTAATCTTGTTCAAGATAGGCCTACTAAACGTAATCTGCCATGGGAAGAACGAACCTCATAGTCGCTTTTTTGCGGATTGCGGAACGGAATTGCCTTATAAGCCCATTAGGCGCAAATAGGGTCCGGGGGGGGGGGGGGAGGTCACCACAGCATGGCGCAGAGGGCCGGAGTGCGAGCAGCTACATACAGTGAATGTAAATGCAGTTTTATCTCTTCGTTTCGATTATAGATCCGCGTCTTATGTGCTTCCTAATTGGGCAAGGCTCCAGGATGTAGGCAATTTTAACACGAATGCGTCACTTGAACTACACCCTGGAGCACACAACTACAGCATTATTTGTTTGTTTTCTGTACTACCAGTGTGCCTTGTCTCGTTTTTTTCCCGTGTTAGTGACATCTTTTATAAGGTGACCACCCCCCGGACCCTATCTGCGCCGGAAACTACTTTCTTCGCCCAGGGGAGTCTGCCCCTCTTCGAGCGGCGAAGCGCTTACGGCTGGAAAAATGCGCGAAAAATGCCTCAAATCTGCTCACACGCCAAAGCTCCTCAGATCTCAAGTATTCAGTTGAAATGGAAATGAACCATGACACGCGAGAACCAAACCCCGACCCCCCTCGCAGAATCGACGCCAATTCCACTGCAAGGGCGCCTACCGGCGGTGCCATCGCGGGTACACAAGAAACCGATCGAACATGACAACGTGGATGCCGACGCGCGATCTCTAAGCTAGGAGGGCGCAGACAGCAAACTGCACCAGCCACGCGCAAATTTACGACAGGCCGTGTAATGGCATTGGTGCAATGTAATGGAATTCGCTAATCTCTGTTGCAGTCTAGAGGCCGCGAAATAGTGCGCATCGATAGGAGACGCAGACTGCGTTTTTTACCAGTGCGCGCTATTTCCTATTTCGGAAAGCGTTGGGCGATTCGAACCTAATATAATGGGCGGCGCAAATAGGGTCCGGGAGGGTCACCTTATAAAAGTCTCACCAACACCAAGAAAACGAGACAAGGCACCCTGGTAGTAAAGATAACAAACAAATAATGCTGTAGCTGTGTCAGCGTCAGCGGAGGAGAGCACAGATTTAGGCAGGGGAAGGGACTCCAGGGTGTGGCCCAAGTGACGCATTCGTGTTAAAATTGCCTACATCCTGGAGTTCCCTCCCTTGCCCAATTAGGAAGCACATAAGACGCGGATCTATAGTCGAAACGAAGAGACAAGACTGCATTTACCTTCACTGTATGTAGCTACTCGCCACTCCGGCCCGCTGCGCCATGCTGTGGCGACCCCCCGGACCCTATTTGCGCATAATGGGCTTATAAGGCAATTCCGCAAAAGCGACTATGATATTCGTTCTTCCCATGGCAGATTACGTTTAGTAGGCCTATCTTGAACAAGATTAAGTGGGGTTCACCAAGTACACTAGTACCATTTCTCCACTTGATACAGAAAAACCATAAATGGCCTTCGGCGCTGGAAGAAATTAAAAATGAGTGCCGTCCTTCAATGAGAAAAATATGCTGAATGAGGACGAGAAGAAAATGCAGCCTGGCCGGATCACTACGCCTAAGTACGCGTTGTAACTCAATGTTTTCCGAAGGCGCATGTAAGATGACAAATGAGTACGAACCAGCGATCGAGATCCCGGGGCAAATCTAGAGCGGGGATCGATTTCCGTCCTCCTCTATAGCACCACGGAACACTAAGGCACGGTACAGTAAGGCCACCAGTTATGGAGATCACATAGGGTGAGCTCAGCTCTAGACTTGTACCGAGGCTCTTCTACTGGCTACACATCATGAGAAGCAAGAAGCAACAGCCGAAGGCGTGGGGCAGTGCGACCGCCGCGTGGAGGTTGATGGGCTACCGGCCCCCACGGGCGCGGCAGGGCAGAGCCCAGACGGAAGAGCTGCTCTACGTCCGCGACGGCGGAAGAGGGCGCAGGCCCAGGCGAGGGAAGAGACTGTGGGGACCGACGAGCACACCAGACGCGAAGCGAAACGGCTCTCGCGTGCTGGCGCTCACGTCGCCGAGGGCGAGTTGCCCGGAGATCCACGTCTGCCGAGCGATGGCTACCAGCGGTGTTCGTCAATTCTTCGCAAGAAAACAGAGCGGAGGACGGAGAAGAACGGCTGGAAAACAGAGAGATCCGAAGATGGAAGCACGGAGGGAAGCAATAGTGGATCAAATTTCGTTGAAGCAAAGTCTGGATTGGTGTGTGGATTATCCTTTGCCACTTCATTTCTACTTGAGCGAAGCCCTCACAATGGGTATCCATTTCCCACGGGACCAATGTAACACAGCGTCTCATTGAGACTTTCATCTGAACTTGCACACCATATGGGAGTGTATACAAAATCATTTTCACTGCAAGAGTGTGTAACCTCAGGTTTTTATCAAGAAGCTTCATCTGATATAAATTGAGCATAGTAGTTTAGTTAAAATTTGTTGTAGGATCTCAATGTCTGAGCCGTAGTATATACTCGCGCAACTCCCGCAGTAGCAGAAAGGGACATCGACAACGTTCAGACCATACCTCTGTCCTTGGGGAAATTTTTCGAATTTCGAGTGATCGAAAATTACTCGATTTTCAAAAGTTCGAATTTCGAATATTCGAATATCATTCGATTTTCAAAACGTCGAATTTCGAATAGTCGAATAATTGAATAATCGAACGTCTAGGAACACTTTTATTTACTGTGGTCACCCAAGGATCAACAATACCGAGAATCAGTGGCTCCATGAAGAATCTGCTCGTGCGCGGATGACCTTCAGGTGCAATTGGATCTGGGAAACAATCAGTCCGAGATGCACCCCTCAATCCTGGTATTTGCCTCCATGGAGGCTGTGCCAAAAGCTCTCAGTCTTCGTTGTCGGTAGCATCGCTGGATTTCGTTCGGGTTTGAATTCTTGACCTGAGTCGAGTCGTGAGCGGCCGACACTATCCGGCTCTCTGTGCATACCCCGACACTTCACTGCTGTTCAACTCCGTCGTCGGTATTCCTGCACACTCCTCTTCGTTATGCGCTCCACTTCGACTGTCTCGTCAAGAACTGGCGATCCTTCAACTGTGAGCCCTGAAATCCGCCTTCATTCGGATGATACTGATGGTCTGCCAGCCGACAAATCCGACTTTGATCGTGCAATCGAACAACTGGTCAAGGACGATCGTGTACCGTCATATCTGAAGACTATCGTGGGTTATTTACTAGAAAGTCGAAATCAGTTAAGTTCGCTAGTTCAGTCCGTGGTCAACAGGAACAACGAATTGATGACAGAAAATTGCGCTCTGAAGGCCGAAATAGAAGAGCTGAAAAGTGCACTCGCTAGCAACCGCGAAAAGTGCCCCCCTCCGGCCCACACTCCTGCGGAATTCCCGTCATATGAAGAAATCGAACGTCGACGAACTGTGATTATCTCTGGCCTACCAGAATCTTCTCGATCACCCGCCTCTGTAAGAGTAGTTCATGATATGCATTTAGTCATGCAAGTCTTAGACTTCCTCGATATCGAATGCAAACCCATCTCCATTTGTAGGATTGGTTCTCGAGCTAAATCACCTAGAGAACTTAAAGTAATTTTTCCTTCTTCTTATTACTGTAAGATGACGCTATTTCGGGCTCCTCGACTGTCGCGTTTCTTCCTTCGACGCGTTTTTCTTACGGCTTCACGCTCGTGGGAAGAAAGAGAACGTCGTCGTCAGGAAAAGCTAGTTCGACGTAGTAGTAATGGCACTAATACCACAGACGAAATATCTCAAAATCTTCCGCAGAATTTGTCTCTCGCTCACTCAGACAACCAAGAGAACAGACCAGGTCGTTCGACTTCCGCCCCAAGAAATTTTTAAGAGCTCCTCAGGATTACAACCTTGAATTGAATTGCGTTCTCTCAAATATTCGATCTTTATCAAAAAATCATGAATCTCTCGAGCTTTTACTAACTCAACAAAAACCGGCTCTATCACTTTTATCTGAAACTTGGCTCAAAAGTTCCATCTTCTTACCTCCACTTCTGGGTGAATGGTGTTCCCACTATGAGTGAGTGCATTAGGTGTGATCGCCCTCGTAAATCGGGGGGCGGTGTTGCGATTCTCTGCAACTCATCTCTCTCACCAATTTTTATTTTTAAGGAATCCATCATCAATGCTTATGAGATTTTATGTTGTGATATTTGCCCAGTATCCATACAGTATCGATACCTCTACGAGTCATACTTTATACAGAACTCCAAATTGCTCTGCAGAAAACAGTGAATTACTCATGAAAGTCTTAAGCGACACGCTATGTTGTGAGCATCCCTGCGTTTTAGCAGGGGAGTTTAACTTTCCAGATATTTCCTGGTTTCCTTTATTGTCCTCATCCAGTTCCATTTCCAAGCACTTTATTGAAGTAATAGAAACGCACAACCTAATACAGCATGTTCATGAATCCACTCCGGGAAACCACACTTGATCTGATTCTATGCAACGCAGACCGAATGATACAAGATGTAAAGACGAGTCCCCCTCTCGGGAGCAGCGATCATAACAGCGTAAATTTTCGGATCAACCACTACGCAGAACCTAAACGCTCTGTCGTCAGAAAGAACTTCATGAGCGCGGACTACGACGCCATCCGAAAACACTTGGCCGAAATAGATTGGTACAGTTCCCTAAACACGGTAAACTCCGTAGATGAAAAATGCGAATGATTGCTATACTGCTATACTGCAACATTCCATTCAGTTGTTTGTTCCAGTCCAGAAAGTTCCAGCCTGCGGTAAATTTTTACCCAAATATCTCCTAAATTTATTCAATCTCCGACATGCAGCATGGAATAAAGCAGTAAATAACAATTCCTCTGATAGCTGGAGTAATTATAAGCGTATAAATCTCAAATTTTCTAAGAAACTTGCAAAATACAATCGCTGTCAAGAAAAGAAAATTGTTGAAGCAAAAGACAAATTAGCTTTCTACAAATTTATGAGATCAAGACTTCAAGAGAGGAAAAGTATTGGAGTTTTAGTCACAGAAGATGGAAGCATTGTCAGAAACGACCTAGATAAAGCTCAACTATTAGCGGACACTTTCGTAAAAGCTTTCACTGATAATGATCTTGACAGTGTATCATACCCAATCAATGCGTTCCCCATCATGGAAGATTCTGTTTGGTTTCATGCAGACGAATTGTACGAAGAACTTTCAAGATGGCCTACGTCTTACTCTCAAACGCCTGATGAGATACCGTTTTTCTTTGTAAAACAAGTAAGTGCAAGTATTGTCAAGCCTCTTGAATTCATTTTCAATTTAAGCTTCATGACAGCTGAAGTTCCATATAGATGGAAGAGCGCTATAGTTACTCCAATACCGAAAAAGCCCCCATTTACGACACCGCAAAATTATCGACCAGTTAGTGTCACATCTGTGTTCGCCCGTCTTTTCGAAAAAATTCTTAAAAAGAGAACTGTTGCACACTTGGATCACCACAACATAATCTCAACAAACCAACATGGTTTTCAGAGAAAAAGATCCACTGAGACAGCTATGCTACAGGCCTTGAATGACTGGACCAATGACATAGATAACATAGGATGGCTTGATGTGATTTATTTTGATTTTGCAAAAGCCTTTGATAGGGTATGCCATAAGAGACTAAAAGCTAAACTGATCATGGTGGGCATACATCCTCGAATAATTTCTTGGATAGTTGAGTTTCTAGATCACAGAACTTTTACTGTACGCGTGAATTCCAATTATTCAGCACCACAACTGGCTCTTAGTGGCGTTCCACAAGGTTGCGTTCTATCACCTATTCTATTTAATATCTATACCCACGAACTACCGTCACTAATAACGAATTCAGGAGTGAAATGCATAGCTTTTGCTGATGACTTGAAAATTTACCATAGCTCACCAATCCATAATCAAAACCTTCTGCAGCAAGCTATAGATGCTGTTGATCGCTGGTCCCACGAATGGCGGCTTCCTTTATCAAAAGAAAAAACTAAGGTGCTCCATTTAGAAAGAAGAAATCCTGGTTACACATACAAGTTAGGTGAAAATGAGATTACAAGCACTGATCAAACAACAGATCTTGGGTTCCTCCTCGATGCAAATTTAGCTTTGGACGCGCATTGTGAACAAATTGCAAATAAAGCGATAGCTGTTGTACACAATCTCTTTAGAAGTCTTTCCACAAAAAACCCATCTGTCCTTGTCAAAGCTTATAAGACTTACGTTAGGCCGATACTTGAGTATGGAACAACAATTTTTTACCCAGTTAAGAAGAAAAATATACTTCGACTTGAAAAAGTCCAAAATAGCTTCACTAGAAAACTATTTGTTAGGAAATGTGGCTTTGATTACCATGCTATTCCCAGCAGTGATACAAGAAACAAACAACTTGGGCTACAGACACTTTCATACAGACGAAGAATATACGACCTCGTAATGGTACACAAAATTCTCCATGGTTTCTGTGGACTTGACAAACGTGATTTCTTCATGGTGAGACCATCTAGAACCCGAGGTGGAGGAGAGAAGCTTTCACTAAGCACTGCAAAATCTTCAATTCGACATAATTTTTTTGTCAATAGAGCAGGTTCGGATTATATGAAACTTGCCAAAAACTCAGTTATTCCGTACAACCTGAAACCATTTATTACGAACGCAAGTCGATTCATAAATAATTCTAGGACATAACGAGATCTTGTGGCAGAGTCCCTCTTGGTCTGTTCTCCTTTCTATTCTTCATTCTCCGGGTGTTTGTTATCGCATGTACTTTCTAATCATTCTATTACACTTTGGTCTGATCGTTGGCCAATGTCGTGTGGATGTCGTTGTATACTGTTTCTAATTATATTGTTCTTCACATGGATTTTAGCCATGTAATAAATAATAAATAATAATAATAATTTCACCTGTCACCTGTATCACCGGTCGTCCCGTTGATCACCGAGTTGCTCGAACGGGCTCCAGCGGCCTCTTCATTCGCCCCTGTCACGTGCCACAGTGCTCCAATGGACTCTCCTCGCTCGAGGGACACGAAGAGCGTCACATCGGTCGTTCACGGCTTTCACGAAGAACGCCGACCAACGCGTTGATGGGCGCTCTGGCGTTCTCTTGACATCCCGCGGCATCCAGTCGGTGACGGCTCTCGTCCAGCGGGTGTCTGCGAAGCGCATTACGTGGCCGGCCCACTCAATTTTCGACGACTTTACCCGTGCGATAGCGATAGCATCTTCGAACGTCGGCGAAGCTCGGAACTCCGGAGGCCTTCTTTCACTTGCGAGAGCGTGTCACTCCGAGCATCGTTCTCTCGATTCCCGCTGATCGCGTGTTCACCCTGCTTTGGTATAGCCCAGGTCTCTGAAGCGTATGTTAGGGCAGGAAGAACAGTGAAGTCGAATAGGTGGACACCAGGGTTGAGCGGTTAAATTTTGAAACCCGGATAACGGATGACGGATAATTTTACCCCAAAATAGCCGGATAACGGAAAAACGGATAACGGATTAACAATAAAAATTAAAACTGGTTTTCTATCGCTTGAATTTCAACAGCTATTTATGTTTTAGGCCCTGCTAAATTATGAGGAATTTCTAATCATTTTGATACTGTTTTTTAACATAGTACATTCACAACATTAACTAAGAACTACTGGATTTTTTGAGCCGACGAATAGAAAGAATCGCTTCTTCTGTGCTCTCTAAAGTTCCTTTTTCGCATGCCAACCAAAACTCGGGGATCGGTGGTGAACCTACCAAGCCTATCGAGAACAGTACCAAAACCGTCTGGCTGTGAAGCCAAGGCTATTTCACTATGCGATATTTTTGCCACTCTACTCGTCTGCTGCTTCGTAGACATAAAAGCCTTCTTCATTGCCCTGAGAAGGGAAGGGAGCTTGAGGGGAAAACGAGCAGAAGAATGCGTAGTATTTATGTACATCCTAGCTGACCGCATGGAAGCAGTCGAAAGGCTGATAAGCCACTCTTACAACTCTTGTTAAAGGTAGATAAGTGCGAGGTCCATTCTCCTCTTATTCACTCACACTTGCCTTCATCCGACAGCAACTCGCTCACGTTTCGCCTGTTTCCACAAAGTCTGTGGATTGTTTTACTCCCAGTCGCCTGTGTTGTGTTTTCCATTAAGGATGCTGCAAAATAGAACGATGCTTGGATGAGTAATTTTCCGACGCCTTCTGCCTTTTCCATGCTATGAGGAAGACGACGCCGCCGAAACATCAGTCGAACATAGTCTGCATAGCAATAGTTTGCAGCCTGATGAAAACCACTACTTTATTGGACAGTACTCCAAGTTCCAAGGCAGTCGAACATCAAATTGTCTGGGATGGATAGAATATTAGCTTTTCCGCCGTCTATCGAACCCAAATCATTGTGTAGGCCAAGCACATTCAGAGACTTGTGATATCCAGAAGGGTGGAAGAAGAATATTCGGCGCATCCCTAGGGAACGGTTCCCTATATAGTAGTGCAGTTTCTCCAGAAAACTCACAAGTCAAAATGAATATCCATGTCTTGCAACACGATCAATGAAAATTCAAAGTCAGTATAGTTTAAATGCGCCATTTAGATTTTTAGTAGTTAAGATCAATGCTTAACTTACGAACGCACCATCATTATCACCAGGAATTGGACAGAAAATCCGTTTAGAAAGTCCTCTCTACAAAAACACCTCAAGTAATTGTCGAAACGTCGCCCTCTTATTTTATCCGGATTAAACCCATTTTTCTTTTGCTCATGTTCAGTCGCTACTGTGTGGCGATGTTTGTTTGGTGCTTCGCAACAGCATAAGATTAGAAGGATCCCATTTCTATTCATGAAACCCAATCAAACACACTGTAGTCACCACAAAGAGTAGGACGCGAGGGTCCGCGTTAAACGACTTTCTTGGAATGCGCCAGGACCTACACTTCTAAATATCAATAATAGTGGCTTGTATATTTTCTTGTTTTGCAGAAGAACAAGCCGATATATAGAGTGCTCAAAATTACCCGTGCACTAAAAATTCAATGCCATTTTCAAATCAAACTTCGCAAATCAATTCTATGTAACTATCAAATTTATCGACTACAGACGTGACAATGCAAAGCATGCTAGCAGTTTCCAAATTGATCGCCTTCAGCCTCCACACAGTCCTTCAGAAGTTCGACAAACGCTTCGCATGTGGCACGCAGGTACGGTTCATCAATTTCGTCCCAGCATTTCAAAAGTGCTTCTTTTGGAGAATAATAAAGCGTGTTAAGGTCAGCAGAATTGGAGGGCCATTCGTCGTGTGTGATGAAGTCAGGCAGCTGCTCGTCGCACCAGTTTTGGACCACCTTCGCTTTTTGTGCTTGAGCAAAATCTTATTGGAAGCACCAGTAAGCTTCTCCGAAGTGGGAATCGGTCCATGGCTTGAGAACTTTTTCCTAGACGTCCTTGTAAATCGCTGCGTTGATTTTCAGGCCAGCTTCTACGAAAACAAGCGGAGATGTTTCTGAAGATGTGACTTCTCCTCAAACCATAATGGATTGAGGCTTTTTCGCACTTTTCTGAGGTCGTCCTTTGGCGGTAGCATCAGCAAGCGAATCCCCACTAATATTTCTCTCATTTTGGACGTTGAAGACTGGATTCAACGTGAAAATCTTTTCATCGCTAAAGACGATCTCTCGAGCGCGTGCCACGTGAATCGTTACAGCAACTTTTTGCATCTTTCCAATATCCTCTGCTTCATATTATCCGTAAGAAGTTGGCATTTCAGCAGGGAACTTCTTAAGCTTTCCCCTGACTATCCTCTCTATTCACCTTTCGTTTATTTCTACGTCTTTTGCCATCTGGCGCATCGATCTCCTGACGTTCCTCTAGATTTTTCTCTCTCGTGATGATTCCATCGCGGCGATGGGTTTTGCAGAGCGATGCGAAAAAATTTGAGCTTCTCAGTGCTCGTCGCATTGCTCATCGCTCTGCAAGGAAGCGCGACGGCGCTCCGTCCAGGACCATCCCTAAACACCTCGCGCTGAGCGAAAGAGTATGCCATGCCCGCGATGGGAGCCGGAAACCATCGCGCATGCCGACCCGACTGTTGTGGCGGCCGCGGCGAAGTTTTCCTTGACTACTCGACCGCGTGCGGCGGTATGACCATGAACTGAGCACCACGAAGGCATCGCGGCGATGGAAGTATGACCGCCGCCTAAGGCATACCATATGACCTCAAGCGGTATACGATCAAAAACTTTCTATAAATCGAGAAAAACTAGGTGCAGCGGATTCTGCTTTTCGCGATGTTTCGCCACCAAAAGACGAGCAGCATGTATGACAACGATGGTGAAACAGCTCGCTACGAAGCCACATTGGTTGGTGGAAAGCTGAACGATATCACGACTACCTCCATCTACAATTCGCTCGAAGATTTTCAGGTTGTGCGAGAGCAAGCGATTGGCTCGCAGCCGACCCAAAGAGGAGTCTTCTCCATCACCTCGGCTCGGACGATGCGTCCGCTAATAAGGATATTATCCACTGAACCACCGTGTACCTCGAAAGTGGTACGAATTCGACAGTTGGCCTAACCCGCCACAGGTAATTCGTACATTCCGCAGGACTGCTCTTCTTCTCCAAAATCGGGTTCGTCGTGCTTTCCTGCCAACTACCAGGACTCGGCGCTACACTTACAACGCTGAACTTTTCACGGACGAGTTTTCTGGGGCGGGGCGATGGGCTTGCGGCGCGGCACTCACCATGGAGCGCACTCTAAAGGCCGCCACAGACTTCTGCGGCGCCGCTCGGCGGCGCCGCTGGAGGCGAGCTCTGTGTCTCTGCCCTGTGGTTAAGCATAGGGCAGCGGCGCCGCCGAGCGGCGCCGCAGAAGTCTGTGGCGGCCTTAACTGATGCGACATCCAAGGAATTCGGGCAGCCACCCGAATTGGAGGGAAATCGATGGCTCGTTCCATCTTACACACCTACCCTTCGTTTTGTACGATACGCAGGACGCAGGACTCATCCTTGCAATGGGTGAGAATCGAGAGGGCACCAGCCCGCTTAGTGCCCTATTCGCTTTTAAAAGCGGTGAATTAGGTTTGGAAACGAGGAAAAAAATCGGTTTATTTGTCCTCGTGTGCCTAATTCGCAGGAAAATGTCGTTTTGTACATTCCCAGCCACAATGAAATTGCACTGAGCTGGACTTATTGTTAGAGCTGGAGAGGGTAACTATGGCGAGTATACTAAGTCGTATACAAGGCGCAGTCGTCAGGGTTGGTAAATCCTCTGAGTGCTCGAGAGTTCATATGTTTTTTGAGCCCGTTTTTCGATGTATACACTGCTCCATATAATTCACAGATTAGCGTGGACTTTCCCGTATTCTGTTTTTCAGCTAGTTTCGTTTATTTTTTCATTTCTTCTATCGTTTTTGGAGAGGCGCCGGGTACATCGCGATGATGTACGAAAATATTCCTTTTCAGCAAACGCATTTTCCGCAAATGGAACACTCAACATCGTTTGAGTCCATGTCCTAAAACACCTGATTTATTAACTATGATCTCATATTTGTTAACAAAAATAGACCTGTGATGGTGGTTGAAAATATACTTCAAAAACATATGACTACAAGAAGATTGTGTTGAAGTGGGAAGAGATGTGCAGGAAGTACGTTATCAAAATTAGAAATGTAGGTAAGGAGGTATGTTATGTTTCCTCGTCGTAGCAGTCCTGTGCTAATCCACCGAAGCGAGAAAATGACAGAAAAGAGAATGGAAACGTACATAGACTAGCTGTTTGAGCGATAATAAAGTCACACCTCCTACGTGACAGGTTTAACGATTATAATAAAAATGATGAGAATGATAGATTTCACATGGAAGCAAACGCTTCCGAAGGAATCGCAATAAATCGATAATTCACTGCACTGCGATGTCCGCTTGATCTGCAGTGTAGAACAGTCTTTCTACAGCTGGAAAGAAAGCTTCTGCATAAAGGACCACGTAGGGACTGCATAGAAAGAAAGAGGGCATGGAGCACAGTCGCAGAAGGCTGCTGCTTCACCTGACGCAGGTGTTTGGTTCGGATTTCCAGCTCAAGCCAACCAGGCCTTCCAACCCTCCGTGGCCAGTCACCTATTTGGGAACGGTAAAACACGTGTTGATAGGCTGGCCACCGTAAGTCATTGTACGGGCCAAATACGCATTCAAATCGCCTCCGCGGCATCTGTAGAAGCAGAATTCGTGGTGCATCCCAAGGAAATTAAGTAACCTTGTCCTTCGTCCTTTGTCCTTTTGTCAAGAAAGAGGTTCATCAGATTACGAAGGTTCTTGGGAAGTGTGGAGTCATGGGTCATACAACCATATTCCTGAATTTTTTTGAAATTCCGGAATTCCTGAAATTCTCTAAGAAAAATGGATTGCCAAATTCTATAGTGCAATGCAAAATCCTCATTGACAGGTATCTGCAGGAAGTTCCTTAGCAGTTTGGCTTGGTCAATTATGGTGTGGTACTAATTGCATCCTCCTATTTTCTACTAGTATTCTCTTTGTTTTGGGTTGATTTCTGTTTTTGTGTTTTTTTGTGTGGATTACTATGTACAATAAATAAACAAATAAATAAATAAATATGTGGATAATCAGCTATCCATCTTCAGAAAGAACTCTCTCAGAACTGAGTGGCGGACACAGCCTCAGAATCGAAGAGTTGATTGTTCACCAATTCTGATTAGAAGTGCTAGGAAATGTCGTACTCCGATGTAGTTAGAGCCCTAGAATGTTTAAAGGGTTTGAATCAAGGAACTATTTCCTTAGTAGGAAGGTAATGCGTCTTCCTGATCCTTGTTCTGGCTTGAAGCACTGGTTTAGTTAAGAGTTCCTTGAGGATTGAGCAAGACCGACTGAATGTATTAGAACTGATAATTGGCGAAACCTCCTGACTTTTCAGAAAATGCTACCTTTATGGCGTTTGAAATAATCTCATCTTTCTTACGATAACCCTTTTGGAGTTTTAGTGAAGATCTTGCGTCAGAAAATTAAAAAGTCTTCCAAGGCTACACCAGTACAAGGATCCTTTGTGTTGAGAAAGAATCGCATTTGCCTTTAGAAGTCTATTAAAGGTGAAGTGATTTATGCCGCTGATTTTCTCGAAAACAAATGAAGAAATGTATTCTACAGTGTCCCCTTACAGTGTTTCGTTCTCCGGTGAAGTTCTCTCTACTGTTCCATATTGTCTTCCGCCCTTCTCAACAGCAACAAGTTCCGCACGTGCTGAGTTACGAGGTTACTAGTGGCTATTACAGTAATCCGTCAGTCGTCCAGGGTACATCAGCTGAGCAGAGTCTAGCAGGGTTACGCCACAGCTGACCACCGCGCTTGGAACTTTCGCTACACAAAGCTTGATTGTCGCTTGGCTGCCAAGACGCTCCCCAGGTTTAGAGGAAAGGCATAGCTTCTACAACCCTCCGTTCCGTAGCAAGTCGACACGATGCTCCGTAAATTCTCAAGTAGAAATTGTAAAAGCGGGTTTACAGAGGATGGTGTCACCTAGCCAGTCATGATAAAAAGCGAGAGGGGCGTACTATACTCGAGAAGACTACAGGTAGCCCACGGCACAAAAATGAAGTGGGTGGTTTCCACCTTCACCAGACAGACACTTCTCCCGGTAGATTAAGAACAATGAACGGCTAGCAGTGATCTAATGAGCTCTGGCGTAATTATAGGATGATTGGATGTGGCTGTGCCACAGGCCGCCGTGAATAATAGCTAGACATGAGCTCTGACACTTGGAGTGGGCTGCTCTCCAAGAACATCTATGAAAAATGATTTTTTGTATTCGACGTTGCGAATAGTAGTCGCTCATGTACTACTGAGAGTCCAAGATCTATAAATTTGTTATTTCAAGGCATGCACCCTAACTATTTATATGAGTAAAGGGAACATTAAATCACCATAAATAAGGCTCAGGCTAGAACCCCGTTGAGCTTGCGACCAATAGGACAAAATGCAGTGAAATAATCACAAACCAAGGAAACCTGAATGCGTCGTCAAGCCCCATCAGATGCCGTGAAAAAATGTTTCTGAAAATCTATCAGAAGCAGAACGTCATCAAACCTGCAGACCATCTAGGAACACTATAAAGGCTAACCACCGCGCCTTTAGTGTTTGAAACCCGACTTTTTTCAAGAAATCTGGTCTCTACCATTTTATAAGGCCAATTTAATATTAGGTTGGTGAAAAAGTCTTGCACCAAAAATTTTGAAAATTTTTCAAGATTTAACAGGAACTTCCATGGGCTGTTTGGTGCCATATAGTTGTAGCAGAAATATTCTAGAGTATTTCGCATACGTGACAATTTGCTTCTGAGGGCATATAGATACTACTACTGCAAAGAAGGCTGACCGACTCCGTGACTCGGACAAGGCTTCGCGACTGACTATCTCTCAGCCTCTCCTTGTTCGCTTTCGTAATAAGGACTTTCTCGAAAATGTCGTCACGGGAGATGAATCCTGGGTCTTCCTCGTTAACCATACCGGGAACATCAGAGGAAGGTAATGCTGTGCTGTTGATGCGATTCTCGAAGAACGCTCTATCGTGAGCTTCCCGACGACGGCACCGCAGTAACAGCGAACATCTACGCTACACAGCTGTAGAAGCTGAGCGAAGCCATGTCGCGCAAACGGTGGGGCGGAGGGATGCCGACCTTCTACACAATGCTCGCCCCCAGATTGCAAAGTGATCTCGCCAGAAGATGAAGGAGCTTAAGTGGAAGGTGCTTATCCACCCACCGCATTCGCCAGATCTCGCGCTACTACCTCTTTCGAGCTCTCAATCAAAACCTGAGGGATAGGTGCTTCAACGACCGAACCAAACTGGAATCCGAGGTGGAGCACTTCTTCGATTCACAGCTGACTTCATTCTGGAAGAAAGGATGTCGTGATCTCATCATCAAATGGCAGAAGGTTGTAGATGTAAACGGAAGCTACTTTGAAGATTGAAGTCGCTCACAGAAGAAGCAATAAAATTGTGAATGAAACGCTTTGGTGCAAGACTTTTTCACTAATCTAATATATGATCTTTTACAGTATTACCAGAAGTCCAGCGGCCTAGCCGCCGCTATATATCTGGTTGGGGACCTCGTCCCCAAATCCGAGAGTAGAACACCCCGCCAGTCTTCTTTCCTTCTTTGATCTGATCACAGTTAAAAACTGGTTTTACTATATAGAATAGTATGACCGGACTTGGTAGGGCAGAATCTTTAAAAATGCTCCTATGAAGCTTCTCCACTCCCATCTGATGTACGCGGTTTATTCTCCGAAGTACCCATTCTACGTGACAAAAAGGAGAACGCGAGAGTCCCAATCCAAAGTGCTAATCTGTAGAAACGAAAATATCAATTGTCCGACGGCAACAATCCCCTATATGTTTTAGGCTGTCCCATAAGTCCCCGCCGTTTTTTCAAAGGTTCATTGCGGGTTTCGCCGGCGGTCGCTTGCATAGCTCTATGCAACATTCAAAAGAGAATGACCAGAGCATGTATGACATTTCTTTTTTCATCCTGAATTTTGTCAATTTTTCGGTCGTTAAAGTGAAAAAGTGAAAAAGTAGCCACTTGCTCACTTGTTTTCTCCGCTTAAGTTTGGAATCCTTTGCGCAGTTTTTTATAGCATTTGAAAGACTGAGATGCTGAGGAGATGCTGTGTACTACAAGGATGCATGTTAGCCCTATTTGTTATTGATTTTTAGGTCATCAAATTGGGACGTCCGACTTTTCCGTCCGATATTTTACCGAAACTGCTGCTCTGCGGTAGGCCTTTATTGCTAAATGTTATATATCGTTCGAAAGAGAATGTCTTGCACTATAGGAATTCGTGTCGTGTTTATTGGCTCATTCTGATTTCCGTCGATTATCAACAAAATTATCAACATTGGTCTTCACCAACAACTCCTTCTCCTTGTTCAGTCTGTCTTGCTCAATTTTATGTGACGTGTGATATGACGCTCGAAAGCGCATGTCTTTTTCCACCAGAATGTATAGTTTGTTCTTCAACCATTTAAATTTTTGCTAATTTTCAGGTCATCAAAATGGAGCAGTGCCAGGTCGACAAGGATGAGTACTTCTGGCACCCGCTTCTCTTTGCTTTCAACCAGGGTTCTGGAGCGGCTAAGGCACTAGAACCCTGGTTGACCGTGCAAGCACTATTTTTCATCGCCAGTTACAATTCTGTGCAAAAATCGTTGAGGATGTCCGTGTGAAGAATGAACATCAGGAGTCAGCGAGTGGCGATTGCTGCCGGCCTGCTTGTCCGCCATCATTCATCACACGGACATATTCAACGATTTTTTGCAAAGAATTTTAATTGGCGATGAAAAATAGTGTTTGTGCGGTCAGCCAGGGTTCTAGTGCCTTAGCCGCACTAGAACCCTGGTTGAAAGCAAAGAGACGAGGGTGCCAGAAGTACTCATCCTTGTCGACTTGGCACTGCTCCTTTTTGATGACCTGAAAATTAGCAAAAATTTAAATGGTTGAAGAACAAACTATATATTCTGGTGGAAAAAGATAAGCGCTTTCGAGCGTCATATCACTCGTCATATAAAATTGAGCAAGGCAGACAGAACAAGGAGAAGGAATTGTTGGTGAAGATAATTTTCTCTTTTTGGAATTTTGTTGATATTCGACAGAAATCAGCATGAGCCAATAAACGCGACACGAATTCTTAGAACAATACATTATCTTTCGAACGACATATAACAATGAGCAAAAAGGTCCTACTACAGAGCAGGAGTTTCGATAAAAGTTCGGACGGAAAAGTCGGACGTCCCAATTTGATGACGTAAGAATCAATAGAGGACAAGTGAGCAAATAGGACCAACACGTGTTCTTGTAGTACAGAGCATTCCCTTCCAAATGCTATAAAAAACTGCTAAAAAAATTCGAACCTAAGCGGAGAGAACAAGTGCGCAAATGGCTACTTTTTCACTTTTTCACTTTAACGACCGAAAAATTGACAAAATTCAGAATGAATAAAGAAAAGTAATACACGTTCTGATAGAGCAAATCATTCCCTTTCGAATGCTTCATAGAGCTATGCAAGGGCGAAATCCGCAATAAATCGTAGAAAAAGAACGCCTTGGACTTATAGGACAACCTAACAATTACTGTAATCATTATCCCAACCCCCACCCCAATACAAATCTCTTTACCCATGTGCTCGCAGAGAAATGGGATGTGAGCTACGCACGCGCATGCTCATTGCACGAAGTGTTTAAAAGGTGTTCTGAACACCCAACGCATGTCGCGCAAAGTCTCATCTGTAGCACGTCTTCTGGATCTGGACGACGTCCCTGCCACGTGTTCAGAATCCCGACGCATGCTGCATAACGTATGCAACACATTTGCTGAATACGCCAGTGTCACCACGTTCCGTTCCGTTCACAACCCTTTTGCACTTGGGACGACGTCTGTAGCACGCCTTCAGCAACCCAACACACGTTGAATGATATTGAGAGAAAATACTGGTCCTCACTTATTGACGCCCCTAGTGGTCCCCTTTACTGGTCCCCTTTACTGTACCCTCTTACTAGTCCTCCTATACTGGTCTCCTTTTTCTGATCCCTTTTGCTGGTCCCGCTTATTCCCTGCGCACGTTGGACGATGTCTACAACAAGTCTACTGAGTCCCTACGCACGTTGGACGACGTCTTCATCACGTCTTTCGATCCCTGCGTTCGGCACTTGAAGCCCATCCATATCATCACGCGTTGTCCGCTCAAAATATTGTAAAATTGGACGATCCGCCGCCAAGGATATAGTTCGCCAACAATCTCCCATAGTTAAGCTCAAGGAAAACCCGGCTGGCATACGCCGCGCTGTAGAAGGCATTCCTAGGCTTTGGCCCTTTACTGTCGGACAACGTGAGCCTCGGATTAAGCGTACTATTTTCGAGTGAAATTAAATGTTTTTCAAATCGATTTCAACGACTTTCGAGCAAAATTTTAAGTCTTCTTTGAAAGTTGTAGCTTTCGATGTTTACTTCTCGAAAAAATTCAGAATGTCAAAAAAGGCCATCCAACGAAAATTATAAACAACCAGCAAGTTAAGCAAATCATGTACTCCAGTAGTACAGGGTGCGCCAAAATTATGGCAACAAGCTATTCAATTCGCCGAGAGAGAAAATGCGGTACTTTCGAGAAACCAACGATGCGATAGTGTTTATCAGTCTATTGTAAACTATACGCAACATGGAGATTCGAAGATATCTCCATCTGCATCGATATAGACTTTGAGACGCTTCGGGAAGGCATCGACGGCGGGACGCAAGTAAGGCGCGTTGAGCTCATCCCACGCCTTTCTTCAAAGGATCCACGGGACGGTGAGGTTTCCCGCAGGCTTTGGCTTCCAGAGCTGGCCAGGCCACGTAATCCATCGGATTTAAATCCGGGGAGTTGGCTGGCCACTCGTGGAAGCTGATGAAATGCGGAAAGTTGCCTTTGCACCAGTCTTGCAGCATTCTTGCTCTGTGAGCTGGAACTTCTTCATGTTTGAAGGTCCAGAAGGGTGCACGCGGGTCTTCTTGTAGGCCTTAAATCCCAGTTTACGGAAGATTCTTTTCAACGACGTCTCCATGATGTCCATTTTTCCGACAACCGGCGGACCGAGTACGTTGGCTTCCTGCGAATTCGTTCACGTACCTTCTTAATGTTGTCCGTAGTTGTCACAGATACGTGTCTTTCCCGTCCGGATCATCCTCGGTTCCCAGGTCTTCTTAGCCTCTGGTGAACCTATCCATAATAGTCTGAAGAACTCCAAGATGGTGGTGAATGTAGCGTGCCGAGAAGCCTTGACGGTAAAGCTCAATGATTTAAGAACGGTGGCACGAACGTTTCACTATTTTGAAAAACGACTTATTGTTATGTTCGACTGAGGTAGGCATGAACTAATTGACTCAATAAAAACAATAAGAGCACGAAAAAAAGCAGACGCTCCGAATAAAAGGTCAAATTGTTTGAACATGTGCTGTCACCATAATTTTGGCGCACCCTGTAATGCGATGCAAGTACAGAATAGGCAAATTAAGCGATACAACTATACAATGCGATAAACAACTACAATACAACAATCACTATTCAAAATGAGACAATGAGCAAGTTAAAGTAATTAATGTACTGTTGAATCTTCGCCCTGCAGCTGCTGTCATGTTTATCTTCATATGGAGGACGCAGTAATATTGACGAACACACTCAATAACTTCGGTAAGCGTCCTCTCCGCGACTGGATTGCTTAGGAGGCCCTCGCCGAAGTCTTCACTTTTGAAAAACGTTTTCCGCAGGATTAAGCGTATAAGGGTATGACCATAAAAATTTTAATGTGTAGTCTCATGAATGTTCGCAGGTCATCTGGTTTGTGAATCCTGGTGTAGTCCAGCCACGCGCCATTCATCTCTTCGTTGTCGCGAATTCCGTTCAAAGGTTCTTCAATGAACTTGCAAAAATTGGCACTGTTACAGGTGCCATCACTGATAATTTTCTTTCATGTTGTCTGCAAACTTGGTGGTGATGTCCGTTACTCCACGTGGTGCCACTGGAAACTGCTTGCTTTTGCAAGCCGAGCCAATCACGGACAATCGAATGCAGGCGACAGGCCCTAGTGACAGGCCGGCCTACGAATATCCTGTGTCACATCATATGGTTGATGACGTTACAGAGTTCTCGAGATATGCTACGGCGTCCGCGGGAGCCGACGCGCACTCGCAAAGCCCGGCGAGTGTGAGAAGTATGCGAGGGTCCCTGATGCGAGGACGGCATAGGGGGGGCAACTGAGCTAGTCCGAAAGTCCCGCAACGTAGGCAAGACCCGCGTAGCAACGTTGAATGTGGGTACGTTGACGGGCCGCTCGTGCGAGTTGGTATAAGCACTGGAGCGAAGAAAGATAGATTTCTGTGCGGTGCAGGAGACGAGGTGGTCCTGCAGCAAGTCAAGGGACATAGGACGTGGCTTCAAGGCCGTTCTATGTGGAAGTCCCAGGACCACCAGTGGTGTCGGTATGATCGTCTCCGAGCGTTTCCGTGACGCGATTGCAAGCGTAGAACGTTTCGATGACCGCTTGATGAAGATTGTTGTCGCCGTAGAAGAGCGACGATGTCATTTCTTTTCCGCGTATGCTCCGCAGACAGGTTGCTCCGAGCAAACCTAGGACGAGTTCTGGTCCCTGCTTGATGAGAAGACAGCGGAAGTGTCGTCACAAGACATGATTTTTGCGGCAGGTGACCTTAATGGTCACGTCGGAGCAACGAAAGAGCAGCTGTCATGGTGGTTTTGGCTATGGGTCACGCAACGCCGATGGTGAGCGTATACTTGAGTATGCAGACTCACATAACCTCACCACCGTGAATACCAAATTTCGAAAGCGTGACTCCCACCTCATCTCGTTTTATAGCGGGAACGCCAAAACGCAGATTGACTATGTCCTTGTTAGACGTCGTGACCAAGGCCTTGTCACAGACGCGAAGACCGTGCCGTATGAGACGGTTGCCACGCAACACCGTCCACTGATCTGCTCGCTGAAGATCACACCTCCGAGGTGTAAACGTGTCGAGCGGTGCGGGACGGCTAGAATTAAATGGTGGCGATTGAAGGAGAAGGAAGCAGCTGTTATTTCTCGCATTCGGTTGCCGACGGTAACAACTGTCGACGAAACCTGGAAAGAGGCTACCGATGCGATAACCCGGGCTGCATGCCTCGAACTCGGCACAACGAAGCCTGGACGGCGTTGGGTCGACAAGCAGGCTTGGCTGTGGACTGACGATGTCAGAGAGAAGGTCAGGGAAAAGAAACGGCTGTATCACGTATTTATCGGTGACAAAACAGTTTGTAATTGGCGGAATTATCGAGAAGCGAGGAAAGCGGCAAAGAAGGCAGTGGCTGCTGCTAAAGCCGCATACTACGCTGAAGTCAGCGAAAAACTGCAAACGCTCGATGGTGAGCGCTATCTTTACCGACTCGCCAAGGCTCGCTGTCGCCAAGCAGAAGACATCGAGAAGTTCTTTGGCATTAACGATGAGAACGGCCATCTTCTGGATCGTAAAAGGGCTGTGAAGCGATGGCGCGACTACTTCGAGGAAATCTCGAATGTAGAATTTGAACATCCTGCCGTTCCTTTTGCTTCACCTGTATACGGTTCCGTTCAGAAGATCACAGTGAGCGAAACTGAAGCAGCCCTGAGGAAGATGAAGTCAGGCAAAGCCACTGGTCCAGATGACCTGTGGAAGTCGAAGGGCTGGTGCCCTGCTGACTGGCTGACAGACTTTTTCAATCAGGTTGTTGCTGAGAAGAAAGTGCCTGAGAGTTGGCAGCAAAGCACGACTATCCCGATTTGGAAGAAGAAAGGCAGCCCTGCGGACTGCGCTAGCTACCGTCCGATTCGCCTACTTTCGCACACCATGAAAGTCTTTGAGCGAATTGTCGATAGACGTATCCGGGATGTCGTCCAGCTTTCCAATAATCAGTGTGGTTTCGTTGCCAGCTGTGGGACGGTTGATGCCATGCACGCCGTTCGTCTTCTGCTAGAGAAGCACCGAGAAAAACAGAAACCGGTGCATTTCGCCTTCCTGGACTTGGAGAAGGCCTTCGACCGCGTCCCGCGAGAAGTTATATGATACGCTTTGCGACGACACGGCGTTCCTGAAGAGCTTATTGAGTGGGTGCACATCCTGTACTCGTGCCCAATAAGCCGAGTACGAGCACCAGCGGGTACCTCGATGGAGTTTCCAATCTCTGTCGGAGTGCACCAGGGATCTGCGCTCTTCCCACTGCTCTTCGTGGTCGTCATGGATGCAATTACACGCGATCTCCAAAGGGCAGCTCCTTGGACGCTGCAGTATGCCGATGACGTCATGCTTGCATGCGAAGACAAAGCAGAGCTCGAGCGACAGGCACAGGAATGGTGCGATCGCTTGGCATTGTTCGGACTCAAGCTAAACGTCAAAAAGACGGAGTACCTGACGACTGATGTGAATGAGCTCGGAACTATCAAGATCAATGGTACTGACCTCTCACGAGTCACATCTTTCAAGTATCTCGTGTCAACAGTTACGCCCTATGGCAGTCTAAATTTGGAGGTGAATGCGCGCGTAAGTGCAGCCTGGTCCAAATGGCGGTCGCTGACTGGGGTTCTCTGCGATAAGACAATACCCGAGTACCTCAAGTCGAAGGTTTATAGAACAGTCGTCCGCCCAATAGCGACGTACGGTGCTGAGTGCTGGCCCGTGACGAGGGAAATTGAAAGCCGCCTCAGTGTAATGGAGACAAAGATGTTAAGGTGGACGGCCGGAGTAACGCGATTGGACCGCGTTCGCAATGACACCATACGACAGAGGTTCGGTGTCGTCCCGATAGCCGACAAGTTGCGCGAAGCTCGTCTACGATGGTATGGCCACGTCCTTCGCGCTAACGACGACACCGTCTGTAAGATTGGCCTAAATCTTGAAGTCCCTGGAAAACGGCGCAGAGGACGCCCGAAGCAACGTTCGCTAGACACGTTGCACTTGGACTTAAAGATAGCTGGTGTGCATCCTGATCAAGCATTTGATCGGGAGAAATGGCGTCACCACACCAGAAGAGCGGACTCCGCCACCAAGCGGGACAAACGCTACTGAAAATGAATGTTGTCTGCAAACTTGGCAGATCGCCCAATGACAAGAAAGAGTAGAGGGGTCCGTTTTTATGATAAGCATTGCAGAGGAATGTTGAATTTGTTTTGAAAAGCGTTGAATTTGATTTTGAAAACGTTGAATTGCAACTCAAAATGGTATATGTAGTAAGACGTCATGACTAACTAAATCATATAGACCCACACGAACGAAGACAATGTAAAAAGCCACTGCACGGCTGCGACGGTGCCTCAAAAACGACTACGACCGGCTATGTATGGAAGGGCGAGGGATGGTCTTTATGTACGAATGGCTACCGCGCCCGCTCCAGCGAGTGTGACGTGGGCGGCGGGCTCCGCCGCGGTCGTACGAGTTACCACTGATAGCCCGTTATAAACGGTAGATTGAAGCACTTCAGGGTATTTTTCCGCATTTGAGGCATTTCGACGATTAGAGCCATGGAGAATCCATAGGAGAATGATGTGTTTATGGGAAACGTTGCCCGTGATCCTGAGGTTTGAAAATGTTCGCTAATGTGCTATACAGACCTTATTTTCTTTCCTGATTGTAAAAAAGTACTCTTAGGCACCTATTTGTTTGACGTGGGAAGCACTAAACTGCTTGATGCCTGGTCGGTGTAAGTCGTTGCTCAATTTACACATGTATCTATGAAAGTCACGTGGAATTAAGATGTGTGGCGTATCCCCAATCAGCTTGTCTGGTCTCGGCCTTTAATCCTTTTATTTGCCACATGCACTGAACTTGTAGTACAAAAACAAACAAGGTCCAATGGTTATCTATCTCCAGATGAAGCTTCGTGAGGGAAAGCTAGAAGTGAAACGCTGTCGCAGTGAAAATCATTTTGTATACTCTCGCCAACATATGATGTGAAAGTGAAAAGTCCTGTTGAAAATGGTTACCCACTGTGGGGGTATCTTCAAAGAGAAAACAAGCGGCAACAGTAATTCCACCCGCGATTTCAGACGTTTGTGAAACCAAATTTTTATACTTTATACTTTATTTCAACACGAGTGTTGCCACCGTGTGTTGACATAATGCAGAACCATTGAAACATAAAACGTACCAGTGTAACAAGCCATTCAAAGGTTATAAAATGCTAAAATTTAACATTCTAAAAATAGTCAAACAGGAACCAAAAAAAGAGAAGAGAGAACTGGACATGAAGTAGAACAAAAGAGAGAACCAAACAAAAGAACTGTCACTTCCTTCCCATATCCGAACTAGAGCTAGCCAGGACAGCGCTGGAATATCTTTTTGCCGTAGCTGGTTTCATACTAAGAAGACCTTTGGCGACCAACCGATTGAAGGTGGGTAGGACTCTGTTGCTGAATAACCGAGACCTGGTACATGTCCTAGAAAATGAACGTCTAAGTTTAATAGAGCCACCACGAGTGACTGAGGAATTAGTTCCAACAAAGAAGTCATTGGGATTCAACTGCACTAAACCTCTCAAGATCTTATATGCCATTAGGACGTCGTGAATGTCTCGCCTACTCTCAAGGCTACTAAGATTAAACAACTTGCATCGCTCTGCCCTTCCAGGCATTGATCTATAGTCCATATTGAGGCAACGGATTGCCAACTTTCTTGTAAAATTATTTTGAACGCTTTACATTAAAAGGGTATCCTTCTTAGACAGGGGGTTAAACACCGCAGTACCGGACTCCACATGAGGACGAACGTACGTTTTATAGCCCTTATTAAAGTATGGACATCACTAGTCCTTAGTGCTTTGAAAAGATTATATATCCGAGCATTAGCTTTACCAACGATGTTTTTGCAATGAGAGGAGAAGGACAAGTTATCAGAAATGATCAACCCCAGGTCACGAACATTCTTAGCTACTTTAAGTACGACCTCGCCAATTTTATAATTAGGACTAAAACGAGAGTTACCAATGCTTAAAACGTTGGACTTATTAGGGGCTAGAGGGAGACCATGCACAATCGACCAGTTGTTAACGAGATCAATAGCTGCTTGCAGTACCTCGCAATCCTCCTGTTTCTCAATAACTCTATAAATCTTTAAATCATCAGCATACATTTGAACAGAGATTCCATTGGACAAAAGCTCGAAAGGGAGATCCCGTGTGTAGATGTGAAACAGTAGAGGGGATAGCACCCCACCTTGAGGGATACCACTGGGAGCTGGGTATACCTTGGATAGAGTCTGCCCCAACTGCACTTGATACGTGCGATTGCACAAAAAATTCTTGAATCCATAGGATTATCCTATGATGAATACCAATTTGTTCCAACTTGTCTATAAGACCGGCGTGAGGAACCTTATCGAAGGCTTTAGCAAAATCAAAATATACAGCATGAACTTGCGCCTTAGCATCGACAGCTCTGGTCCAATCTTTAGGCGCAGAAAGCAGTGCCGTTTCAGTGGACTTACCTCTGGAGAAACCATGTTGACAGTCAGAAATTATTCTATGTTTGTCCAGGTGCTGCAGAAGGCGCTTCTTAAGAATTTTCTCGAATACCCTACAGAAAATAGACGTGATACTAACCGGTCGATAATTTTGAAAGGAGCTGCAGGGAGGCTTTTTGGGAATAAGTTATGAACGAATGCTTCCAACGCCTAGGAACATGTCACTCCATGTAGGAAAGATTAAATAAGTATTCGAGGGGGGTAAGCAATGTATGCCAGAATTCTCTTGATAAAGACCAAAGGAATACCGTCAGATGTCATATTGTGGGACCCTTCCCAGCTGGACAGAGTTTCAACTATTTCATCCTTGTGAAACCAGACTCCATCTTCCATACACGGAAACAAAGAAACATTGGGGTCAAAGAAGTTGGAAATTTGATGATAATCGTGCGAAAACGCAGCCTGAAATAACTCAGCAAGCAACTCAGCCTTATCCTCATCCTTGTGCTCCGCTACACCATCAGCAGTTAGAAGGCTAGGTATGTGAGGATAATCCTTAATCTAGCGTTGATGTATTTGTAGAACTTGGACACTCGATTAGAGGCAAGTATTTTCTTTTCAACATATGAGTTGAATTTCCTAAGAGCTTTATGTAGCCTAAAGCTGCAGCTTCTATACAACGACCACGCCAGAGGCGAGTCATGAGTAGCCGCTGCACTCCATGCTAAATCGCGCTTAGAAATCGACCTGGCAAGGTAGCCTGGCAACCGAGGACTAGAATTGAGAAGTTTACGTACTGGGACAAAAGAGTCAATAACGTGATGAAGGATGATAATGAATGTTTCATTTGCCTCATCAACATTTTTGGCTATCCTGAAAATGCCTAACCAATCAATATCCGATAGGTGGTCATAAATTTTTTGGAAATTGGCAGCCTTGAAATCACGGACCAATCTAGGCCTGGATGGAATATTCTTAACATCAAGGGTAAATCGAATCCCGATCGCTATTACCGACCGGGGGCGAATCCTCAACATCTTTCACAAGAGAACGTTCATTACTTAGGATAAGATCTAAACACACCTCTGGTTGACTTATCAACATGTTGCTTAAAGGAATGGCAGTTAAAAACGTCAACGAAGCAGGAGGATATGTGAGAGACTGTAGAGTGATTGTGCTTGGACCAATCAATATCCGAAAGATTGAAAACACCTAGAGATATGCAAGGGTGTGAACAAGAATCAAAATTACTTATAACCTTACTAAGCTGAAGCGAGCTAGAAAAACTGCAGTTTGGTGCACGGTAAACTAGAACAAACTGAATAGTCCTACCGGAAACGGCAATATCTGAAAAAAATACTTCATATGCATTTGGAGAGGACTTATTAAAAACGCTGACCATGGAAAAAGAAGACCTGGCAAGAAGTAATACTCCCCCTCCTTTCCTATGTGACCTATAACATCTTAAAGCCTTGTAATGAGAATGAGCAGCCCCTAGAAGAGGCGCAAGCTGATTAACAGATTTGAGCCAGGACTCAGTTATGAAAACCAGGTCGTAACTGCCATACAACAGAGTGTCTGAAATCACAAACGTCTGAAATCGCGGGTGGAATTACTGTTGCCGCTTGTTTTCTCTTTGAAGATACCCC
This sequence comes from Heligmosomoides polygyrus bakeri, assembly GCA_947359475.1. NCBI lineage: Eukaryota > Metazoa > Nematoda > Chromadorea > Rhabditida > Heligmosomidae > Heligmosomoides > Heligmosomoides polygyrus. Next base: position 63,399,141 of record OX375866.1, on the reverse strand, counting down.
CACAGTGGGTAACCATTTTCAACAGGACTTTTCACTTTCACATCATATGTTGGTGAG
>OX375866.1:63374585-63398884 GCA_947359475.1 Heligmosomoides polygyrus bakeri | reverse complement strand
AGGAACCAAAAAAAGAGAAGAGAGAACTGGACATGAAGTAGAACAAAAGAGAGAACCAAACAAAAGAACTGTCACTTCCTTCCCATATCCGAACTAGAGCTAGCCAGGACAGCGCTGGAATATCTTTTTGCCGTAGCTGGTTTCATACTAAGAAGACCTTTGGCGACCAACCGATTGAAGGTGGGTAGGACTCTGTTGCTGAATAACCGAGACCTGGTACATGTCCTAGAAAATGAACGTCTAAGTTTAATAGAGCCACCACGAGTGACTGAGGAATTAGTTACAACAAAGAAGTCATTGGGATTCAACTGCACTAAACCTCTCAAGATCTTATATGCCATTAGGACGTCGTGAATGTCTCGCCTACTCTCAAGGCTACTAAGATTAAACAACTTGCATCGCTCTGCCCTTCCAGGCATTGATCTATAGTCCATATTGAGGCAACGGATTGCCAACTTTCTTGTAAAATTATTTTGAACGCTTTACATTAAAAGGGTATCCTTCTTAGACAGGGAGTTAAACACCGCAGTACCGGACTCCACATGAGGACGAACGTACGTTTTATAGCCCTTATTAAAGTATGGACATCACTAGTCCTTAGTGCTTTGAAAAGATTATATATCCGAGCATTAGCTTTACCAACGATGTTTTTGCAATGAGAGGAGAAGGACAAGTTATCAGAAATGATCAACCCCAGGTCACGAACATTCTTAGCTACTTTAAGTACGACCTCGCCGATTTTATAATTAGGACTAAAACGAGAGTTACCAATGCTTAAAACGTTGGACTTATTAGGGGCTAGAGGGAGACCATGCACAATCGACCAGTTGTTAACGAGATCAATAGCTGCTTGCAGTACCTCGCAATCCTCCTGTTTCTCAATAACTCTATAAATCTTTAAATCATCAGCATACATTTGAACAGAGATTCCATTGGACAAAAGCTCGAAAGGGAGATCCCGTGTGTAGATGAGAAACAGTAGAGGGGATAGCACCCCACCTTGAGGGATACCACTGGGAGCTGGGTATACCTTGGATAGAGTCTGCCCCAACTGCACTTGATACGTGCGATTGCACAAAAAAATCTTGAATCCATAGGATTATCCTATGATGAATACCAATTTGTTCCAACTTGTCTATAAGACCGGCGTGAGGAACCTTATCGAAGGCTTTAGCAAAATCAAAATATACAGCATGAACTTGCGCCTTAGCATCGACAGCTCTGGTCCAATCTTTAGGCGCAGAAAGCAGTGCCGTTTCAGTGGACTTACCTCTGGAGAAACCATGTCGACAGTCAGAAATTATTCTATGTTTGTCCAGGTGCTGCAGAAGGCGCTTCTTAAGAATTTTCTCGAATACCCTACAGAAAATAGACGTGATACTAACCGGTCGATAATTTTGAAAGGAGCTGCAGGGAGGCTTTTTGGGAATAAGCTATGAACGAATGCTTCCAACGCCTAGGAACATGTCACTCCATGTAGGAAAGATTAAATAAGTATTCGAGGGGGTGAGCAATGTATGCCAGAATTCTCTTGATAAAGACCAAAGGAATACCGTCAGATGTCATATTGTGGGACCCTTCCCAGCTGGACAGAGTTACAACTATTTCATCCTTGTGAAACCAGACTCCATCTTCCATACACGGAAACAAAGAAACATTGGGGTCAAAGAAGTTGGAAATTTGATGATAATCGTGCGAAAACGCAGCCTGAAATAACTCAGCAAGCAACTCAGCCTTATCCTCATCCTTGTGCTCCGCTACACCATCAGCAGTTAGAAGGCTAGGTATGTGAGGATAATCCTTAATCTTAGCGTTGATGTATTTGTAGAACTTGGACACTCGATTAGAGGCAAGTATTTTCTTTTCAACATATGAGTTGAATTTCCTAAGAGCTTTATGTAGCCTAAAGCTGCAGCTTCTATACAACGACCACGCCAGAGGCGAGTCATGAGTAGCCGCTGCACTCCATGCTAAATCGCGCTTAGAAATCGACCTGGCAAGGTAGCCTGGCAACCGAGGACTAGAATTGAGAAGTTTACGTACTGGGACAAAAGAGTCAATAACGTGATGAAGGATGATAATGAATGTTTCATATGCCTCATCAACATTTTTGGCTATCCTGAAAATGCCTAACCAATCAATATCCGATAGGTGGTCATAAATTTTTTGGAAATTGGCAGCCTTGAAATCACGGACCAATCTAGGCCTGGATGGAATATTCTTAACATCAAGGGTAAATCGAATCCCGATCGCTATTACCGACCGGGGGCGAATCCTTAACATCTTTCACAAGAGAACGTTCATTACTTAGGATAAGATCTAAACACACCTCTGGTTGACTTATCAACATGTTGCTTAAAGGAATGGCAGTTAAAAACGTCAACGAAGCAGGAGGATATGTGAGAGACTGTAGAGTGATTGTGCTTGGACCAATCAATATCCGAAAGATTGAAATCACCTAGAGCTATGCAAGGGTGTGAACAAGAATCAAAATTACTTATAACCTTACTAAGCTGAAGCGAGCTAGAAAAACTGCAGTTTGGTGCACGGTAAACTAGAACAAACTGAATAGTCCTACCGGAAACGGCAATATCTGAAAAAATTACTTCATATGCATTTGGAGAGGACTTATTAAAAACGCTGACCATGGAAAAAGAAGACCTGGCAAGAAGTAATACTCCCCCTCCTTTCCTATGTGACCTATCACATCTTAAAGCCTTGTAATGAGAATGAGCAGCCCCTAGAAGAGGCGCAAGCTGATTAACAGATTTGAGCCAGGACTCAGTTATGAAAACCAGGTCGTAACTGCCATACAACAGAGTGTCTGAAATCACAAACGTCTGAAATCGCGGGTGGAATTACTGTTGCCGCTTGTTTTCTCTTTGAAGATACCCCCACAGTGGGTAACCATTTTCAACAGGACTTTTCACTTTCACATCATATGTTGGTGAGAGTATACAAAATGATTTTCACTCCGACAGCGTTTCACTTCTAGCTTTCCCTCACGAAGCTTCATCTGGAGATAGATAGCCGTTGGACCTTGTTTGTTTTTGTACTACAAGTTCAGTGCCTGTGGCAAATAAAAGGATTAAAGGCCGAGACCAGACAAGCTGATTGGGGATACGCCACACATCTTAATTCCACGTGACTTTCATAGATACACGTTTAAATTGAGCAACGACTTACACCTACCAGGCATCAAGCAGTTTAGTGCTTCCCACGTCAAACAAATAGGTGCCTAAGAGTACTTTTTTACAATCAGGAAAGAAAATAAGGTCTGCATAGCACATTAGCGAACATTTTCAAACCTCAGGATCACGGGCGACGTTTCCCATAAACACATCATTCTCCTATGGATTCTCCATGGCTCTAATCGTCGAAATGCCTCAAATGCGGAAAAATACCCTGAAGTGCTTCAATCTACCGTTTATAACGGGCTATCAGTGGTAACTCGTACGACCGCGGCGGAGCCCGCCGCCCACGTCACACTCGCTGGAGCGGGCGCGGTAGCCATTCGTACATAAAGACCATCCCTCGCCCTTCCATACATAGCCGGTCGTAGTCGTTTTTGAGGCACCGTCGCAGCCGTGCAGTGGCTTTTTTACATTGTCTTCGTTCGTGTGGGTCTATATGATTTAGTTAGTCATGACGTCTTACTACATATACCATTTTGAGTTGCAATTCAACGTTTTCAAAATCAAATTCAACGCTTTTTAAAACAAATTCAACATTCCTCTGCAATGTTTATCATAAAAACGGACCCCTCTACTCTTTCTTGTCATTGGGCGATCTGCCAAGTTTGCAGACAACATGAAAGAAAATTATCAGTGATGGCACCTGTAACAGTGCCAATTTTTGCAAGTTCATTGAAGAAGCTTTGAACCGAATTCGCGACAACGAAGAGATGAATGGCGCGTGGCTGGACTACACCAGGATTCACAAACCAGATGACCTGCGAACATTCATGAGACTACACATTAAAATTTTTATGGTCATACCCTTATACGCTTAATCCTGCGGAAAACGTTTTTCAAAAGTGAAGACTTCGGCGAGGGCCTCCTAAGCAATCCAGTCGCGGAGAGGACGCTTACCGAAGTTATTGAGTGTGTTCGTCAATATTACTGCGTCCTCCATATGAAGATAAACATGACAGCAGCTGCAGGGCGAAGATTCAACAGTACATTAATTACTTTAACTTGCTCATTGTCTCATTTTGAATAGTGATTGTTGTATTGTAGTTGTTTATCGCATTGTATAGTTGTATCGCTTAATTTGCCTATTCTATACTTGCATCGCATTACAGGGTGCGCCAAAATTATGGTGACAGCACATGTTCAAACAATTTGACCTTTTATTCGGAGCGTCTGCTTTTTTTCGTGCTCTTATTGTTTTTATTGAGTCAATTAGTTCATGCCTACCTCAGTCGAACATAACAATAAGTCGTTTTTCAAAATAGTGAAACGTTCGTGCCACCGTTCTTAAATCATTGAGCTTTACCGTCAAGGCTTCTCGGCACGCTACATTCACCACCATCTTGGAGTTCTTCAGACTATTATGGATAGGTTCACCAGAGGCTAAGAAGACCTGGGAACCGAGGATGATCCGGACGGGAAAGACACGTATCTGTGACAACTACGGACAACATTAAGAAGGTACGTGAACGAATTCGCAGGAAGCCAACGTACTCGGTCCGCCGGTTGTCGGAAAAATGGACATCATGGAGACGTCGTTGAAAAGAATCTTCCGTAAACTGGGATTTAAGGCCTACAAGAAGACCCGCGTGCACCCTTCTGGACCTTCAAACATGAAGAAGTTCCAGCTCACAGAGCAAGAATGCTGCAAGACTGGTGCAAAGGCAACTTTCCGCATTTCATCAGCTTCCACGAGTGGCCAGCCAACTCCCCGGATTTAAATCCGATGGATTACGTGGCCTGGCCAGCTCTGGAAGCCAAAGCCTGCGGGAAACCTCACCGTCCCGTGGATCCTTTGAAGAAAGGCGTGGGATGAGCTCAACGCGCCTTACTTGCGTCCCGCCGTCGATGCCTTCCCGAAGCGTCTCAAAGTCTATATCGATGCAGATGGAGATATCTTCGAATCTCCATGTTGCGTATAGTTTACAATAGACTGATAAACACTATCGCATCGTTGGTTTCTCGAAAGTACCGCATTTTCTCTCTCGGCGAATTGAATAGCTTGTTGCCATAATTTTGGCGCACCCTGTACTACTGGAGTACATGATTTGCTTAACTTGCTGGTTGTTTATAATTTTCGTTGGATGGCCTTTTTTGACATTCTGAATTTTTTCGAGAAGTAAACATCGAAAGCTACAACTTTCAAAGAAGACTTAAAATTTTGCTCGAAAGTCGTTGAAATCGATTTGAAAAACATTTAATTTCACTCGAAAATAGTACGCTTAATCCGAGGCTCACGTTGTCCGACAGTAAAGGGCCAAAGCCTAGGAATGCCTTCGACAGCGCGGCGTATGCCAGCCGGGTTTTCCTTGAGCTTAACTATGGGAGATTGTTGGCGAACTATATCCTTGGCGGCGGATCGTCCAATTTTACAATATTTTGAGCGGACAACGCGTGATGATATGGATGGGCTTCAAGTGCCGAACGCAGGGATCGAAAGACGTGATGAAGACGTCGTCCAACGTGCGTAGGGACTCAGTAGACTTGTTGTAGACATCGTCCAACGTGCGCAGGGAATAAGCGGGACCAGCAAAAGGGATCAGAAAAAGGAGACCAGTATAGGAGGACTAGTAAGAGGGTACAGTAAAGGGGACCAGTAAAGAGGACCACTAGGGGCGTCAATAAGTGAGGACCAGTATTTTCTCTCAATATCATTCAACGTGTGTTGGGTTGCTGAAGGCGTGCTACAGACGTCGTCCCAAGTGCAAAAGGGTTGTGAACGGAACGGAACGTGGTGACACTGGCGTACTCAGCAAATGTGTTGCATAACTAAAGAACAAACTATATATTCTGGTGGAAAAAAGACATGCGCTTTCGAGCGTCATATCACACGTCATATAAAATTGAGCAAGACAGACTGAACAAGGAGAAGGAGTTGTTGGTGAAGACCAATGTTCGGTGAAGCTGTACCAGACTTAACTTCGAAAAACGAAGCACTGACTTGTTCATCGGCACACCTTTGCCAGTCATTGTAAAACAAGTTGTATAGGCCAGTTACGCACTCAAATCGCCTTCGCGACAGCCCGTATGAGTAGGATGCGTGGAGCATCCCAAAACGGATTGAATGACGCCCTCGTTTATCTTTTGCTTGGGCTATGCAATGAGTTGCAGTGGCCAGGCATTCTGCTAAATTTCAAAAACAGAAATACCCTGGTCCGTGGAAAATCAGCACGTCCACCTCAAACAGTTGTGGGGAATATGTACCTCGAAGCAAGTAAAGAGTCTAATAATAATAAGAAGAAGCGTGAAGAATCTCTAAAGCTGGATGGAGAAATCGCGGCCAACAATGTTTTTTCACTGGCTATCGACTCAAGGGTGAGACTAGATGATCTCGTATTTCCTCCTTTGATGGCAAAATACAGTTCGTTCATTATCCCCTTAATCTTGAATGGTGTCGGTACCTCCACAAGAAAGTGCGTTAGGAGGGCGCGATTAGAAGACGCGACCAAACTGATAGATATACCTCCTAGTAGGCTCAAAAGTCGCCTGGTGCGTAACCTGCCGTACGACCGAATCCGCGCGACCTCGCATGATTTTTGGGGTTGACTACATAATGAAGCGATAGCTGTGGAGATGGTACGTCGCTGAAATAATGTGTTCTTTCTACGTTCGAGTTGTGGAACACCGAAGAGCAAGTGAAGTAAAATTCTAGATCTGAGACCTAAACCTCCTGCAATGCACTGGAGGGTTTCTCGATACAGAGAGGAGCCGAGGCTAAATCGGAGGAAAGAATGCGCTTCTAACGATAATGCGCGTGCTCACTCCTTACACCAGTCTTACTTTTCAAAATTGTACCCCTTGTGTGAACATTCTGAGGAGGAGGAAAGACCCCTTGTGTGGTCTTCTCTCGTCCTCTCAATGTTCACACAAGGGGGTACGACCACACAAGGGATCTTCTCTCGTCCTCAGAATGTTGGGGTTGTCACCATCTCTCTCTTGCTGGCACGGATGCTGTTCAACGATTTTTGAAATTTTGCCAGATTCGGTGCGATGTTCGACCTAGTAGTCCTTGCGTAAGTCTGGACCTTTCAGAGACTCAAGAAGGCGAACTCGCCGAAGCGTCAGTCAAGAAGGCTGGCTAATAGTATCGGGTCCGAGCTCAGCGCAACAGTGATGTCGGCATTATTTTGTTATTCATTCATTCATTCATCGACATCATTCACTGCCGAGCTTCAGCGAGGGTAAAACCTGGCAGCTACTAATTTGAATGAGTAGGAAGTATGCGTAATCAAGCAGAAGTTTTTATCCTTGATGCCAATTTCGACTTTTTTATTCCTTCTTCTTTTTTTGAGCTCTTATACCCTTTCTCACAACGACTCCGCTATTCGACGCTAAACTCGGAAAGCGAAAAAGTGACAGTTCTAATTGCTAATACCTTCTAAAATGTTTTCCTTTCTGGATCGCAACACGGCCCGCTGATTTTTGTGGACTTTTGATAAATGGCTATCGAACACATGGTCAGAGCTCATTCTTTTCGCCGCTGTTCTGCATAGCCTCAACTGCTGCTGCGATAATAGCCAATTCCCTAAAAATTGCTCACTGAGATGGCATATTGTGCGCAAAAAACCGTCGAGTGTCAGATGGATCTGCTGCCGAGACTTTCAAGAAACCGAGTATTGGAAACTGAACCCTGTGCATTCTGGGACACCGAAATAATGCTCGATTCGCTCTATCCTACTATATCTACACATAGTCAGACATCCACAATTTCCCAAAAAAACACGATTTAGTACACTCTTCAGGGCGGTGGCGATGTCCGTTCCTCCACGTGGTGCCACTGGAAACTGTTCGCTCTGCCAGCTAAGCCGATCACGAACATTCGATTGCAGGCGACAGGCCCTTGTGACAGGCCGGCCTACGAAGACCCATGTCACATCACTTGGTGTATGACTGTTCACGTTTATCGAGGCGTCCGCGGGAGCCGACGCGCACTCGCAAAGCCCGGCGAGTGTGGAAAGTATGCGAGGGTCCCTGATGCGAGGACGGCATCGGGGGGGGGGGGGGCAACTGAGCTAGTCCGAAAGTCCCGCAACGTAGGCAAGACCCGCGTAGCAACGTTGAATGTGGGTACGTTGACGGGCCGCTCGTGCGAGTTGGTTGAAGCACTGGAGCGTAGAAGAGTTGATTTCTGTGCGGTGCAGGAGACGAGGTGGTCCTGCCACAAGTCAAGGGACATAGGACGAGGCTTCAAGGCCGTTCCATGTGGAAGTCCCAGGACCACCAGTGGTGTCGGAATAATCGTCTCCGAACGATTTCGTGCCTCGATTGTAAGCGTTGAGCGCTTTGACGATCGACTGATGAAGATCGTTGAAGGAGCGACTCTATCACTTCTTCTCTGCGTATGCTCCGCAGACCGGCTGCTCGGATCAAGCCAAGCAAGTTTTGGAGCCTGCTTGGTGAGAAGACAGCAGAGGTACCTTCAAAGGTGTCATCATAGTCGCTGGTGACCTTAACGGGCACGTCGGCGCGACGAAAGACGGGTACGGCTGTTATGGTGGGTTCGGTTACGGATCGCGTAACGCAGATGGTGAGCGTATCCTTGAATATGCGGAATCGCACAACCTCACCATAGTGAACACCGTATTTCGCAAACGCGATTCCCACCTCATCTAGTTCTATAGCGGGAACACCAGGACTCAGATATACTTTGTCCTTGTGAAGGATCGAGACCGAAGTCTTGTCACAGACGCGAAGGTCGTGCCGTATGAGACGGTCGCCCCACAGCATCGACCGCTGATCTGTACTTTAAAGATCGCCCCTCCGAGGCTGAAGCAGGTCGAGGATGCGGTGCACCAAGAACCAAGTGGTGGCGAATGAAAGAGAAGGAAGCAGCTGTGATTTCTCGCGTGCGGTTACCAACAGTGACAACTGTCGACGAAACTTGGGAGAAGGCGACCGACGCGATTCGTCACGCTGCACGGTCGGAGCTCGGCATCACGAAGCCTGGACGACGGAAGCTTGACAAGCGGGCATGGCTGTGGATAGATGACGTGAAAGCCAAAGTTCGAGAGAAGAAGACGCTCTATCACGTGTTTCTCGGCGAAAAAACAGCCGTTAACTGGCAGAAGTACCAAGAAGCGAAGAAAGCTGCAAAGAAGGCCGTGGCTGTTGCAAAAGCTACTCATTATTTAGTTGTCAACGAGAACCTCGAGTCGCGCGATGGTGAGCGGTATCTGTACCGACTCGCAAAGAATCGCCATCGCCAGACTGAGGACATCGAGAAGTTCCTCGGCATCAATGATGAGAACGGCCATCTTCTTATGGACCGCAAGAAGGCATTGCTTGCGATGGCGCGATTACTTTGAGGAAATCTCTACAGTAGAATTTCCTCATCCAGCCATCCCCTCAACGGCTCCAACCCACGGCCCCGTTCAGTAGATCACCGTGGAGGAGATTGAAGCGGCTTTGAAGAAAATGAGGCCAGGCAAAGCGACTGGGCCCGACGACGTGGCAGCAGAACTGTGGAAGTCGAAGTTTTGGTACCCTGCTGAGTGGTTGGCGAAGTTCTTTAATCAGGTTGTGGCGGAGAAAAAAGTGCCTGAGTGTTGGCGCCAAAGTACGACGATTCCGATTTGGAAGAAGAAGGGCAGTCCTGCAGATTGCTCCAATTACCTTCCAATTCGTTTGCTTTCGCACAGCATGAAGATCTTTGAGCGAATTGTCGACGGACGAATTCGTGACATCGTCCAGCTTTCCAGCAATCAGTGCGACTTAGTGGCTAGCTGCGGCACCATTGATGCCATACACGCCGCCCGCCTCCTGATAGAGAAGCATCGCGAGAAACAGAAGTCGGTGCATATCGCCTTCCTCGACTTGGAAGGCCTTTGTTTGACCGCGTACAGCGTGAAGTGATACGGTACGCCTTGCGACATCATGGAATTCCTGAAGAGCTCATAGAGTGGGTGCGAATTCTCTACTTTTGTCCAAAGAGTCGAGTTCAAGCTGCAGCTGGAACCTCGATGGAGTTTCCCATCTCTGTCGGGGTACATCAGGGTTCTGCGCTTTCCCCACTCCTCTTTGTTGTCGTCATGGATGCCATCACACGAGATCTTCAGAACCCCATCCCTTGGACGTTGCTTTATGCTGATGACATAATGCTCGCTAGCGAAGATAAAGATGAACTCGAGCGAGAGGTGCAAGCTTGGTGTGATCGCTTGGAGCGGTTTGGACTCAAATTGAACGTGAAGAAGACCGAATATCTTACGACGGACGTTACTGAGTCCAGCTCCATCATGATAACGGCATCGAGCTTCTACGCATTTCGGTTTTTAAGTACCTGGGATCAGCAGTCGCGTCTGACGCCAAACTGATGATTGAAGTGAATTCACGCGTGAGTGCAGCTTGGTCCAAGTGGCGCTCGTTGACTGGGGTGCTCTGCGATAGGAAGATACTGGAGCGCTTGAAGTCGAAGATCTACAGAGCAGTCGTCCGGCCAGTAGCGATGTACGGTGCTGAGTGTTGGCCTGCGATCAAGGAGGTTGAAACGCGCCTTAGTGTCATGGAGATGAAGATGTTGCGCTGGACGGCTGGAGTCACGCGCATGGACCACATCCGAAACTGGGAGGGGGACGTTCTGCCTGAAAGCGGCGCGGGCAAAGACGCGGGACAGTGCCTGCGGAGCCAATTAGCGTCGACTCGCGCGGTGACACCCGCCGCTTGGCGCTGAGCCCAGACAGCCCTCGCCGCGGAGCGATGCTGACCTGGCCGACCACGAGAGCCCGCAGATCGACCAGATTTTGTGTGATTACAGTCGATAGAGTGATAGGAGGCTCAGACGGCTTGCATTGGCAGTCCAGATATTCGGATTCATGTGAACCCTGCCATCTCCTATATCAGAATTTCGTTCTCAATCGAATGAGCCAGGAAAGAATCTTGCCTCAATAAGTCTTATAACTATTTTTTTTTCAGGTGCTGTTTAACTTCCGTTAAAGTTGAGTTTTTTCACATATATCAGGATTAAATGCGGTGCATGCTTCAAGGATATCGATGTGAGCGCCATCTCCTATATTAGAATATCGACCTCTTTCAAATGAGCCAGAAGTTATCCTGCTTAGATAACCCTTAAGGCGACCTTTTAGGCGTTGTTTCCTTAAATATCAGTTTTCATTTATATCACAATTAATTTCGAGGCATGCTTTCAGGCTGAAATTGCATGAGGAATCTAATTAGGTAGACGAGAAACATTCTAGGAGAACCCGAAGTGCTAAACCTTTTTGAAAACAACATTATGATGCCTCAGTGCGTATAAAGCTCTATAGAAAAATCAGTTACGAAATGCTGAGGAGATGCCATGTTGAAACTAATGCTTTAAACTTATGTTAAAAAATCTCTCGTCTATCTAATTGGAATCCTCGTGCAATTTTAGCCTGGAAGCACGCGTCGTAGTTAATTCTGATATAAATAAAATTTGATATTTAAATATTTGTAAGGCATATTGAGGCAAGATTCTTTCCTGTCTCATTCGATAGAGCTCGAAATTCTGATATAGGAGATAGTAGGGTTCATGTCAATACGAATTTCTGGACTGCCAATGCAAGCCGTCTGAGCCTCCTATCCCTCTATCGACCGTAATCACACCAAATCTGGTCGACCTGCGGGCTCCCGTGGTCGGCCAGGTCAGCATCGCTCCGCGGCGAGGGCTGTCTGGGCTCAGCGCCAAGCGGCGGGTGTCACCGCGCGAGTCGACGCTAATTGGCTCCGCAGGCACTGTCCCGCGCCTTTGCCCGCGCCGCTTTCAGGCAGAACGTCCCTCACCCTCCGAAACTATGTCATTCGGCAGAAGTTCGGTGTCGCGCCGATAGCCGAGAAGATGCGCGAAGCTCGCTTGCGATGGAACGGCCACGTTCTGCGTGGAAAGGAAGACAGCGTCCGCAAGATAGGCCTTAACTTCAAGGTAACAGGAAAGCGGCCTAGAGGGCGCCCGAAGCAGCGCTGGTTAGATGCGTTACATGCGGACTTGAAGATTACTGGTGTTTACCCTGATCTAGCGCTGGATAGGGAAAGGTGGCGTCATAACACCAGAATAGCGGACCCCGCTTCGATGAGGGACAAACGCTGAAGAAGAAGAAGAAGAAGAAGAAGAAGAAGAAGAAGAAGTCCACTCTCCAGGGCGCCACAGGGTGCGTGGAACGTAACTTCCCAGGATCTGGTGGTAAGGAATGCTTTCCTCACCATCAGCATGTTCCTAGCAGTGAAAAATTTACTCACTTGGGTTTTTTGCTTGCACTGTATGCAGGTCTAAAGCAGACCATATATTATATTCAAAGGAGAAGTGTTTGAGGTGAATAAACACCAACAAGACTGTACCGAATTTATTTAAAAATGTAGAACTCCACTTAAATTAGCGACAGATCACAGTGAAATACAGAAATTACAAACTTATAAACATAGCTCATCAACGTCAACCCTGCATCATCGATATAGCAGCCTTGGAGTATTAATGTGGTACCCTACAGAAAAACCAACAAAAACGATTGAAGTCGACCTAAAAGTGGAACAATTATCCACAAAAACTATTTCACGCTCAAAATCTACGTATGTAGTCGTGGCCTATTAAAAGTGCAACCGTCTATGACAGGTGCGAACGATCAGAGAAGGGCAAATAAGCTCATGTTGGAGACTTAAACAATAAGGAGACAACAAGGAAAACAGAGTGACATAACAATGTACAACGAAGAACGAGGTCAATGAGATGGAAAACCCTGTAGAAGCCGAATTCGATGAGAGTGCCCACCAGGGGTCACGGAGATACAGCTGACGGTCAGAAGGATATCCTGGAAATGCTAAGAGGATCTACACTGCACGTCAGCGAGTTTCAGTCGCTGTCGCCGTCATCAGAATACGCGTAGTTGGCGTCCCTCCTCATCAGGGGACTGGCGTCTTCTGTCCGTCGCTGTCTGGCCGCCTGCTGCTGGTACGGAGCTGCTCGAGCCAACGAGGAAACCCGGTTCGCCTGGCCTCGACCGCCAGCACCTGACGACCCTGAAGAATCAACACTCGTCGCGATAACACAAATCCCCTTTAGATCCGCAACAGCGAAATGGGCAACCCTTGCTAGGGCAGTCGCTCGCCTCATCGCCAATTGGGCATCGCCAATTTTCGGACTAGCGAGCACATAATTCGATGTTTCGTCGTTCGAAGGTCCTAGCTTTTAAGAAGTTTGTTCAAGAATACATCGAACAAGCGACTTTCAAAAATCGATCCCGACTGACGATGAGATTCGATGGCAGCTCATGATAAAATTTGGTGGGACAGTCGAATTTCTGGATTGCAGAGGAATTCGAACATTGATCGAGCAATGTTCGAAGAGCATATGGCTGACGTCCAATGTCGAACAAGGTCCAAACAAGGTCCGAACAATGCTCCGTCGCTATTTTCGAATTCAACTGTGTTCGATCAACACCATGAATCACCATGAGTCTCGATTAGTCGAACAAAAAAGCGCCCGAAATTGTTGGAGCATCTGTTCGAACATGTTGATCGAGCTCAGCTCTAGCCAGTACTTCGAAGCCCAGAGAGTTTGGAATGTACAATCATAGTTAGTGGCGAACAACGATGAATTCCACTCAAGAAATCGACTCACCACTCTGGGAGCTGGCGCTGGCTCGCTGGTTGTGCAGTAACGAATGTGCAGGGCTGATGATAGACCACGACTGAAGACGACTGTGAATCTCAGAGAACGTGGGTCGTCGCTCCGGATTCGCGTTCCAGCACTCGATCATGAGACTGCAAAGGCAACTTGATAGAGATGCGGTAAGAGACCTTCCTCGGCTAACTCTCTGCCTACCCATAGATGTTGGTCGGGCAATTCGGTGGGCATTCGAGCAGATGCCGGTTGGCTATCAGTTCAATGACAGTCTGGTTGGACGCCGAACCGTACGGCTGACGACCATAGCTCCAGATCTCCCACAGCGTCACCCCGAACGACCACACATCGGATGCCTCGCTGAATCGACCCTGCTCGAGCGCTTCCTTCGCCATCCATCTCACCGGCATCCACGAACGATGCACCATCTGCAATTTTCAGCTCGTCACTCTGCTCGCAACATGCTCCGTCGTAGTGCACCCGCTGCTGCGCGTGTTATTAGCACGACACGCAATGCACAATGAGCCGAAAACATCGACTTTAATGAATTCGTGCTCGGGATTCGCCCTACACACTACTTCTACGGGATATCGCGAAGGCAGTTGGAGGCAATGCCTGTACACCATTTATGTTGACCAGTTGCTAGGCCATTAAGCCGTTATCTCCCTTGGAGGGGTGCGGCACGGATTTACCGTCGTTTCTTGCCGGGTTCAAATGCACCCTAAACAACCGCTGGCATTTCTGGCGCTTCTCAGAAGCTGTTTTAATCTTTGCTGAGGAATAACTTCTGCAGCTGTTCAGGGAACTGCAACAGTACTTCATCAGGTTATTTTTCCGCGGTTTGGCTTCTTCTCAGCATTCGCAGTGGACGCTCATCCAACATCAACCATCTACTAGAGACAAGTATACTTCCTCGCAACCCACGAATGTTTCAAAAAGCTCCGAACATGGAACCCCTGAAACGTCAGCCATGCAACATACCGTACCAATCTAGGTGAACAGGGTCGCATCGCTGTCCCAATGGAACACACAAGGTTTATATTCTCAGAAAACCACACAAGGACATTGCTTAGTTCGAGTTCTCAATGACTACAAGAGCATTTCAAACAGATAAAGAAAACGGGAAGACAACTAACAGAGTAACCGAGTTTTACCGGGTTCTCACAGCACAATAAAGCTACGGCCTAAACTATATATCGGCGACGCTGTTGTCGTCGACAACAGCGTCGCCGAAGTATAACATGGGCCTAATGCGGAATGAGGTACCTGACTATCACCATGAGATACCTGACTTATGCAATCAAAACCTTGACTTCCGCCAGCATCACTAACAGCACCTTAATCCACAGCGCCGCACATGGCAGATAGGGGGTAGTTCCGTCTCCGTATCAGGCTTCTTACCTTGTAGTAATCGCCATCGTAACAGGATCGCATCAGCCCAAAGTCGGCGATTTTGATGATCCGCTGATCTCCAACCAGGCAATTCCTTGAGGCTAGGTCGCGATGGACGAACGACATCGATGCCAGGTACTCCATTCCATAGGCGATCTAAACCGCTAATTATCAAAAGAAGAAAGGTTTTGCGCGAAGTGAGCTCTCGACGGAGGAACGCCGTTCAGTATCCACTAATTTTGGAGGCGAATCCGCGATGCAGAAGTGTTTGAAACGCCTAACAGAGGTTAACTGTGCCATCCCGGCACTAAAAGACTGAACTCACTTGGGTTGCTATGCTCATGAAGTCATGGCCGTCATCAGCCGGATTATGATCTGGGTGTGATGGAGCTCGTATCCGGAGGAACTCGTGCAGATCGCCATTCACCATGTACTCAAACACTGCCGACAAACGTCCGTTCAGATATGAGACGCCTAAAAAGCGAACTAGCGGCAGCAGTGAGAGGTGTTCCGAAGAGAGCTTACCTAGCAATCGGACGACATGTGGATGATCGAACGACGCCACGGTTCTCACTTCCTCTTCGAGGCTAGCTCTATCGGCGTTCGTGGAGTCGGGACGCACTGACTTGATGGCTACCTTGAAGGATCACAAGGTCATCCGCAAATCCAAAGAACTCAAACTCAAAGAAGGAGAAAGTCATCGGTGTGATCGAAAAAAATCTCACCTGAAGAGGATCGCCGCTGAGCAAGCCGCCGGACCAGAAACCCTTGTATACCACTCCGAACTGTCCCTCGCCAAGAAGATCGCCCACTTTGAGCTGAAGAACAGAACATAGGACTCCTTTATTTCCACATCTGGCTGTCACATTCCGTACCTGGTTCGCAGGTATTTCCAGTATGTGGTAGGGTTCGTCGCCGTGAGGATCGTGAGGCCCATGGAAAGGTTCGCCGTAGGGAGGTGGCACACCATGCGACGGCAGAAGTGAAGCCATCTCCATGGGACCGGGACCGATTCCGGCTCGTGACATTATTGGAGTGGAGGTACCATTCATCTTCCGCTGGTAGTAGGCAGAGTTGGCAGCGCTGAAACAAGCCGCTACGCTTATCCACACCCCTTCAAGGAATGCACTCATGACGCACCTGTTAACAACAGAAGGAGGGTTGGTGGTGGGCAGGAGGGAGTGGGCGGTAGAGGTGCCCCGGGCTTTTGCACAGGAGTTCTTTTTCCGCGACCGGCAACAGCATACGCAGCAGAACAGCATGAGCAGAAGCAGCAGGGAGAGTACACCACCGCCAACGACAGCCAGCTGCCAGTGAGGGGCAAGATTCTCCCACAGCGAAGTCATCGAATCGCCTAGACCGACCTGAAAATTGCCAAATCCCAAATTGGATGAACGCATTTTTTACCCTAGAGCAGGCAAGGGCACTACGCTTACACTGTTATCCTCGGCTTTGGTGTTGCCTTCACCAAGATGTGGAAATAAATCCTTTGAGCATTGGGGAACCTGAAAATAAGAGCGCACCTCAGTCATCACTTTTTCTACCTTAACTCCTTTATTTACTAAAACTATCACGGTGATTAAAAGAAATACACTTCATACTAGAAAGAGGACAGAAGATAGAATGCAAAATATGGCAATCTGTTTAGACCATTAGTTTTAGCTGGAAACACAAGAATTATCCTACACGACTTCCTCCATATTCTAGTCGATTTTACAGGGGAAGGATACCAGGTCGCAGCGCCGGCTTGGGATGAGGTGTGGTCTGAGATCCCGCTTCAAACGCTGACTCCAAATATGTGTTCCGTGTCTGCTAAGAACGGGGTAGTGGATCATTTTCACTCGGCCTTGGTTGCGCTCTGACAATGCGGAGCGCAAGCGCTGCCGGCAACCACGCAGTTTAGGCGCGGTGGGTAGAGGAGTGCTGCGGTGGAAGACAGGGTTTGTAGCTCGACTCTCGACGAAGCAGCACCCCCGCACTTCATCGAAAAGATACGAAACGACCACTCGTCTCCAACTGACATCGCAACGAAAACCTTCGCCAGAAAGTGGACCTGATTCATTGGCACAATTGTAGACTTCGAATTCAGAGATCGAGGAAACTTTTCCGCCCAAGCTCCGTCCAAGGGGAGGGGGGGGGGGGCTATCTGAAGCGCACAAATACGACATTCGCTTTTAAAATCTCGACCGATTACGGTACGTTACAGGTTAGTAAGGGAGGTTTGTTCTGTATCCTCTGACTCGCCCAAATTCTACCCAAGCATCGATTGTTTGAGGTGCTGTTCAGAATGATCACGATCATTTTAGAAATCTATTACGGCCGATTACGACACATTACGATACGTATTGAGGAAGTAAGGGTGGTAAGATCAGGATCACCTATTTCAGCAGAAACGTCTTGGGGGGGGGGGGGGTGACAAAGGAGCAGATCACGAATTGGACTTATTCAGACCTATAGAAGACTCAGGCCTGCTCTGTGAACATGGTCAGGCTTCGTGAACACCGGATATGCTTGGCACGTGACTACCGTACTGCAGCACAATACCAAAAACGAATATCATACTCGTGATCAGTGCCCTAAATATCCGGACCGCGAAGTATGGCGGAATCGATGACGCGACAACTTTACTCCAACCAAGCCTACCGTGACGTACCGCAATCGAGCAAAACTATGACAGCAAATATCATTTTAGTGATGGGCGCCTTACATGGTCCCTTTCTGAGAAGTTTGGGCTAAAATGTTTCGAGTCGTGAAAATTCTTCCTGGCCAAGTCTCTCGCCGTGATTTAATGTCGAGAGCTTTGATTGGACATGTCAGCTCCTTTTCTGCAGAGTGTCAAAAAAGCAACCCTTTGCTTTCCATCACGCCACTTCTCTACCTACTGACAAAGCAATCCAAACCGGTGTTTGCGGTCTACGTAATTAAGCGAAGAGCAATCAAGGCGAAGTGAAAATGGTTCGTACTGTGTTCCCTGATGTCCGTTGCAGATAAGGAAGAAACCGCTAGAATCAGCGTTCGAAGCTGCATTCCGCGATGATACACACCACACGTCCATCGACCCGCTTCTCTACTATTGGAATCGGGGAAGATACTAGGTCGTGCCACCGCGACCTGGTATCCTCTCCGATTCCAATAGTAGAGAAGCGGGTCGGTGCACACTAAAAGAAATCCAGGCTGAGGTTCATCTACCACATCTGTGTCAAAATTGGGTACATCCCAGAGTCAGCAGATTCATTTTTCGCACGTAGACCCACTCCTCTACGAGCACCACATTCCCTTGGTAGCCCTAAACTCCGCCTCCTCAAATCTCCAATGAGAATGTATAAGTAAAACTGTCTTGACTTATAACTACATTGTGAGTAAAAAAGTCATTTTAACACAGGAGAGAGCGCATAAGATAAACAGGAAACGTTTGAGATCGATTAGCAATGAGGACGTAGACATTTCTATTCAACCGTAATACTCTCTTGAGCTC
Organism: Heligmosomoides polygyrus bakeri; assembly: GCA_947359475.1. Taxonomy (NCBI): domain Eukaryota; kingdom Metazoa; phylum Nematoda; class Chromadorea; order Rhabditida; family Heligmosomidae; genus Heligmosomoides; species Heligmosomoides polygyrus. Next base: position 63,380,241 of record OX375866.1, on the reverse strand, counting down.
CTTGACATAACTGCAGCTCAGGATCGAAGAAAAACCTTTTCTTTTGAAAATCATTTTCTGCTTTTCCAAAGAAACGTAAACAAGCATAGCCCAACCAAATAAAACATAAAGGACAACTCACGTCACAGTACTCTTCCTGGCCTAATGGCTGTGAATAGCACCACGGTTTTGTCTTCTTTCCGCCAGGATTTCGGCAGTAGTTTTTGGCATACATCAGCTCAGGATACCTAGCGACATTGTATTCTCTGAAAATTAGCATAGAATCAGGTGCTACCACACACCAACACATAACAGAATAAAATTTGCTTTAAAATCTAGAACTCAAAGGCTTTCACTCAACCTGAGTTTTGGGCGCAAACTTAAGCGACCAAATCCCAGGTTGAGTGAACGCCTTGGAGGTGGGAAACTTAAGCGGTGCACCTTCATGAGCACCTTACAATCATTTTTAAACCGAAAATCGCTCCACCAAATCATCTCAGAATTTGAGAGCACCTTATCTTGCTACGAACCATTTTAGCAGCTTTGAAATCTCTTTTGTCCGACTTAACCAATTCTTTTAGTCCATTCACAATACCGCTGATGGGACAGTACCGGACATGTCTTTTGGTCATTGGCCGGAAAGACCACGCAGGCCAACATAGGCGGCCTTGTTGAATAACTCCTTTAGAAATCGCGCAGTTTTGAAAATCCTACTATATATAAGCGAGAACGGTCGTTTGTCTGTGGGTGAGTGCGTTTGTTTGTGGGTGTGTTTGTTTGCAGAGAAGTGCTGAAGGAGTGTGTTGGGAGGAAGTATAGGGGGGGGGGGGGGGGACAGAAGGGGTTGTAGTTGTCACCAGTTGTCAACTGTTGTAGTTGTCGACAGGCGTTCATGTTCAGATGACATGTCACCAATGTCGCGCAAAGAACGTTAAGGTTGAGAAGAGGTGTCACCGATGTCCCGCAAGGGGTGTTCGGATTCAGACGACATGTGACTGATGTCGCGCAAAGCAGGCCCGACTTGAGAACACATGTCACCGACGTCGTTCATCAGGTGCCTGGATTCAGAAGAGGTGTCACCGATGTCGCGAAAGACCTTCCAGATTCAGACGACGTGTTACCAGTGAAGGTGGGACCAGCAATAGGGACCGGTGAGGGGGATCCAGTGAAGGTGGACCGGTGAATGAGGGGGGAGGGGTCCAGTTAAGCTGGGACCGGTGAGGAAGGGACCAGTAATGGGGACCGGTGAAGGGGGGGGGGGGAGTGGTCCAGTGAAGGGTGGACCGGTGAAGGAGGGGAGGGGTCCAGTGAAGGGGGGACCGATAGAAGGTTAACCAGGTGAAGGGGACCGGTGAGGAAGGTACCAGTAATGGGGACCGGTGAATGGGGGGGGGGGGGGGGGGAAGAGGTTCAGTGAAGAGGGACCGAAAAGGGTTGATGAATAAAAGGGGGACGACTGAGGGTGGGACCAGTGATGGGGATCGGTGAAGGATAGGATGACCAGCAAAGAGGGGACCAGTAAGGGGAGGTCCAGTGAAGGTGGAAGCAGTAGTAGGGACCGACGAAGGGGGGGGGACCAGTGAAGGGTGAACCGAAAAAGGGCTGATAATAAACGGGAACAAGTGATAAGGGATCAGTTAAGGGTCGTCCAGTGAAGGTGATGGACCTGTTTTGCCCTATTCCGCTATACCATTCTATATAGCAAAACCAGTTTTTTACTGTAATGAATGAGAGAAGGTCTAAAGAGGAGAAGAAGACGTTCGGAGTGTTCTATTCTCCGGGTTTGGGGCGAAGTCCCAACCAGACGTTTGGCGGCCGGCACGCCGTGGAACGTCTGGTAAACATATATTTGAACTCAGCAGCTCTATCTTTTGACACATAAACTTCAGTAGAGTTGAACAATGCATATAGGCGTGACAGAATCAGTCGATAAGCCGTCCTAACCAGGAATTGCTCTAACCAGGATACTATCTCAACGGCAGGTCGGAACGGCGCAAGAGTTGTATATGGGCAGGACCGCTTTTCCTGGGAAGTAACAAACTGTAGGTATCTCGACCCCAATACAACTCTGCGCAGAGTTAGGGGCGACGGAAGTCGCGTGTTGGCGCCCTGTTGATTCACGTGCTCCACAGCTGACGGGCGCGCGCGAGATGAGGGCCCGTATCGCGGATCAGCGCAGTGTACAGGTGGCGTAATAGGGAAGCGCTAGGGCTCATGAGTGAGGGTCGTGGGTTTGGATCCCGCGGACTGCGTTACATAACTACGGTCACACAAAATAGGCTTCAAACAAGTGCTACACAGAAGTGAAAAATTTAGCTCATCTTAGTTTGAAGCATATGTTATATGTAAACATACTCTATAACACACTATAGTACCCCTAGGTGGATTACTATATGATAAATATGGATTTTGCAAAAGTGCAAAACAAACGCAGTCCGCGAGATCCAAACCCTCTACCCTCGCTCACGAGCCCGAGCGCTTCCCTACTGCGCCACCTGTGCACTGCCCTGAGTCGCGATACGAGCCCTCATCCCGCGGCGCCCGTCAACAGTGGAACACGTGAATCAACAGGGCGCCAACACGCGAATTCCGTCGCCCCTAACTCTGCGCAGAGTTGTATTGGGGTCGAGATACCTGCAGTATGTTACTTCCCAGGAAGAGGCGATCCTGCCCATATACAACTCTTGCGCCGCTCCCAACTACCGTTGAGATAGTATCCTGGTAAGACTGTCCAGCCCGCCTTTGGAGTGCGCCGTGAACAATGCATAAGATCATAAGACATGTCTGGTACTGCAGCCTTTAGACAGTTCCTTGAGGAAACCTTGACAAAATCTGCTTTCAAGAATTTTGAGAACAGTGTCGTTCTATGTAATCCTTATCGACTTTGAGTCGACCCTGTCCATCAAATTTGTCACTACCCCTCTCCATTCGTAATGCTTCCAATTTGGTTGGGTACCCTCGAACCTCTTTCATTTATCCAATTGTTGAAAGACAGTTGTTGAGCTAAAAGGCTAACTTGCATAATTCAACTCCCAACCTACGTCCCCAGCAGTCCAGTACAGAACTCGGCTGTCAGAGCGCGCCATCAGGCCGTCTCCATCGTTTTTCACATTCGTGACACAACCGCAGAAGAAGCACGATACCTGGACGGTGCGTCGCTCCAGTTCATGCACGTCTTGCCGGTTCCCGTCGTCGCCGCCGCGCCTTCGTAGTGCTTGCCGCTGTCCACGTAGCAGAAGTGCGTGAGGTGGCCGCGCGGAACATCCGTTTCGACAGGCATCTGAAAGAGCCATCGCTTGGAAACGAATGCCATCTGACCTCACCAAGATGGCCGTCTTACCAGAGGAGCAGGGGAGTCGAGCACGCCGATGCAGCTTTTGGACGACGGCGGCAAAGCCGAGCACTTGGGGAACAGAGCTTTTGGACCGTCCCCAACGAGCTCGTGCTGCGCAGCCAAGGCCAACTCAGAGGGACACAGGCGATTCTGAAATAGTTACAGCTTCTGCATCAGTACAACGTTCCAAAGTGCTTGAAAACTACTTCAACGCGACTGAGAATTCTGTGGGTACTTAGTCAATTGAGGGACACAAGAAAATAGGGACCAACAGATTAGTACCACAATTAGGCTATAGCATGTGCATTTCCCACAAAAAATGCATTTAGAGCAGGAAAGGAATAGATATGCTAGCAAGGTACTGTCATTTGAAGACCGCCAAACTACTCTCAAGAAAGTTAGGGAGAAAATATGACCACGTCTCAACGTTACAGGTGTAACCCCAGTTTTTTCAAACGGATAGCGATCGCGAGGTATCAGTAAGATATCCACCTCCTTCCGAATCAGACTGTCTACGCCTTGCAGGAATCACAAACCTGGAGTCTCGCAAACGCCTCGCAGAAAGAACACGCAATCGAAGCTTAACTGCGCAGAAGACAAGGCCTCACGCGTCTTTTAATTCGTCACAACTGACCCATTTTAATACCAATCAGTCAGCCATAAAAAATAGAAGTGAATAAGAATGACAACAAGTGTAGCTAAAAAAAAATTCGGACGGACTCCTCTCTAAGTAGATTAAGACTTTCTGTTGGACCTATTTCGTTCGATGTGTTATTGGTAACTAGCTACAATACCAGCCCTATCTTTTGTCCATTCGGCGCAAAACCGCGATTTTGCGCCGTTTTGGGCGAGAAAGCGCCGTTTTGTTATAACTTTCTTCATAAGCACCCATTTTTGAAAAGAATGTCATATTCGCAATGGCGACTGGATTTCCTATCCGATGATGTGCAAACTAGGCGTCTAACTTTTAGATCAAAATCGTGTAACTGATGGCTACTGTATTGGTCCAAGGAGTACGGTCGGTTTACGGCCTCTCCCTGCTCCCTCGAGATAATTACCTCCTGAGGACCTTTTTGCTTTGGGGGCAGTCTGGTGGAAGATTCTATATTCTGTATTCTACTGAATCTACTGATCATCCAACAGACGCCTTTCCAGCGATTTCGCAAGACTCAACACTAGGGAGAGGACCAGTACCAGGCCTAAACAGTCAGTAGGCTGAAGTGGAATCTCTTCAAAAAGCTCAAAGTTCGGTTCCAATCAGGACATTTGTCTGTCCGTGGAGCCAAATCACAGAATGACAACACGGTTTGAAACTCAAGAAAAGGGAAGTTTGTCTTCGGAAAATCAACGTGAATAAACTGTGAAGTAATGTTCCTTCGAAATGTTTACCAAGCCATGAGTTGAATATTTAAAAAACACAGGCGTAATTCGTCACCTCGAATCCATCCATGTCAGAGTTTCATCTGCAGGGTTGCATTTTTTTCACTTTCGAAGGTACTAAAACCATTTTGTGCAAACAGGTAAAAGCTCGGCCTTCACCGATCCACTGTAGACTTATAGGGGCCCATCACAGTCGTGATAGGACAGGACGAATTGCTTCGGATCAGGTTGAAGGCTTCTCCCAAGTTCGCACTTTCGCAAAAAAAATTTAAGCTTTAATTTCTTTCGCATTTGCGCCTTCGCACCATCCTCTTTCAAAAAACTGATTGCGGCATAAGTCTTTCTCAAACAAGGAGCTTCTCAACGACTATTCTTATGTCGATCCGAAATGAACGATATTTTGACATTTCACTGAGATCTGAAGCGAGCTACGAAGCAATAGAGTGTCGGCAATCTGGGAACCGATTTAAAGATGGTTTCTTTGGTATCGTCATCATATTTATGATTTTTTGCATTTTTTTATTTTTAATATTTTGTTTCCGCGTGCAAGTTCCCCCACTCTCTTCGGAATGTCCAGCTGGCTAGCGTCCAAATGTGTGACTAAGTGTTATTATTAGCAATGCTATTTATTTCCGAATTAGAATTTATTTCTAATTAAGTTTTGGAGGCGTCTGTTGTGCGGTCGGAGAAGGCGTAGATTCTCGCATGCATCCCATATCAGTGGATAAATGTTGGCACGTCGGTCGGGCCAACTGAGCCACCTTCCATCCCTCGTGGGGTGGCAAATTGGTGTTAAACTTCCTTCTGTATGATAGAATATCGACTCATTACATGGCTACCACAAACCATAGTATAATTAGAATAAACACTCAAATTGCCTCCACGATTCCCGTTGAGGTAGAACGCATGGCAAATCCTACTTAATGAGAAGCTTTTTATCCTCTATTTTTTATGAAAATTTTG